>CM077160.1:11979822-12144830 GCA_039583875.1 Platanthera guangdongensis | reverse complement strand
TGAGGATAACTGATCTGTCAGACTTTTGTCTTTCTTAGCAACAAAGGACCTTTCCTTTTGTCCTAAACTGAGTTTTCTTTTTGTAAGCTGACTCCCTCCTCTTTTCAGGACAGTCACCACTATATGTCCTGTCTATTGCAGCAATAACCATAATTTTTGAAGATGTAGCTTTGCTTGGCTTGGACCTGTTTCTTTCATTCCTTGATGACTTTCTTTTCTGATAGTAGTCATCTTTTTGCTGAAAGTGGTAGGCTTAGACCTCCACTGCTTCTTCTTCAGAAACTTTGAAAAATGCCTATGAAAGCTGCAAAGTCTTCATCACTTTCACTTTATCTGAATTCTTGCTTTCTGAATTAACTTGTCACACAGCAGCCTCACAACTATTTAAGGTGGAGTTGAGACTTCTTCTATACTCCTAGTGGCTTCAGTTTTGAAGGCCACAGATCTTTCCTTGTGCTCCACCCTAGTAGTCTTCTCTTCCTCCTTTCTACCATAACTGCATCTCATAAGATAACAGTTTTCCAACAAAGTTGAGGAGGTATATAGCTAAATTTGCCATTTCCCTAATACACAAATTGAACCACCCCCCCCATCCGTTCATATGATATATTCTAGAAGGTCCGGCCGGGGCCCCACAGGATATACCACAAAAAGTCGGTGAAGGTACAGGATGATATCAGAGCGCGCGTCGCACCTATCACAAGCATTCTAGCGAAGCCTAAACTACTTGAACTCCTCATGAATGTCCAAACATAAAACTCCATATTTATATATATATAGGAATGTCTTACAATATGAACAAAGCGTTAGCCTTATGACCTTACATAGCTTTCACACAGTGGCCTAAACAGATTGGCGCGCAGGCCGGCCACAATAAAGAAAACACACAAAGAAAGAACACACTTAGCCTTCGAGGGCTAACAGTAGCACAGCAGCAACACCAGCAGGAGCATCAACCTCTATGCGTCCCGCTCGGCTCTCCAGCACCTGTGTAAGGACAATCCACCCAACGGTGGTAAACAAAAGCAAACGGTCAGCGTTCAGCTGACCAAATTATAACGACCCTACCCTTCTCTCGGGGCAGCGGTATTTTTCCCTGCAGGCATATCATATCACAAGTATGGTAAGCTATATCATCAAAAGGTGCTTTCACGCACACAAGCCATCACAACCGTTCGCCACCCGGCCCAACGGTCCGTGCACTCATGGTACATTCTTGGTGTTCTGGCAACCTCTTGCCCACCACCGTATCAGGGTTATCACCCAACGGTAAATCTCTTGAGCATTTACTCCATGGCGTGCAGCCGAGTTAGTTCTTCGGACACCGGATGGCCCGTAGCCCCCCTTGTGTCATGGCGCGCAGGCCGAAGACTCTTGCTATGCGCTCCAACAGACCGCACTTTTGGTCTCACGTCAGACGGACATAGCGCAGGTCGGATCCTCCCCCCCCCCCCCCCCCGTTGCTCAAATCGCCTTGCCTTTTCCGCGTACAGCGTACTCATGGTTATATCAAAGGCGCGGGTCGGTCTCACCAATCCTGTTCTGGCATTCAAGCCTGGGTATGTCACTATACCCATTTCCTCACAGCAACAGCGGGTCTTTCCTGGGCCACCAGTACTTCCTGTGACTCCCGTCACAGGTGGACACCGCAAATTACAAATGTCAGGGGTCTTTCCTGGGCACACCAGTACTTCCTGTGACTCGCTCCACAGGTGGACACCCTATGACATCAAGCATCACAAAAAGGGCCTTTCCTGGTCCCACCTAGTACTTCCTGTGCCTCATTCACAGGTTGGACCCAAAACATCACATGGCTATTTTCCTGGCTACCACCCCAGTACTTCCTGCTACTCTTTTTCGCAGGTATAACCCGTAGACTCCTAACACTACACGTTTATCACGGAGTCTTCTCCGGTTCGTATGCAACATCACCAATCCAGACCAACCTGTCCAGATGGGCTTCACACAGCATGCCTATTCCGTACTCCATTTCCGGATCTATATGCTAACAAAAGGGGATTTCAAGAATCACCCAAACGACTCTCAAAAGCAGCCACCTCTTGGTGGGGGAATCAAAAGATATGCCAAAATGGAAGCCTTCACATGGCTAACCGAAAAGTCGTTACCCTTGACGATCGCTTCGGTGCCATGACCTCCAAGCTAGCTTGCAAGACTCGCAAGAGCGTTTCCTCCGCAACGCTGGCTTCGGATCTCTCGTCGGTAAACCGCAGCACCACCAGCAAAGCCCCTTTCTTCTTCTTCCTCCTCCTTTTTCTCTCTCTTTCTCTCTCTTGAAAAAATGAAGTCCAAAGCAAAGTGAGAAATCATTCTCTGATTTCGGCCCTTAAGGAAAAAGAAGAAGAAGCTCCAGCCCTTGGATCCAGACTGAAGGAATGGACGGCCACGATTCTGCCAAAAACACATATTTTGACCCGACACGGCCTCGAACACGGCCGTGTGCCAGGTGTGCCTCAAGCGGTGGTCAACCGACTTATCCAAACCAGTGACACGCCCACGGGACACGCCCGTGTCATGGGCCGTGTCACCAACACGCCTTCAACACGCCCGTGTCTGTGGCCGTGTACTTGGGGAAAAAAATCCCAAATCATCCCGAGACTTCACACGGCCTGTGACACACCCGTGTCCCAGTCCGTGTGCCCAGACACGGCACAAAGACACGCCCTGTCGAAATCCTTCGGCGGGCTGAGTTCGTCGCCTGATTTGACACGCCCTGTGACACGCCCGTGTCACAGGCCGTGTTCAACTCTCGACACTCACTTCTCGACACTCGACGATCGTCGAGTAAAAATCATCGAGCATGCGACACGGCCTTGGACACGCCCGTGTCCTGGGCCGTGTGCCTCCTCTCGACGGATCGTCGAGAACAAAAATCGTCGAGACAAAGCCCAATCATCGACACAACCTCGACACGCCCTGCGACACGCCCGTATCGCAGGCCGTGTCACCTGACACGCCCTGGGACACGCCCGTGTCCCAGGCCGTGTCACCACAAAAATTGCCTGTTTCTGAACTTTGGCTGTTACAATCCTCCCCTCCTACAAGAAATTTCGTCCTCGAAATTCAGAGATAGAAAGTAGCAGAAAGTAGCAAGAAAAATGTACCAACATATATCTATATATATTTATACGTAATTACAGAAACAACTCAGGGAACTCTGTTCGCATGGTTTGTTCGCGCTCCCATGTCAGCTCTTCACGACCGCAGTTGTCCTACCAGACTTTTACCATACTGACCATCTTGTTCCGCAACTGTTTCTCGGCTCGATCTTCGATCTAATGGGTCTAACTCTCGTTGTTAGCCCATACTCCACCGGCACCCGATCATCCGCGGTCACTTGAGCTGGATCTTTCACGGCTTTCCGAAGCACCGAGATGTGAAAGACATCATGTAACCCACCCAAGTCCGCCGACAGAGCTAGCCGATAAGCCGCTTCCGTCAATTCGCTCAACCACTTCAAAAGGACCTAAATATCTTGGACTCAACTTTTTCAATCGTCGAATCCTGGAGACACCTTTAAATGGCTGATCTTCAAGTAGACCCAATCGCCAACCGCAAATTCGACATTCCGGTGCTTGGCGTTGTAGTACTTCGCTTGTCGATCTTGAGCAATCAGCAATCTCTCTCGAATAGTCCGAATGGTTGAGTTTGCTTCATCCACCTCATTTGTTTAACAACCGGGCTTCACCCGCCTATACCCAAGCCAAGGGAGTACGACACTCCTTCCATATAGGGCTTCATATGGTGCCATCCAATGCTTCCTGGTAGCTGTTATTATACGCAAACTCGACCATTAGAGATGATCTTCCCATCTCTTTCCGAAGTCAAGGGCGCACATTCGGAGCATGTCCTCCATTGTTCCTGTTGGTACGTTTGTCTGGCCATCCGTTTGGGGATGAAAGGCCGTACTGAAAGTCAATTTCGTGCCCAACAGTCGGTGAACTAGCCTCCAATCATTTGACGTGATCGCCCATCTCGATCACTTACGATGCTCCGAGGAACACCGTGAAGCCGCACCAATCTGATCAACATATAACTTTGCCAAACTTTCAACCGAATCATCCCGCCTGTTCGGAGAAAATGTGCTACTTTTGTTAGCCGGTCAACTATCACCCAAATGGAATCATTTTCTCGCTGCGATCTTGGCAATCCATGCACAAAATCCATGGAAATATCATCAAATTTCCACACTGGGATCGGCAGTGACTTCAAATAACCGCCCAGCTTTTGGCATTCCGCCTTCACCATCGCACATGTTTGGCATTTGGCTACATACAGGGCAACATCTTTCTTAAGCCCTGGCCACCAGAAAAGCTTCTTCATATCGTTGAACATCTTTGTGCTCCCGGGGTGAATGGAATACTTCGTATAATGTGCTTCATACATCAGTTCCTCCCTCAACTTCCCCACATTCGGGACGCACAAACGGCCCTCTTTGCGCAAAAGACCATCATTCCAGGTGAATTTGCCCTCTGACCCTTCATTCACATATCGTAAGAGATCTTCATCCAACTCCGTTGCCCGTCGAACTCGGTCCGCAAGGTCACATTGCACCTCGGTCCAGTTCAAACATGCAGTGGCAGTGGAATCTTGTCAACACAATAGATCTCTAATGCTTCCAACTCCTGGATAAGACGTTCATCATGCCTTTGTAACCAATTTGCTCTAGCCGGAAACTCGCCGACTCAGGCATCCGCGACAACATTCCCCTTCCCGGGTGTATAGTGAATCTCGAAAGTGTAGTCCCCAAGGAACTCCAACCACCTTCGTTGTCGCATATTCAAGTCTTTCTGCTCTAAAAGATACTTTAGGCTCTTATGCAGTATAGATCTCTACCTTCACGCCATAAAGGTAGTGTCGCCACAACTTGAGTGCAAAAATCACCGCCGCTAGTTCCAAATCATGGACGGGATAATTTCGCTCGTGCACCTCAGCTGGCGTGAGCCATAAGCAATCACCTTTCTGCTCTGCAGAAGAACGCAGCCTAAGCCGCTCCCTGAGGCATCACTATAAATTCAAATCCATCAGTTCCACATGGCGACGACAAAACACGGCGCCGTGGTCAATCGAACCTTCAGCTCTTCAAAAGCTCGTGCGCACTCTGGCGTCCAAACGAACTTCTGATCTTTTCGCGTCAGTGTGGTTAGCGGCAAAGCGATCCGCGAGAAGTTTCTCCACAAATCTTCTATAGTAGCCCGCAAGTCCAAGGAAACTCCTGACCTCGGCCACGGAAGACAATATTGGCCATTCTTGTATGGCCCTTATCTTTGCTGGATCTACGGCAATGCCCGCTCTCCACTCACCACATGGCCCAAAAATGCCACTGACGATAGCCAAAACTCGCACTTCGAGAACTTGGCATAGAGCTGATTTTGCCTCAACGTGTTCAACACCAACCGCAAATGAATCTCATGCTCAGCTTTAGACTTCGAGTACACCAGGATGTCATCAATGAACACAATCACAAACAGATCCAGGTACTCACGGAAAATACGGTGCATCAAATCCATAAACACCGAAGGCGCATTGCACAATCCAAAGGGCATAACTGTGAACTCATAGTGCCCATAACGCGTTCCAAATGCGGTTTTGGGAATGTCACCTTCCGAATTCTTAACTGGTAATAACCAGACTTCAGGTCCAACTTCGAATAGACGGTCGAGCCAACTAGCTGATCAAATAATTCATCAATCCGAGGTATAGGATACTTATTCTTCTCGGTCAGCTTATTCAATTCACGGTAATCGATACACAACCGTAACCCACCATCTTTTTTCTTTACAAAAAGCACAGGCGCGCTCCAAGGTGACATACTTGGGCGGATATAGCCTTGCTTTAGCATTTCTTGGAGTTGAACCTTCAATTCAGCCATCCTTTAGGCGCAACGCGATATGGCGAGCGGGCCACGGGTTTCGCACCTGGACCAACTCAATTGTGAAGTCAATCTCCCGCTGGGGTGGTAGCCCAGGGAGATCCGTGGGAAACACATCTGTAAATTCTGCCACAATCGGAACCTCGCACAAAGTGGCCTTAGGCTCAACAGCCTGAATTAGTGCAAAGTAACACTCCGCACCCTTCCGAACAGCTTTTACTACCTGAGTGCAGACATCAACGTCCCGCCTACTCCTCGCATACCCGCGAACTTGGTCTCCTGTTCGGTATTTGGCCCAACGTGATTTCTTGGACTCAATCAATCATAGCATGCTGCTCCGCAAGCCAATCCATCCCAAAAATCACATCGAATTCCGATATTGGCCAAACAAATGCGGTTAAACAAAAATCCCGACTTCCGAACTGAACCGCCACATCGCAAGCTTGATCCACAAGCATCCAACAACCATTCGGCAACACCACTCTGACGCTATCTGTCTTTGCACGACTGGGTATCCCAAGCCGCGTAACAAATTCACGAGACAGAAAAGAATGCGATGCACCTGTATCGAACAGTGCTCGTGCCAGCGTGTCCCGAATCATACACAAAACCTATGACAAACATGTCACACACACAAATCACAAAACATAGAAGGACTACACAAAGCATACAAACCATCGCATCAGCAAAACTAAACTCATACCTGTGACCACGTCACTCTGCTTGATGGCCTCTTGCAGGCCAAGATTGTAGACTCGGGGTTGCGCCTGCGAGGCAGAGGAATCCACCACCGCCTTTGCCTTTTTCCGCATAAGATGCTCCCGCCTTCTTTTCACTTTTCGGCGGCATCCGACAATCTCGCCGCAATATGCCCCATCCTACCACAATTGAAGCAGGTACGAGTGTCTGGCCTGGAGGTTGCCCCTGATGTTGCTCCCGTTGCAACTGAGAAGGAGCTTGTCCACTAGGCTTGGACTTCTTACCCCATCTCTTCTTATAAAATGATTTTCCCGATCGGGGCGCCTTTCCCTCCGGTTGCGACACCGCCAAAGCTCTCTTCCCTTGCACCCTCTTCATATCCTTTTCCAACGCTGTCGCGGTGTCAACCAATGCTTGGAAACCTTGGTTCACAGAACTGGACACAAGGAACCTCAGCTCGTCCCTCAGTCCTTCATAGAACGATTAGTCTTCCTCTGCTCATCAGCAAAAATCGAACCCGCATACCGCCCTAAGCGAGTAAACCATGCAGGTACGCGTCAACACTGCCATCACCTTGAGTCAACCGTTGGAATTCATTTTCCATGGCTATCCGTTGAGCCACAGGAAGGTGCTTCGCTAGGAAGAGCCGAGAGAATTCTTCCATCGATACTTGGGTTAACGGACGACCCGCCAAATGATGCAACTCCATCTCATCCCACCATAAACGCGCTTCTCCTTCAAGCAAGAAGGTGGCTAAGGTAACTTTCTGATGTTCCGCCGTTCCTATCGCCGTCATCACGCGCTTGACGCGTGATAACCAATCCTCAGCCTGCGTCGGGGTTCCCGCTCCCGAGAACGTAGGCTGATGGAAACTCATAAATCGCGTTAGCTGCTTCTCAGCCGCTCGAGGAACCACATCCATAACAGGTTCAGGCTTGCCACCACCTGTTCTGGCCTCACAGCCGCTTGTTCCTGCCTAAGTGGCTGACCTTGGATCATGGTAAATAAGGCATCCGCAACTAAACGGACATGTTCCGCAGACGGTGGAGGTGTAGGCACCACGGCTGGTGCCGTACTTTCATCAGAACGCTGGGGCTCAGACGGCCCAGCTCCACTTCGTGTCACCTAAAGGTGGACAAGACACATACATTAGCGGTCGTACCCAAGCAAACAACACAAAATAGGAACACGCAGGTCCTCAAACATACAAAATGCATTCCTATCATGGACATTCAGGAGTTCATTCGTAGACTTGGTGTGCACAAACACGTGCTCGCCACCCCACAAAAGAAGTCGACCACGACTTCGAGAGGGAAAGACCAAGACAACCGATACCAAAAATGTAACCACCCCATCCGTTCATATGATATATTCTAGAAGGTCCGGGGGCCCCACAGGATATACCACAAAACAGTCGGTGAAGGTACAGGATGATACCAGAGTAGCGCATCGCACCTATCACAAGCATTCTAGCGGAAGCCTAAACTACTTGAACTCCTCATGAATGTCCAAACTAAAACTCCACATTATATATTATAGGAATGTCTTACAATATGAAAAAGCGTTGGCCTTATGGCCTTACATAGCTTTCACACAGTGGCCTAAACAGATTGGCGCGCAGGCCGGCCACAATAAAAGAAAACACACAAAAGAACACACTTAGCCTTCGAGGGCTACAGTAGCAGCAGCAGCAGCAACACCAGCAGGAGCATCAACCTCTATGCGTCCCGCTCGGCTCTCCAGCACCTGTGCAAGGACAATCCACCCAACGGTGGCAAACAAAAGCAACGGTCAGCGTTTAGCGACTGACCAAATTATAACGACCCTACCCTTCTCTCGGGGCAGCGGTATTTTTCCCTGCAGGCATATCATATCACAAGTATGGCAAGCTATATCATCAAAAGGTGCTTTCACGCACACAAGCCATCACAACCGTTCGCCACCCGGCCCAACGTCCGTGCACTCAGGGCACATTCTTGGTGTTCTGGCAACCTCTTGCCCACCACCGTATCAGGGTTATCACCCAACGGTAAATCTCTTGAGCATTTACTCCATGGCGTGCAGCCGGAGTTAGTCTTCGGACACGGGATGGCCCGTAGCCCCCCTTTGTGTCATGGCGCGCAGGCCGAAGACTCTTGCTATGCGCTCCAACAGACCGCACTTTTTGGTCTCACGTCAGACGGACATAGCGCAGGTCGGATCCTCCACCCCCCCCCCCCCCCCCCCCGTTGCTCAAATCGCCTTGCCTTTCCGCGTACAGCGTACTCATGGCTATATCAAAGGCGCGGGTCGGTCTCACCAATCCTGTTCTGGCATTCAAGCCTGGGTATGTCACTATACCCATTTCCTCACAGCAACAGCGGGTCTTTCCTGGGCACACCAGTACTTCCTGTGACTCCCGTCACAGGTGGACACCGCAAATTACAAATGTCAGGGGTCTTTCCTGGGCACACACAGTACTTCCTGTGACTCGCTCCACAGGTGGACACCCTATGACATCAAGCATCACAAAAAGGGCCTTTCCTGGTCCCACCAGTACTTCCTGTGCCTCATTCACAGGTTGGACCCAAAACATCACATGGCTATTTTCCTGGCTACCACCCCAGTACTTCCTGCTACTCCTTTTCGCAGGTATAACCCGTAGACTCCTTACACTACACGTTTATCACGGAGTCTTCTCCGGTTCGTATGCAACATCACCAATCCAGACCAACCTGTCCAGATGGGCTTCACACAACATGCCTATTCCATACTCCATTTCCGGATCTATATGCTAACAAAAGGGGATTTCAAGAATCACCCAACGACTCCCAAAAGCAGCCACCTCTTGGTGGGGGAATCAAAAGATATGCCAAAACGGAAGCCTTCACATGACTAGGACGAAAAGTCGTTACCCTTGACGATCGCTTCGGTGCCATGGCCTCCAAGCTAGCTTGCAAGACTCGCAAGAGCGTTTCCTCCGCAACGCTGGCTTCGGATCTCTCGTCGGTAAACCGCAGCACCACCAGCAGCAGCAGCCCCCTTTCTTCTTCCTCCTCCTTTTTCTCTCTCTTCTCTCTTGAAGAAAGATGAAGGCCAAAGCAAAGTGAGAAATCATTCTCTGATTTCGGCCCTTAAGGAAAAAGAAGAAGAAGCTCCAGCCCTTGGATCCAGACTGAAGGAATGGACGGCCACGATTCTGCCAAAAAACACATATTTTGACCCGACACGGCCTCGAACACGGCCGTGTGCCAGGCCGTGTGCCTCAAGCGGTGGTCAACCGACTTATCCAAACCAGTGACACGCCCACGGGACACGCCCGTGTCATGGGCCGTGTCACCAACACGCCTTCAGACACGCCCGTGTCTGTGGCCGTGTACCTGGGGGAAAAAATCCCAAATCATCCCGAGACTTCACACGGCCTGTGACACGCCCGTGTCCCAGGCCGTGTGCCCAGACACGGCACAAAGACACGCCCTGTCGAAATCCTTCGGCGGGCTGAGTTCGTCGCCTGATTTGACACGCCCTGTGACATGCCCGTGTCACAGGCCGTGTTCAACTCTCGACACTCACTTCTCGACACTCGACGATCGTCGAGTAAAAATCGTCGAGCATGCGACACGGCCTTGGACACGCCCGTGTCCTGGGCCGTGTGCCTCCTCTCGACAGATCGTCGAGAACAAAAATCGTCGAGACAAAGCCCAATCGTCGACACAACCTCGACACGCCCTGCGACACGCCCGTGTCGCAGGCCGTGTCACCTGACACTCCCTGGGACACGCCCGTGTCCCAGGCCATGTCACACAAAAATGCCTGTTTCTGAACTTTGGGCTGTTACACAAATCTTGATGTCTCAGTCCTTAGTCAGGGATCTTAAGAACTTGTCATTCAGCTCATAGTTGCTGAATTCTCTTCCATAGGACATCAATTCATTTACTATCCTATAGAACTTCTTGTAGCATTCAGTAATGCTATCAGACTTTCCTTGTATGAAGCTTTCATATTCCTGATTTAACAAAGACTTCCTGTCTTGTCTTACTTCTTCTGATCCCTCCATATAGACTATTAATGTGTCACACATTTCTTTAGAGGTTTTACAATGTATTAGGTTCTGAAATGTTGCATCATCAATTGCACTAACAATAATATTCTAGGCCCTCTTGTCCATAGTGGCTAGAATGATTTCATCTTTGGTCATTTCTGAATAGTCTTTAGGAGTTTTCTGATTTGCATCTAGAATGGATATCTTCATTGACACATATGGACCTTCTTTGACTGTAATGTATATTCTTGGGTCAGATGCTTCCATAAAGAGTCTAACCCTCTCTTTCCAAATGTCAAATATCTCTTTTCTATAGATTGACAATTTCATGGGCCCCAGCTCTTTGTGATTCTCACTAGAACCCATTTTCTTGAATCTTGTTTGTGCTGAATCTGCCTACAGGATTTTACTCAGACTGTTATGTCCTTTTTGAGTAACCTGGCTCTGATACCACTTGAAAGAAATAGTGTCTAACCACCTAGAGGGGGGGGGGGGTGAATAAGTGTTCTTTTTCTTTTGACTTTCAAGGCAGATCAATTGTAAATAATTTTAAACAACAAATGCAATTCTACAGCTATCACAACACAGCATCCACAGAAACTAACATTCACAGAGTGCACACAGAGTTTTATAGTGGTTCCGCAAGGTCTGGGTACATCCACTTTACCCCTTCGCCTATCTAGTAGTGTACTAGATTCGACCTAACTTCTTCACTTCTTCTCAGATCCTCAGATCTTACAACTCAGAACCCCAAATAGGTTCCTACAACTCAGAGTGTCCCCACTCCTACAACTCAGGCACAAACCCCTACCACTCAGTCTTCACCAAGACTTACACTCAGGCTAAACAGCCCTACCTCAGCCTTCAATCAAGGCCTACACTCATAGAATAGAATCTCCTACACTCAGGCACAAAAGCCCTACCTCATCCTTTATAGTTTAGGCTCACAACTCAGATCCCTTAGTATCCTACAAGAATTTAATAATATAAGGTAATTAACCACAACTCTGACTGAGAGAGATGAATTGACTGGCTTCTTGATGAGCTCTTGGAAGAACTAGGCAGAGATCAACCACCCTTGGCTTTCTTCAAAGCTTCTTGAATTAGAACACAATAGGGTTGAATCTCCTGTGTAGATGATCTTCAATCAACTGCTGTCTTGAGATTCAGATCTCAATCTGAATCTTACTTTGCAGCCTGGTTCAACAGCTGTTCTATTTAGTAGGAGCTCTCTCTCTCTCCTACTTCTTAGATCTTTTGTTGAAGGTCTTCTTCTTATGTGTTGTTAGATCTCTTGATTGATTGTTATCAATCTTCTCGTGATTCTGTTGAAGGAGAAAGTCCTTTATATAAGCTTTCTCCATGGTGACCGGCTGATCCGGTTTATAACAACCTTCTGACGGCTCTGACAGTTGCAGTTGACCGGTTGAAATGACAGCTGTCAAGTTATCCAGTCACTTCTTGAAATCACTATCACTGACTGAAAGTGTCGAGACAGATAGTCATTATGTGTCGACACAAATATACTAAGTGTCGACACAAGTAGACTAAGTGTCGACACTAGCCTTGATGGTGTCGACACAACTCCTTGTGTTGTTGTAACAGCTTCTCGACACTGCTTCTTCAGAATGTGTCGACACTAATTCTGTGTGTCGACACAAGCCTTCTGTTGAATGTGTCGACACTGGTTGAGTGTGTCGACACAAGTACTTCTTCTTTAACACTTAGTTGAATTCTGCTGTGTGTCGACACAACTCCTTTGTGTCGACACATGCCTTCATGTGTTGAAACTTGCTGAGTGTCGACACATCTCCTTTGTGTGGACACATGTCTTTATATGTTGAAACTTGCTGAGTGTCGACACATCTCCTTTGTGTCGACACATGTACTTTAACTTTGTTGAAGTTTGCTGAGTGTCGACACAGCCTCCTGGTGTCGACACTTTTGCTGTCGACAAAGTTTCTCCGGGTGTCGACACTGTCTCTAAGTGTCGACACATTTGATGTCGACAATTCTTCATAGTGTGTCGACACAGCTTGTATGTGTCGACACTTTTCTTCTGGTGTCGACTCTGCCTTCCTGGTGTCGACACAATTACTCCAAGTGTCGACACAGCTTCTCTAGGTGTCGACACAAGCCTTCATAAGTGTCGACACTTCACCTCTATGTGTCGACACATGAACTTAGAAACTTTTATGCATTTTTCTGCAATTACTTAACCTGCACATATAAACTCAAAGCACATCAAATACACCTTGATGTATATCATTGAGTAGGGTGAGGCTTCTTCAAATCAGATACATATATTCCAATGTACCCAACAACAGCCATATGCAATCGTCGTATTTACTCGGGCGAGTATATTGAGCCGCATGTTACGCCCCCACTCGTCACGTGGCATATAACGGTGGGTCCGGCCGGGGCCCCACACCATATGTCACAGACATGCAGCGGAATTAATTGCGGAAATCAAAATCTACTCACATTTTAACTCAATACATTCTAGTGCAGCATTTTAAGTTATCATGATCTCAACTCAAAGAATGACCACTACTATATAAACTCCACATTTATATATCCAAACCAGGAATGTATTACAACTCACACACACATGGCCTTAAGGCCTTTCAAGTTTCTCTTTACACAAATACATTTTTGTACATCGGCACGCAGGCCGGCCACACATGAAATCCAACCACGATTCGCACGGCCTTTGAAGGCCTTTAGCAGCACTCCTTCCATTCTGTAATTCAAGCAGCAGCACCTGCAATTATCCATCCAATCCAAAGCGGAAAACAAAGTAACGGTTAGCATTAGCTGACCCATTATAACGACCCTACCCCTTACCCGGGGCAGTGGTTCCTTCCCTGTATGCATTGCCATCATCATATGAATCAACACTACCAATCACAATCATATCACAAACGCTGGTATCCACCAGACGCTCCGTACACTCAGGGCACCTTCTTCGTGTACCGGGTATCCCAGTCGTACACCGCCAATCAGAGGTTCTTCACTTGTTGGTTGGGCGGTTCAATCCTAGTCCACCAATCCCGCAGGCTGGCGACATCCCGTCCATACCACTCAGAGTTACTAACCTCATAGCATCCACAAACACAACCAGAGCAGATCGACCCACACCATGTTGTGTGGCAAGCTGAGTTTATCAGTGCTCCCCAGGATTTACCACCAATCGACCCCTCACCTATTTCTGATCGACCCACCCCTGTGGTGCAGCAAGAAGGGTTTAACTCGGCTCCCCAGGCCTTGCCACCAATCGATCCCTCATCTATCCAGATCAACCCATCCTAGTGGTGTAACAGGCCGGGTTTATCTCGCGCTCCCCAGGCGTGCTACCAATTGATCTCTCATCATAACAAGGAGCTTACTCAAAGCCTCCATATAGCCATAACCAACATTCATTCATTCATACAACCATTCAATCAAAACATAAACCTTTCATAGCATCAAATCCACGGAGTCTTCTCGGTTTACCCATGATCATCACCAATCCAGACTACCCGTCCAGATGGGCTTCACACAGCATGCCTATGCCGTACTCCATACTTCCGGCTCTAGATGAAAACGCAACCACGAAATCGCTTACGACATCCACCTCTTGGTGGAGGATTCCACGCACATGCATAAAGAAAGGACTTCGATATTCAAGAAGGAGATCGTTAACCTTAAAGATCGATTTGGCGTCATGAAGTAGCTGGATGGAAGTCACCGACTCGGCTTTGCCTTCACGAATCCGTTCTCGGATCTTCAATCCGCACTCCGCAGCTCCTCCAGCAGCTAGCTTTCCCTTCACTTCCCTCCTTCCCTTGACATCTCTTCTCTCTCTTGGAATGAGAAGAAGAAGAAGGAGATGAGAATGAAGGGAATTTATCCCATTCTCGGCCTTTTTATCCTTAGGGAAGAAGCCTGGACCATTAGATCCAGAATAGGGAAATGAACGTCCAGAAAATCTGACAAAATCACTTTTCGGGCCTGACACGCCCTGTGACACGCCCGTGTCACAGTGCGTATACCGTAAGCGGCACACGAACCGACTCATTCTGATTTATCCAAAATAGAACATGGCCAGGGTACACGCCCGTGTCGGCCTAGTCACGCCCGTGACCCAGGGCGTGTAACCCACTCGACACCTAGTCAAGAGAAAAGCGTCGACCTCTCGACATAGCGTGACACACCCTGTGACACGCCCGTGTCACAGGCCGTGTACCCCTTGCTTGTCACTCGACGATTGTCGAGCACAGTTCGTCGACCAGAGGGGACACGTCCTAGGTCACGCCCCTATCACGCCCTCTGTCACGCCCGTGTCGCAGGGCGTGACCTCCCGAAAATTTCGTCGACCGAATTTCGTCGACCACGCGCCCAACTGCTCAACCCGAGTAGGACACGCCCTGGGACACGCTTGTGTCCCAGGCTGTGTCACCTAATATTTTCCCATGCTGAAATGTGGGCTGTTACACCGCATCTGCGGCTATCGACAGTGTGAGGCGACATCTTTGCCTCAAGTGGACTTTAGCGGTGAGGCATCTAAGCCTCAAGCGGGGCAACCTCCTGACAGGTTGCAGATCAATCGGAGTGTGCCAGCGACGTCGTGTGGCAACATTGGCAGACAACTAAGCACAATATTGGAAGACCTTGGAAGATTGTAGAGGATTCAAGGAACCAGTCTGGAGTGAGTCTCTCTGACTCGGACTTGGTCATCTTTGTCGGTATACCCGTATCTTTCTCTTGTCTTTATTTTGAGCTACCTATAGGATCCATTTGATTATTGTGGGGGAAAGTCATTGTATTGTTGAATATTATTTAGTAGAGGCTTTCCGGGTTGGACTCTAATAGTCCCGTGGCTTTTACCCGGATTTGGGGGTTTCCACGTATACACCTGTGTGTCGGCTTTCCGACTTTTGCAGGTATCTCAGCTCGTTTCCTCTCTTGCACTCAGGTCTATGAGAACGTGTTTCTCACAACAAGTGGTATCAGAGGCAGGTTCAGTCGAGTCGATTGGATATTTCAGGTTTGTGAATAGGTGCGGTAGGTGATGACCATTGGTCCTCTCCTTATACTCTCTTATCACATTCTTTGAAATAGCTGGCTCCAAGATTAGTGGTCATAGTTGATAGTGGGTTGAGTGCAGATAGATTTGAGTTCTGAGATGGGTATTATATTGAATGGGGCCAACTATCATGAGGGGCACATGATGATGGAGGACTTCATATATATCAAGGATTGACACTCGTCTATCTTTGAGGAGGTGCCTAAAGATATGAATCCTGCAAAATGGGCGATTGAACACCGCAAGGTGTGTAGCTTTATCAGGCGATTCATGAAGCGCAATGTTTACAATCATGTGGCGAGTATTGTTGATGTCAAGGAGCTATGGAGGACATTGGAGTCTCTGTATGCGAAGAGCACGGGTTTGAATAAACTTTTGCTGCTAACGAAGATTAGTGAGTGTAAGTATCAGGAGGGCACACCTATACTTGATCATGTGAATGAGTTTTAAAGAGTGTTGGATCAGTTATATGCTATCACAACCACATTTTCTCAAGGTTTAAAGTATTATCAGAGTAAGAGAAAATACGCGTCTTGATGTCATGTCATGAAGGGGACAACTGCAGACGCTCAGGCAAGGACAAACTTTTGATCAACTTTATAAAATGCATATAGTTTATGGTTGAAAACACTATTTTAGTTTAAAGTTCAAGACCGTGTCTCTCGATTTAATTAATATACCAATCCACAGATAAGAAAATTATAATTTGCACCAGAAAACCTCTATTTAATATATTTATTTATCCTATGTGAATGTAAAAAACCCAACAAACTTGTAAATTTAGTATAAGTAAAAGAAAGGAGTTCTATATCTATTAAAGTAGGTTGATATAAAGTTGAAATAGATGCGATGAATCTAAGCTAAAATGCAGATTTGTTTAGTTGAAAATAACTAATATACAACCTAACATAAAACATTCCCAGAGAGAGAAACACTTCAATAGTGAAAATGCAGTAGTAACGGAGACAGAAATATAACAACCTGAAGCACAAGAAACTATATTATGGGCGACAACAAACCGATGCGAACTTATAACATTAACAACAAAAGTCCGAATTTTTGAAGTCAAGAAGAAAATACCAACCACTCCTTAACTGAGAGAGGCAAGAAAAATAGCTGCAGAAGACTGGCCAAACAAGCTCGGTCGACACTACCTGCTACCTGCCTGAATCTGAAACATTCAAAAGAAAAAATGCCTCAACACAAGAGTGCAAAAGACAACTTGAACATAAATCAAAAGACTTAAATAAGATAAGTGAGTTACCAATCCAACAGAAAAGTTGCAAAATCATAAATTCAACAACATAAGAGTAAGGAGAACGATTAGCTTGACACAAAACAGCCATATACGAAGAATACTTGCACTAAGTGCGGTAATGAATCTTAGTGATGTCCTAATCATAAGTATATATAATCGTAGAAATATCATTGATTAGCTTAAAAAGTGAATTATCAACGATAGACATAAAACGGTACTGAGGCGGCGACTATCTTTCCAACACAAACCATCAGACCAACACAACCAAAGAAACATGCACTGAGGTGGTGATCATTTATCTACTGCCAATCAAAAGTACCAAATAATAAAGCCATCAGGCGTAATAATTCATAGCAGGCACTAAGGTGATGTTCCTTTATCCACTGCTAACCCAAGTCCAAAATCATAAAGTCGTCAGGCGTGATGATTCACACGAACACTAAGGTGGTGGTTCTTTTTCCACTCTCAACCCAAGTTCAATAATAAATCCAAATACAAAAATACAATAATAAATGAGAATAAAAGACCTAAGACTTGGCATCGAATTATCATTGTGACGCAAGGAAAGAAAATCTAGAAATTTCTAAGGGTATACTCGGCGAATCTACTATTCACTCAACGAATTCGGCTAGACTACACAAGAACACTCGACGAATTCACTGTTCACTTGACGAATTCGGCTAGATTACAAGAGAACACTCGACGAATCCACTGTTCATTTGACGAATTCTACTCGTTCTCACGAGTTTACTCGACGAATTCTACTAGACTTCACGAGTACACTCGACAAATTTTACTTGACCAACTCAGCTAATTACTCGGGAACACTCGACGAATTCAGCTCGGGCTCACAAGTTCACTCTTTGAATTCGGCTAGGCTTTACGATAACACTCGACGAATTCTACTCGGTCTCGCGAGTTCACTCGACGAATTCTACCCGGGACAAATTTCTTTACGTCATCAAATTCGACCAATGCGATTATTTTCTGAACTAGCAATATTTCTAAGTCCTATGAAGAAAGGGAAGAAATAGACAAGATTAATGGTACATAGCAAGAGGGGTAGATCATCAGTTGCCTCAAATATCGATGAAATCGCCTCTATAGCATGCCACACATTGGCCGAGAGAAATGTCCAACGAGAAAAATCTGAAAGTTTTGGGTGAAAACGAAGGTTAAGGCTACTCGCTCCAACTCCAAAAATCCACGAAACCTGAAAAACTCACCGCGCACACGAAGGTTTCGACGAGAACAGTCTGAATCTCTACTTCGACAACGTTTTCCTGCACTCTAGCTCCGGCGACGGCGGGCGAAAGACTTCCGTAAAGGGCCGACTCCTCCTCCTATCGCGTGATCGGGTTCTGCGGAAGGAGTTCTGTAAAAACCTAATTCTAAGGGTTCGGCTTTTATATTGGAAGAATTTCAATTAAATAATTTAAAATTCTGTTATTACATTACATGGTCGATGTCTTAAAAGAAATTGTCGGCACATCGAAACTCTTGAACTAACGTAATGCCCTTATGTTATTATTACACGACTAAATTAATTATCAAAAATTCAGGGGCATTACATCTGCTATGAAGGTGACCTTCGATGATGAGGTCAATGATCTGCGGTTATTAAAGTCTCTTTCTGCCTCTTAGGAGATGGTTTGAGTTTCACTGATTAACTCGTCTCTAGGAGGTGTTTTGACTATGGAGGTTGCAAAGAGTGGGATTCTGAATGAGGAGGTGAGAAGGAAATCCCAAGATGAGCCGTATGTGGCTATCCCTTCTGTCCATTCAGATATTTTGTACACTGAGTATAGGGGAGAGATAAGAGCAGAGATGGCAGAGGGTCTAATAGGAGCAAGTCCAGGCCGCAGAAAGATATTAAGTGCTTTTATTGTGGTAAGAAGAGACACATCAAGAGAAAGTGCAATACCTAAAAGAAATTGTAGATGATGGAATCAGGGAAGCATGATGAGGCCACAACATCAATAGTGACATCAGATTATGATGATATATCACTCTTTATGAGTGATTAGGTGTCGACTAACCTCGCTCGTACAAATGGTTTATGGTTGGTGGACTCGGGGGGCTTCGACACACGTTTTGAGCGATAGGGCGCAGTTTGCTACCGACACCTCATGTGATTGCGAGGAATTAAGGATGAGTAGCGATACAATTTGCAAAGCTATCGGCATAGGTGATGTGCACCTAAAAACGAGCACAGTTCTGTTTTAATGCTCAAAGACGTTCGTCATGTACCTGACATCCGATTCAGTTTGCTGTCTATTGGTCGATTGGATGCATATGGTTTTGTTAGTAGATTTAGAGTTGAACGATGGATATTGACAAGAGGTTTTTTTGGTCATAGACTGTGTTAGCATGATGTCCAGCCTTTATTGTTTAGAAACGAAAGCTACAGGTGTGGGGGAGCACAAGATCAGATGTGACAGGGCCATCGGCGCGTGGCGCGGGCAGCACAAATTTTTTAGTGGGAGGAAATGCTACATGTAGGTGAGACATCGGGTCTCAAAGTCAATTGTGATAGAACAGGAGAGCAGTTATCATATTTTTGCTGGGCAGCGACGTCGGGTGACTTTTGATTGTCACGATCCTACATCGAGTTTGGCAGTTTGCGCTGGAGTGATCCATAGTTGCAGTGATGGTTCTCACAGGGGGTCGCTAATTTGGCGAACTCCTCCTCCTAGTCAGGAAGAGGGAGAATTGTTGGGTTTAGGGTTCCCTCCTAGGTGTATAAAACCCACGATAACGACGTCGAGAGGTCCATAATGAATTGGATTGAGTCATAGCAAACATTGGGCACGATCGGATTGTTCGACGAAATTATGAGACGTTCAAGACTCATATCCTTCGGTATTATAGATATATTATGATATATAATTATATGTATAAGAGTTAAAAAAGGAAAGAAACCTATTCCTAAATCAGCGCTCCCCTCTGATACAATCAGTCAAATATAAAAAGAAAAATAAAAAACCCAATCTACCTACTCTCCTGCCCGTGATTTGAAGCCGCTGCCTAGGTTCTTCTTCCTCCAAATCTGATTGATATATTTTCTCTTCATCTCCTCCTGTGTCTCCTCTCTGTCTCTTGTCTGGGTGAGGTTTCTCCCCGATGATCTTGGAACACAGTGGCAGGATGGAAGAGCAACGATGGTTGGAAGCCTTGAGGTCGTTAGGAGTCCAATGTGAATTTTAAAGGCGACAATTACCGCGAGGGAGGAGGTGCCAATGACTCCTTTTACGGGGGTTGAACCGAGAGGCGTTGCTAATGTAGTGCTTGTGTTCCAGTGATTGCGGTGCAGGTGTGAGTGTGAGAGGTGTAGACGAAGGACGATTTGGGTGGAGCCGGTAAGGCAAAGGCGGTGTTTGGCGACCACCATTTGGGCTCGGAAGAGCAAGGATCGTTGAAACGTCGGCAGTGTTGTCGGATCATGGTCGTGGTCATGCAGTGGTGCAAAGTGCGCATCTTGGCGCAAAGGACGATGGTGTGTAACTGTCATATTTACTCGGACGAGTATATTGGGCTGCATTTGCGACTAGCAACAGTCAGCGCGAGGAGGTATCTTAGCCTCAAGTGGACTTTGACGGCGAAGCATCTGAGGCTCGAGCGGGAAAACTTAATAACAAGTTGCGGATCGATCGGAGTGCACAAGCGACGTCGTGGGTCTACATAGAAGGATAACTAGGCATAATATTGGAAGACCTTGAAAGACTGCAAAGGATTCAAAGAACCAATTTGGAGCGAGTCTTTCTGACTCGGACTTGGTCGTCTTTGTCGGTATACCTGTATCTTTCTCTTGTCTTTATTTTATGCTAGATGTAGGATCCATCTGAGGATCACGAGGAGAAAGTCATTGTATTGTTGAACATTATTTAGTGAAGACCTTCCGGGTTGGGCTCCAATCGTCCTGTGGTTTTTACCCAGATTTCGGTTAAAATTCCTCAAGATGATCAGGGAGATAGCTCTGATACCAAGTAAAACATTCAAAGCTATCAAGATGACACCTTGATCAAGCGGAAAACGGGAACCAGACGCAGGAACACTCAACCGTAAACCAAGCTCAATAAATCAGAAACAATAAAAGGCAACAAACAAGTTTTGTATTATCAACAATCTTCTTTAAATGGCAGGACATACATGACAAGACATGATTCACCAATGTACAAAGGAAGAGCATACAAGCAAAGCAAGAAAACAAGCTGGGCGGACTGTCTCAGAGACCGCCGAAATCGTCGAGTTCGCCGCGACTGCAAAGCTTCTGCTGCACCAAACTGAACTACGGAGTCCACGTAGACCGCAGATAACTCGTTATTCTGCTGAACACCTTTTCCCGCTCTCTGCAAGCCGCCTAACCGCTGAAGTAGCCTAGCTGCCAGAGTCTGCGAGCTTGCAGAACAGAAGAACAGACCGCCGAGTCCGGCGGATAAGTTATTTAACTGGAAAAGCTGAATGAGAGAAGACCGACTGTCCGCAACCGCGACCTGCTACAAACTGCTGATTGTAAACTGCAAGCTCCACTGATCCCTGACCGCAATCAGCACTAAAAACCTGGCTTCTTGGCACTACTCGCACAACCTACAAACAACAAACTGGTTATCCTTCTCAAACCGCGCGGATATAAATCTGAGGCCGCATCAATTAACCCAAGTCCTACTTACTTTTAATTCGGTTAATTATGATGACACAGGGGGGTCCTATTTATAAACGCGGAGAGGAGTGTGGTCACCTCCCTAGCAGATAGAAACACCACCCAAGCTCGCAGCTAGAACAAAGCAGTCCGCCCAGTCCGCATGGACAAGGCCGGACATGTTAGAAAGTAGAGACAAGAAGCGAAAAGTAGAGAACAAGCGAACAAACTTTTGAATAATTGAAATTTTATTATCCAAAAAAGATATCATTTACAAAGGTATGACCTCCCTTATATAGAATGGAGGAGATAAGAAAGAGAGTATACAGACAATATGGGACTAAACATTTACAGTACTGAGCGGCTAGAATAATGGAGACCGCATAGGCCGCGCGGTTAGACAGATGGGCTAACCGCTCGGCAACTCCATCAGGATAGAACAGGCCGCAGAGGTAGACCGATAGACCGCCCGGTCTACAAACCGCTGGATCAGACCGCTAAGCCGCCCGGTCTACAAACCGCTGGATCAGACCGCTAAGCCGCCCAGTCTAATACTTCAACACTCCCCCTCAAGCTGGAGCATAGATATCAATCATGCCCAGCTTGTCACAAATGCGGAAGAAGGAAGTAGAAACCGGCTTGGTGAAGATATCTGCCAACTCCTTGTCAGAGGTGACAAAAGGAGTACAAATCTGTTTCTACAAAATCTCCTCCCGAATGAAGTGACAGTCAACCTCTATATGCTTCGTTCTCTCATGGAAGACCGGATTTCTGGATATGTGTATAGCGGCCTTGTTGTCACAGAACATAGGGAGAGGACAATCATATACCTCGCCCAAGTCAAGCATGAGAGACCGCAACCACTTTAACTCACACGTAGTTGACGCCATACTCCGGTATTCTGCTTCGGCACTGGATCTGGAAACAACAGACTGTTTCTTGCTCTTCCAACTCACGAGATTACCTCCAACAAAGGTACAAAAACCTGACGTGGATTTACGATCGCCTTTGTCATCCGCGTAACTTGAGTCTGAGTAGGCCTCAACCCTCAGATGGTCATTCTTCTGGAAGAGTAACCCTCTGCCCGGTGCTGCTTTGATATACTCTAAAATCTTCAGGGCGGACTGAAGATGACACTCCCTGGGAGCTTGCATAAACTGACTGACCTTTCCTACAGCGTAGGCGATGTCGGGTCTAGTCACCGTGAGATAGATGAGTTTCCCTACCAAACGTCTGTACCGTGTGACATCAGATAGAGGAGGCGATTCATCCGTCCACGTTTTGTCTTCTCCAACAGCCATGGGAAGATGAGCTGGTTTGGCACCTGTCAAGCCTGCTTCTCGAAGAAGATCAAGGGCATACTTCCGTTGAGAGAGAACCAAGGAGTCAGGTTTCCGAGAGATTTCGATCCCCAAAAAGTATTTTGGGGAGCCCATATCCTTCGTGACCAAGTGCTGACGGAGGTGCTTCTTCGTCAAGTCCACCTCATCTCGGTCATCACCAGTAAGTAGAATATCATCCACATATACGGCCAAAACCACCAGTCCCGAGGCCGTTTTGCGAATGAATAAGGAGTGATCGGCCGAACTCCTTTGAAAGCCGATGGTTGCCACAATACCACTGAATTTTTCGAACCATGCCCGAGGGCTCTGCTTTAGGCCATAAATGGCCTTCTTCAAATGACAGACACGTGTCTCCCCCTGAGCAACATACCCAGGAGGTTGCTCCATATAGACGTCCTCCTGAAGATCGCCATAGAGAAAGGCATTCTTCACATCAAGCTGGGAAATAGCCCAAGCCCGGTTAACAGCCACAGAAAAGAGAACCCGGATGGTGCTGAGGCGAGCAACCGGAGAGAAGGTATCAAAGTAATCAACGCCATAAGTCTGAGTAAAGCCCTTGGCCACCAGCCGAGCTTTGTAGCGATCCACAGTGCCGTCGGGGCAAAACTTCACAACAAAGACCCAGCGACAGCCAACCACATCAGGGCCCACTGGAGGAGGAACCAGGGTCCAGGTACCCCGTTCAGTGAGAGTAGCCATCTCCTCATCCATGACAGACTTCCAATGAGGGAGAGCGAGAGCCTCCTGGTAGGTACGGGGAGTAGAAGTAGCAGAGATAGCCAAGGCAAAACACCTGCGAGAAGGAGAAAGCTGATCATAAGAAACAACAGCCGTGAGCGGGTGTTGAGTACACGCCCGCACCCCTTTGCGAAGGGCAATGGGAACATCCAGATCATCGGGAGCGTCGGCGACGGGAGCGTCAGCGACCGGAGCGTCCGTGGCGGAGAAGGCTGGCCCGGGACTAGAGAGAGACGGCAGCGGAGAGGAGGGTGGAGGGGTGGGTGGGGAGACGGACTGGGAAGGAGTGGGTGGAGGAGGAGACGAAGGTGGGAAAACGTGGAGAGGTGTGGAAGGAACGGAGATATCAGAAGGAAGAGAAGGAAGAGAAGAGGAAGGAGAGAAGTAGGAAGCATTTTCGAAAAAAGTCACATCTGCGGAGACAAACTGCTTGCGGAGAAGGGGGTCAAAGCAGCAATAGCCTTTTTGAGTGGTAGAGTACCCCAAAAAGACACACTTGGTGGAACGGGGGGAAAGCTTGTCGCGGGTAGCGGAGGGAGCGTGAACAAAGGCCGTACAGCCAAAGACACGGAGAGGAAGAGGAAAAGGTTCCTGGTGGGGGTAGAGAAGGGAGAAGGGAGTCCGGCCGTGGAGAACCGTGGAGGGAATGCGATTGATGAGATAGCAAGCGAGGAGCACAGCGTAGCCCCAGTAGGAGCGAGGGACGTGCATCTGCGTCATGAGAGTACGCGCAACATCAAGCAGGTGACGGTTTTTACGCTCCGCCACCCCATTCTGTTGGGAGGTGTAAACACAAGTCGTTTGATGAATGAGGCCGTGTTGGTGAAAGAACGCGGAGAACTCATGAGACAGATATTCCTTGGCATTATCAGAACGTAAGACTTTAATAGAAGTAGCAAATTGAGTCTTAACCATAAAGTAAAAAGATTGTCAAACAGAAAATAGTTCAGAGCGATCCTTTAAGAGATACACCCAAGTACATCGAGTAAAATCATCGATAAAAGTGACAAAATAGGAACTGCCCCGACCAACTGTGAGGGTAGGAGCAGGACCCCATACATCAGAGTGAATAAGATCAAAAATGCGAGAGGAGCCACGGCCTTGCTTCGGTGGGAAGGAGGAGCGATGATGTTTGCCAAGCTGACACGCATCACAGTTGAGCGGAGAATTGGTGGGAGGTAAGTGGGGCAGAAGCTGACGAATAAGCCGAGGAGGAGGATGTCCAAGACGAAGATGCCACTGAAGGAGATCGGTGGAGGAGGAGTAGGCAGAAAGAGCTGAAACATCGTCGAGGAAGTAGAGGCCGCCGCTCTCAGTCCCAGTAGCAATCGTCCGCTGGGTCCTCGGGTCCTGAAAAGAACAAGTAGTGGGAGTGAATAAAACGGAGCACTGAAGTTGCCGGCATAAAGTAGTAACGGATAACAAATTGCACGGGAACTTCGGGACATAGAGGGTATCCTCCAAGCAAAGCGATGGAGTGAGTTGAACCATGCCCGTCCCATGAACCGGAGACGGGGAACCATCCGCCACACGAACTGGGGGTAAGCGGTCATGGGTCTCAAGACGGGAGAAGCAATGAGGGTTGCCCGTCATATGATTGGTGGCACCGGAGTCAATCAGTCATTTACCTTGGGTAACGACGTGGGCACTACCTGACGTCATGGCCACAGAGGCAGACGGCCTAGAAGAGGCGGAGGCCGAAGGAGCATCACCGGAAGGGCGAAGATGAGGATTTTTCTGCCAGCAGCGGTCAACAGTATGGCCAGTACGACCACAGTGAGAGCAGAAGAACCGGGAGGAACCCCGTCCGCCAGAGGAGCCACGGCCACTCGGGCCCCCCGCTGAGCTTGGTGAGCAAAGGAGTCCTGGGAAGGGGGGGAGGCCAACAGAGGCCGCTGGAGGAGCGAAGTAACGGCGGCAATGCGAGCCGCAGTGGCATCCAAAGTAGGAGATTCCGCCTCACCCAAGATCTGCTGGCGGATCATATCATAAGAGTCGGGAAGACGAAGAAGATAACAAACAACCAGGAGTTCCTGGAAGTGTTTGTGCTGGTCGGCCAAGTCCGCGGAGAAGGGGCGATTCTGGAGGATTTCAGCCCCAAGAGCCTGAACCTGCTGATAAGCCGCAGCTGGGGACATGGAAGGGCGGGCGAAGAGGTCCGCATAGAGAGTATAAATGCGGGACGTCTGGCCCCCCTTAGAATAGAGAGCAGCGAGGTGAAGCCATGCGGCCTTGACCGTCTCATCATGGCGAATGACGGGAAGGCACTCATCAGAAAGGCTGTTGGCCAGCCAGGTGCAAACAAGAGCATCACTCTCATCCCAGTCATCAAACTCAGGAGAGGTGCGAGGAGGAGGGTCATCGGTGAGGTGATGACGCTTGCGTTGAGAACGAAGGAGAAAGGTGAAAGAGACGCTCCAATCGGGATAGTTGGAGCCCACAAGCTTGGAAAGGGTGCCAAGGTTGCCCGAAGGAGGAGGAGGAGAAGGAGCTGCAGGAGTAGTGGTGAGACCGGAGGTAGTCATAGAACCCGGAAGTAGAAGAAGCCGCACGAACAGGAGCAGTTAGAAAACAGAGGAAGCCGCGCGAATAGTAGCGGCTAGAAAGAGACACTGCGGGGAAGAGGTCGCGCGGACTGAAAAGGCCGAGCGAACAGAAGAGAGGAGAAGAGCAGGTGACCGCGACCAAGATGCGGGTAAGAAAGAGACAACCCGCACGGTCAGGCAGATCACAGCAGCAAACCGCGAGTAGAGAGACAACACACACGCGGACAGGGACAGACCGCACCGACTAGGAAGTCGGAGAGGCAAGAAAGAACAAGGAGCGCGGCGACAACGAAACAGGTCGCTGCGACAAAGAGAAGTGGGAGAAGAGAACCAAGAAGGAGCAAGCCGCGCGAACAGGTAGGCGGACAAAAACAAGCCGCGCGGATAGAAACAAGCCGCGCGAATAGAAGAGAGGGCAAGCCGCGAATCAAGTCGCAGAGCGCGGAAAAGAAGTCGTGAACAACAGAGGGCGCACAGAATCAAGAGGAAATGACCGTGTGCTCTGATACCATGTTAGAAAGTAGAGACAAGAAGCGAAAAGTAGAGAACAAGCGAACAAACTTTTGAATAATTGAAATTTTATTATCCATAAAAGATATCATTTACAAAGGTATGGCCTCCCTTATATAGAATGGAGGAGATAAGAAAGAGAGTATACAAACAATGTGGGACTAAACATTTACAGTACTGAGCGGCTAGAATAATGGAGACCGCATAGGCCGCGCGGTTAGACAGATGGGCTAACCGCTCGGCAACTCCATCAGGATAGAACAGGCCGTAGAGGTAGACCGATAGACCGCCCGGTCTACAAACCGCTGGATCAGACCGCTAAGCCGTCCGGTCTACAAACCGCTGGATCAGACCGCTAAGCCGCCCGATCTAATACTTCAACAGGACACAAGCCTATCCGTCTGTCATCAAAGAAGGTGGGATAGAAGTCAGTCTGCATCCCTGCGAAAATCACACCAATCCGCACAACGATGTCCACGACCAAAGACACAGACTGCCCAGTCAACCAGCAAACATTGCGGACTCTGCGATCTACCTGAACTTGTCAAAGATCGAGACCAAGTCCCCCAGCCCGCCCAGTCCGCCAGCTCCAATTCAGTTCACCTAACCGCAAACTCCGTGGTTACCTCCTAATCGCACCACCAGAGATCAAGGGCACATGCCAATGCCAATCTCGCGAGCTCCAAAAACAGTCCGCATAGAGCGAAGTCCGCGGACTCCAACCCAGTCCGCCCAGACCGTGAATATTCAACCTATCTGCACGACTACCACCAAGGACTCACCATCAGGCCACAAATTTAGACTGTCAGGCTACACCACCAGTCCTCAAGACTGTCCGCCCAGGCTGCTCGGTCTGCCTGATCAACCCCCACTTTCACTTCAATAATTTCAACACTCCCCCTTGAAGTGAGAAGTGGTGACCAAATCCAGCAGTCCCCGTAACCGTTCAAATGACCCCTTCGACAGCGGCTTAGTGAAGATATCCGCGATGTGTCCTCGCTCCGCACATACTCAACCATAAGAGACCCCTCCAATAACTTCTCCCGAATAAAATGGTGCTCAATCTCTATATGCTTGGTCTGCGCATCACAAACTAGATTATTAACCAGTTTAAAGGCACTCTCGTTGTCACCGCGAAGCAGATTTGGACCTCACACTTCTTCATGGACGTCCTCTACTATCCTCCTCAGCCAGATGACTTCCTGAGCTTCCAATGCCAAAGTCTTATACTTTGCTTCCGTAGTAGAGACGGACATCGAGTCCTACTTTTTACTGCACCATGAAATACCCGCTGATCCGCATGTGAAAATATAACCAGACATCGACCTTCGATCGTCTAAGTCTCCCTCATAATCAACATCAGTGTAGCTATGCAGATAAAAACTCGTGTCCTTCCTATTCAAGAGTCACATATCAGAAGTAGTCTTCACATACTTCAGAATATTTCTCGCCGCTACCAGATGAGACTTACTTGGTTTCGCCATATAACGACTAACTCGGCCTACAACATAAGTAATGTCCGACCTTGTAATCGTCAGGTAAATCAAGCTCCCAACCAGAGCTCGGAACACCAAGGGATCAGGAAGAATCCTCCCTTCATCTCTTCAAAGTTTCAGGCCACAATCCAGATGAGTAGAGCAACTCTTTCCCTCCCTCAAGCCGAATCGATGAACGATCCGCTCAACATAACCCCTTTGAGAGACGAGTATCCCGCTCTTCTTCCTCTCAACCACGAGTCTAAGGAAATGGGGGAGCTTACCCAAATCCTTCATCTCGAACCAAATAGCTAGCTCGGCCCTGAGTCTAGCTACCTCATCTTCAGAGTTCCCCGTGACGATCATGTTGTCCACATATAACAACACCAAGATATGAAGTCCCCCTGCTTCTTTATGAACAAGCTTGAATCTGAATCAGAGGTAAAGTATCCGCAGAACTAGAGGTATTCTGCGTTCTTTCCATACCATGCAAGTGAAACCTACTTGATGGAGCCGACTTCCCACGACATGTGGCCAAGGAGCGTCCTCCCTCTGACGATGATGGTGACCCGGTAGATTTGAATGGAGTCGTCGGCCCGCAACACTTTGATGACGGCTACAGCAT
This sequence comes from Platanthera guangdongensis, assembly GCA_039583875.1. NCBI lineage: Eukaryota > Viridiplantae > Streptophyta > Magnoliopsida > Asparagales > Orchidaceae > Platanthera > Platanthera guangdongensis. The sequence goes on along the minus strand of CM077160.1, from coordinate 12,116,018 downwards.
GCTTACGGACGACCCTTGGAAGCGTCGCCACAATAGCCGTCCGGAGCGAAAGCCCAATTATTGGCGTCGCCACAATAGCCGTCCGGAGCGCAAGCCCAATTATTATTTATTAATAATATATATTAATAAATAATAATTGAGTAATAATATATTTTATTAGTTGTTTTATTTCAAAATTATCATTTTTATTTCATGTTTAATTTCATGTATTATTTGTAACATGGTTATGTTGGAGTTACCATTGTGATCTGGAAGTGATCAAACATGTAATCTCACTGCCAACGCGATATAAGCCTGCAGGGTCGCACATAAGAGATGTGGAGAAGTTGGATGATTGACTGTGTTGGTAAAAGTTGCCAATCACCGATCTGAATGGGGTTGTGGGCAAAGTGTTGCCTTAAAAAATCATCGGGTTCGACAAATGTTGCCTTGAAGGACTGGTAAGAATAGTCGGCCGAGGGTCGACGAGAATCGACGAGAATCGTAGAGAATAGTTCTCTGATTCTCGCCGATCGACGGGAATCGTCGAGAATAGTTCTCTGATTCTCGCTGATCGACGAGAATCGTCGAGAATTATTTCTCTGATTCTCGCCGATCGGCGTGTATCGTCGACCCACGATCGGCGTGAATTGTCGACCCACGTTCGGCGTGAATCGTCGAGAATAGTTCTCTGATTCTCGCCGATCCGGGTGATTCTCGCCGATTGTGAGTCTCGCCGATTCTGATTCTCGCCGATCCTGACCGATTCTCGCCGATTGATACTCGCCGATTCTGAACCCTATTTCTGGGTGGTCTGCGGATAGCGATTTTCCTAAGTCTTTTATGTCTTCGGTATAAAAGGTACACTTAGGGTTTTCGGGGAAGGTGTGCTTTTACAGCCGATCGAATCGATTTTGACGGAAGAGTTCCGTTCTTCGTTCCGCCGATCCCGATTCCCGTCGCCGTGTTCGCTCCGTCGATCTCCTCCTCTCCGACGATTGTCGCTGGTGTTGCTTTTCCTAGCGTGGACCTAGCAGTCCGTGGAATGGCAAGGTGCGGTCATCGTTCTTCCCGATCTTCCGTGCGACGGAAAGCTCGGCGTTCTCCCGCTCGTGTGGATTTCTGCAGAGACGTGGATATCATTCCACGTAGAACTCGCCACTAGCAAGAAGACAAAGTTTGGAGCATCTCCGTTGAGTTGTGACTCAACGCCACCGAGGTAATTTTTGCCTTGTTATATGATAACTTCTTGATTCAACTATTATGGCCCGATTCTATTTCTTTTGGGTTTTCTTAATGTTTTATTCTTCCGCTGCGTGCACAAGTGTTGTGCCATCCCCATAGAGAAACCCAACAGTGGTATCAGAGGGAGGTTTCGGCCATGATCGTTGTATTGGAAGTTTGTTATTCCAGTGCGTGTAAACCTAGGGATTTAGAAGTGTTCTAAATGTCTAGATTTAGTCTTGGTTCCCCGCCAAGAACGTCTGTAATTGCGTGGGAATTTCTAATTGTTAGAAATTGTCTCTCCTTAACAGTAACCATCCCTCGATTTTGTTTTGGATTTTGAATCCAACAAAGAGAGATGAACTTGTCTACTGTTTTAAGTTGAGTTGTCTTTGACCTTGTCCAATGCATGTAAATCTGAGGATTTGGAAGTTTCCGGATGTTCAGATTTAGCCCTTCCTTCCATCAATTGTTGATGGTGTTAGGACGTGCACATAAGGGATGCATGTGGTTTAGAATTGTTTTTCTTTGGATGTGCACATTGATCAAATGTTGATCATGGTTAATTGTTAACCTATAATTAAATCCCTTCATCAAATATTAAGTGTTCGGATGCCTTCCGATGGATGACACTCTTCCTGCCTCGATCGATGAAGTGTGGGCTTGCCAAAGCAAGGTGCATTAATCTATCTTGGTAAGGGTGCGAGCGGATAATTATGATATCCCACTATCGACATCGGGTCATTCTTAACTAGGTGACCTCAAAGGTTGAGTGCCTAGAGGGATAGGGTTGGCATGCACCATATGATGGATGCGAATAAGGAGTTATTCACCAACCATACAAGAATTGCATGAGGATGCAATTGGCAAGCGTTGTCTACCTAAATAACCGCATTGTGAGAGGAACGCCAAAGCGGACTCATAGTGTTGGTGAAATACGGATCTTGTCCACTAAGAGAGTAGCTCGCATGAACTCTCTGAATTGTTAGTGAGGGCTATCATTTCGAATAAAATAGTGGGAGTATTTTAATTGAAGTCCAAATTAAAATAATTTGTATTTGAAATTTTGGTACTGATTTTATTCTGCATAAATTCTTGTAGAATTCCATGGCAAGTGTTTCACACTCCACCTTGTCTCTGAGAGCCATCCTTGAGAAGGATAAGCTCAGTGGGACAAATTACATGGACTGGTATATGAACCTGAGAATTGTTCTCAGGCAAGAGCGAAAGCTCTATGTCTTGGAAGAAGAAGCCCCCGAGGTGCCGACCGGGAACTCTTCCCGTGCTGAGAAGGATACTTATAAGAAGTATACTGACGATGCTTTAGATGTCGAATGTCTTATGCTTGCCACTATGAACTCTGAGCTTCAGAAGCAACATGAGAACATGGGGTGCAAGGAGATTGACGAGCATCTCAAGAAAATGTTTCAAGGGCAGGCTCGTCAAGAGAGGTTCGACATCACAAAAGCGTTGTTTCAGTGCAAGATGAGAGTTCGAGACTCAGTAGGGACTCACGTACTCAAGATGATTGGGTATATAGAGAACCTTGAAAGGCTGGGTTTTCCTCTTGGTCAAGAGTTGGCCACGGATCTGATCCTGCAATCGTTGCCGGACAGTTATGAGCAGTTCGTCTTGAACTACAACATGAATGAAATAGACAAGATACTGCCCAAACTCCTAGGCATGTTGAGAACTGCCGAAATCAACATGAAGAAGGCCAAGCCTGCCAGCCCCATACTGATGGTGCATAAGGGCAAGGGCAAGGCCAAGGGTTCTAAGAAGACGAAGGTGGGACCTAAGTCATACCTTGAGCCCAAGTCTTCAGCACTGATGAAAAAGAAAAGCACGGTGAAGGAAGGGAAATGCCACCACTGTGGCAAGGCTAGTCATTGGAGGAGGAATTGTCCTTCGTACATTGAGGGTCTGCAGAAATTGAGGGGAGGTATGACTTCCGCTTCAAATATTTACGTTATAGAGATAAACCTTTATGCTTCTTCATCTTGGGTATTGGATACCGGATGTGGTTCTCACATTTGTACAAATGTGCAGGAACTGGGAAGGAGAAGATTGCTGAGTAAAGGAGAGGTGGACCTCCGCGTCGGCAATGGAGCAAGAGTTGCTGCTGTAGCCGTAGGGGTTTACCGTCTTTCTTTGCCCAGTGGGCTTGTAATAGAACTAGATAACTGTTATTTTGTTCCGGCCATAACTAGAAACATTATATCTATTTCATGTTTGGACATGATTGGATTTTCTTTTATAATTAAGAACAATTGTTGTTCTATATTTAAGAATTATGTTTGTTATGCTGTAGCCCAATTGTTTAATGGTCTTTATGTTTTGAACTTGGACCATCTGATCTGTAATGTAGAAAATAATAAAAGACTAAGAACAAATGACTTGAACCCTACGTATCTCTGGCATTGTCGTTTGGGTCATATCAACGAGAAGCGCATATCCAAACTCCATAGAGATGGACTTTTGGACTCATTTGATTATGAATCATTTGAGCGATACGAATCTTGTTTGTTAGGCAAGATAACTAAAGCTCCTTTCACTATTTATACTGAGAGGGCTGAGGATCTCTTGGGTGTTGTACATAGTGATGTATGCGGACCCATGAGTTCCATGGCTAAAGGTGGGTATTTCTACTTTGTTACATTTACTGATGATTTCAGTAGATACGGATATGTGTATCTTATGAAGTGCAAATCCGAGACCTTTGAAAAGTTCAAAGAGTTCAAGAATGAAGTAGAAAACCAGTTGGGTAAAAGGGTTAAAACACTCCGATCTGATCGAGGTGGCGAATACCTGAGTCATGAGTTCCGTGATCATCTGAAAGAGTGTGGTATTGTATCACAGCTCACTCCACCTAGAACACCACAACATAATGGTGTGTCTGTGAGGAGAAATCGTACTCTGTTAGACATGGTACGTTCGATGATGAGTCATGCAGACTTGCCTGTTTCCTTTTGGGGTTTTGCTTTAGAGACTGCTGCAATGACATTGAATCGCGCTCCAACGAAAACGTTTCTGAAGACACCATATGAGATATGGACTGGGAAGCGTCCTAGTATGTCGTTCATTAAAATTTGGGGCTGTGAGGCATACGTGAGACGTCAAATGCCTGACAAGCTGGAACCCAAATCGGATAAATGTTATCTGGTGGGATATCCTAAGGAAACGAAAGGGTATTACTTTTACCTACCGTATGAGGGCAAAGTGTTTGTCGCAAGGACTGGTGTCTTCTTGGAGAAAGAGTTCTTATCAAGAAAGACTGAAAAGGTAGAGCTTGAAGAAGTTCAAGAACCACATGTAGTGAATGAACCGGAATTGGATTCTGAGACAGGACTACAAGATGTTGTAGCTAGAAAACCTGCTCAGGGAACACAAGTCCTACGTAGATCTGGTAGACCGAGGTTTGAGCCCGAGAGATATGGATTTCTCGTGTCTCAAATAGGTAATGTGTTGCTTATGGATCATGATGATGAACCAGTAACCTACCAAGAGGCTATGAATGGACCGGATTCCGACAAGTGGCTTGAGGCTATGAAATCCGAAATGGACTTCATGTATGCAAACCAAGTTTGGAACTTGGTGGAACCACCTGAAGGGGTACGACCCATAGGGTGCAAGTGGGTCTTCAAGAAGAAGACCGACATGGATGGGAATGTACAGACATTCAAAGGGCGACTCGTGGCTAATGGTTTCAAGCAAATTCATGGTATTGACTATGATGAGACCTTTTCCCCTGTTGCCATGGTAAAGTCCATTAGGATATTGCTTGCTATTGCTGCGTATTATGACTACGAGATCTGGCAGATGGATGTCAAAACGGCTTTCCTTAATGGAAACCTCCTTGAGGAAGTGTATATGACACAACCCGAGGGTTTTGTATCCCCAGATGAAGCCACTAAAATATGCAAGCTGAATAAGTCCATTTATGGACTGAAACAGGCCTCTCGAAGTTGGAATCTTCATTTTGATGAGAAAATCAAAGAGTTTGGTTTCATCAAGAATGAAGATGAGCCTTGTGTTTACAAGCGAATCAGTGGGAGCATTGCTGTCTTCCTGATATTGTATGTAGATGACATACTGTTGATTGTGAATGACATTCCTACCCTGAAAGTTGTTAAGAACAACCTAGGGAACTGCTTTTCAATGAAGGATTTGGGTGAAGCGACTTATATACTTGGTATTAAGATCTATAGAGATAGATCGAAGAAGTTGCTGGGTTTGACCCAGAGTACGTACATCGAAAAGGTGTTGAAACGGTTCAACATGCTTGAGTCCAAGAAAGGATTTTTGCCCATGTCTCATGGTGTGAATCTCTCTAAGGACCAGTGTCCAAAATCTTGTGAAGATAAGGACCGCATGAAGTTGATTCCATATGCTTCGGCAATTGGATCAATCGTGTACGCGATGTTATGTACTCGACCCGATGTCTCCTTTGCTTTGAGCATGACTAGCAGGTATCAGTCAGACCCCGGTGAGTGTCACTGGATTGCAGTCAAGAATATCCTGAAGTACTTGAGAAGGACTAAGAATGTGTTCTTGGTGTATGGTGGAGAGGAAGAGCTCGTTGTAAGTGGTTACACAGATGCTAGCTTCCAAACTGATAGAGACGACTCCAAGTCTCAGTCAGGTTTTGTGTTTTGCCTAAATGGAGGAGCTGTGAGCTGGAAGAGTTCCAAGCAAGAGACAGTTGCTGATTCTACAACAGAGGCCGAGATATCGCAGCAGCTAATGCGGCGAAGGAGGCTGTATGGATTAGGAAATTCATCGGCGAGCTTGATGTAGTTCCTAGCATTGTTGGTCTCGTAGTTCTCTACTGTGATAACAATGGTGCAATTGCACAATCTAAGGAACCTAGATCTCATCAGCGCTCCAAGCACATACTTCGGCGGTTTCATCTTATTCATGAGATTGTCGAACGAGGAGATGTAAACATTTGTAGAGTGCCGACTGAGGAGAATATTGCGGATCCACTGACAAAGCCTCTCGCGCAGAGAAAGCATGATGGTCATACTAGATCGATGGGTATACGATACCTAAATGATCAACTCTAGTGAGAATCTTGTGGATTGCATGTAAACCTGTATTTTGTTGGCTATTTGTTCATATGATGAACATTGTACCTAATTTTTCTCTTACAATTAATGGCAAATTCTTTTATTATGTCTTTTTCTATATGATAGTTAAATGTTAACATAATAGATACCCTTAGAATGCTCGCTTCCATGGGACATCAAGTACGTGACTTGAATGTGAGAGCCCATGATTTATTTGAAGCTTCATTCTTAAAGGTCTCTGGTCGAGTATCATCATAGAAGCTAAGGGTGATGATGGTAAATGAAGGCTAGCACGTGCGTTGACTGATGACCGGTTCTCACAGGTCATGATATTGTGATATCAAGTCATCATGTGGGTACTTGTTAGTGAACAAGTTGTACTGGACAGACCCAACCTGAGGCTACTCTGTGGATTGTCATCCAATCGTGTCACGAGTAGGTCTCAATTGACAATGGTGTTGTGATCCTTTGACCTGAAGTCACAGCATTCATCAAGTGAGGAAGAGCGTGTTTTGATGCCATCTAAAGTCTTTCTTGAGAAAGGTTGATGATAAGGGTGGTTGTTGGGCATGTTACGAATCATTTGAGTGTTTGTGTGTGAGCAGATATGAGATTTGTGCTCCTGTATGACAGGAGTTGCATCCATGGGCCCCTTGATGGAACTGGACTGAGAAATGCATGACCATGCTTGGTTGAGTCAATATGTGATATTGGACTCACCATTCTCTGGAAGTCCGTCCTGCATCAAGAAACTTGGATTGAGCTATTACGAGGGTGACACGGTCCATGCCTCTAGTTCTTTCCGGATGTAAGGCACAAAGGGACAAAGACAACGCTGATACATTGGTCATAAAGGCTTATGAGTTATAAACTCTTATTGCTTGGGGAGCAATGATGCATTGCTAGATGCCGCTCATTGTTTGTGAGGTTTTTGCTTTGATACTTTCGAGATCAAGTGGGAGTCTGTTGGAGTTACCATTGTGATCTGGAAGTGATCAAACATGTAATCTCACTGCCAACGCGATATGAGCCTGCAGGGTCGCACATAAGAGATGTGGAGAAGTTGGATGATTGACTGTGTTGGTAAAGGTTGCCAATCACCGATATGAATGGGGTTGTGGGCAAAGTGTTGCCTTAAAGAATCATCGGGTTCGGCAAATGTTGCCTTGAAGGACTGGTAAGAATAGTCGGCCGAGGGTCGACGAGAATCGTAGAGAATAGTTCTCTGATTCTCGCCGGTCGACGGGAATCGTCGAGAATAGTTCTCTGATTCTCGCCGATCGACGAGAATCGTCGAGAATTAGTTCTCTGATTCTCGCCGATCGGCGTGTATCGTCGACCCACGATCGGCGTGAATTGTCGACCCACGTTCGGCGTGAATCGTCGAGAATAGTTCTCTGATTCTCGCCGATCCGGGTGATTCTCGCCGATTGTGAGTCTCGCCGATTCTGATTCTCGCCGATCCTGACCGATTCTCGCCGATTGATACTCGCCGATTCTGAACCCTATTTCTGGGTGGTCTGCGGATAGCGATTTTCCTAAGTCTTTTATGCCTTCGGTATAAAAGGTACACTTAGGGTTTTTGGGGAAGGTGTGCTTTTACAGCCGATCGAATCGATTTTGACGGAAGAGTTCCGTTCTTCGTTCCGCCGTTCCCGATTCCCGCCGCCGAAAGAGTTCCGCCGCCGTGTTCGCTCCGTCGATCTCCTCCTCTCCGGCGATTGTCGCTGGTGTTGCTTTTCCTGGCGCAGACCTAGCAGTCCGTGGAATAGCAAGGTGCGGTCATCGTTCTTCCCGATCTTCCGTGCGACGGAAAGCTCGACGTTCTCCCGCTCGTGTGGATTTCTGCAGAGACGTGGATATCATTCCACGTAGAACTCGCCACTAGCAAGAAAACAAAGTTTGGAGCATCTCCGTTGAGTTGTGACTCAACGCCACCGAGGTAATTTTTGCCTTGTTATATGATAACTTCTTGATTCAACTATTATGGCCCGATCCTATTTCTTTTGGGTTTTCTTAATGTTTTATTCTTCCGCTGCGTGCACAAGTGTTGTGTCATCCCCATAGAGAAACCCAACAGGTTATGTTATAAAACCATGGTGTATGGTTGTGTCTTATTTCATTTTCATGTTGGGCTGCATGTAGCCCTTTTCCCTTGATTGTAAAGCCTATATAAAGGCATGTACTTCTTTGTTTTTCCCTAGTGAATTAATGAAAAGAAAACCAATTTCAAGATTGAAATCCTCCTCCTTCTCCAAGGCAAATTTCGGGCCCCCTCTATTCCTTTTCTTCTTTGGTCGCCGGCCACCCTCCCCCTCCCCTCTCTCTCGGCCTCCCTTCTCTCTCTTGCCTTATTGAGAAATATTATTTCCATATTCAGAAGATCTCGCCGAGACTTTCCACATATAGCGTTATACGAAGAAGGCGACGAATTTCTCTCCCTCCGGCGTATCTCTGGCGGAGCCGTTGAAGAACGATTCTATTAGAGTGAACCAGATTCATCAAATCCGGTTGGGTAACGAACATTTCCACCGTTATGTGTTTCTCTTCTTTAGATAGATCTTGTGGCATTGGCAAATTGCGTGGCTTGTGTAACACTTGAATTTTCGTGGCTAATTTCTTTTAGTTATTGTCGTGTTTATTTCTTTCGTTTAAGTTCGTGAGGCGTGGCGGCCCTCGTTTTATTTTGTTGGGAGAGAACTACCATTGTCCGAATCTTTTGTTTTCGGTGGATTCTCTTTTGGTACAACAACGCTCGACCGAACCGTGTGGGTTCCTTTCGCTTGAGAGGACCTTGGCCTATCGCCTTGGTATTATCTTAAGGGGCCTTGCGAACCCCCCTGTAATTCTTTAGTTAGTAACAATATTAATTGTGTCGTTGCTGCGTTAAATGTTTGAGTGTGACGTGAGAGTTATCGGAGAACGTCGTGTTAGTTCCGTCGGCCACCCATAATGCTCGAAAGATTGAATGAAAAGAAATTTGAAAATCCTTACCTCTTGAAGCTTCCTCCTTCCTCATCTCTTAGCCGATCTTTCTCTTGCTCCCCCTTCTCTCTCCTTGGCCGCCGGCCACCTCTCATCCCCTCTCTCAAATCTCGGCTTTTCCTCCTCCCTCCCTCTTTCTCCAACCCGGCCACCACTCCTCTCCTACCCGAGCCACCATCAGGGCCAACCCAAGCTGCCTCCGCCTCCACCAAGACAACCGCCACCTTATTTCTCTCTTGCCATACTTGAAGATATTTACTTCCATATTAAGAAGATTTCGACGGGACTTTCCATTTCCAGTGTAACGCGACGAAGGCGGACGAATTTCACTCCTACCGGCGTGATTCCGGTGGAGCCGTTGAAGAACGATCGTCGCCAAGTGAATTGGAATCACCCATTCCGGTTGGGTAACGAACCTTTCCACTTTCGTGTGTCTCTTTCCTTAAATAATCTTGTGGTGGAATTTCTGGCATTAAATTTTGAAATCATTTGAAATTTCGTGATTAGCTTTAATTGTTTTATGTTGTTTTCTTGATCGACTTAATTTCGTAAAGGCTTTGGCGAGCCCTCGTTGTCTTTTGTTGGGAGAGATCTACCTTTTCCAAATTCGTGATTATTTTCGGTAGATCTCTTTGGGTACAACCTTCGCTCGTCCGGATCCAATATTGGTCCTTTTTACCTCGATCGGATACCGGTCTATCGCCCTTATTTGATCTCGAAACGGTTTGGCTACCCGTACGCTAGCGTGAAATTGAATGAATGTGATAGCGTGGAGCGGCGTAGAACAATTATGTGAGCGTAGAATTCATCGTGAAGAGATAGTCGTGCGCGTCCGTAGTTATAATTCGGCTCTAACGCGTACGTCTACATCAATTTGGTATCAGAGGGAAGTTCTCGTCAATTGCCTAATTGGCACTCCTCCCCCTCTTATGTGGCACGTACGTACGCACTCGCCCGTTTCGTTGCGGATCAATATTTAGAAAATTAGTTTTCATGAAATGCATTGAAATTCCACAATTTCAAAGTTCAAATTAAAAACAAATAAATTTCAAAATTTCAAATTTCAAATTTCAAAATTCAAAATTCAAAATTCAAATTTGAATTTTCAAATTTCAAAATTTCAAATTTCAAATTTCAAAATTCAAATTTCAAAATTCAAATTTCAAAATTCAAATTTCAAAATTCAAATTTCAAAATTTCAAATTTCAAATTTCAAATTTCAAATTTCAAATTTCAAAATTCAAAATTCAAAATTCAAATTTCAAATTTCAAAATTCAAAATTTCAAATTTCAAATTTCAAGTTTCAAAATTTAAAATTCAAATTTCAAATTTCAAATTTCAAAATTCAAAATTCAAAATTTTAAATTTCAAATTTCAAATTTCCAATTTCAGAAATCCAAAAAAAATAATATTTTTCATTAAATCGTTATTTTTATTAAGTTATTTTAAAATTTAATAGTTGGTCTGCAAATAGCGGCCTATATTTTTATATTTTCAGCAAAATTCAAAAATAATTTTTTTTTAATAATCCTCATATTTTTTCCAGCAAGAAAATCTATTTTATATAATTATAACCTTAGTGGCTAAGCGGGAACAATTCCATCTTTTAAAATTAAGTAGGGTCAGGTTATTTAGTCATTGCATGTGCACCAGTTCTGGGTGAGTTTTCTCTCCGGTTCTCACTAAATGGCATATGACATATATGCTACCCAGTTAGACTATTCTTATGCTAAGGATATGACTAAACACACCCCTAGGGCACACCACATTTATCCTACTTATGACGGTTTAGAGTATCCCCAAAGTTTTCGAGACTGGCTTAAGGGATTAGAACAATATTGTAATTGTCACTTATGGGATGACTACGAAAAGGTTAGCTTTGCCCGAGAGCGGTTAGTAGGTCGAGCCCGATTATTTTGGTTAAACGAAGAGCGTCGTGTTGGTAGCTATCATTATGCTTGGCCACACATGCGTAGCCTCCTCTCGGATCAATTTGATCCCGCCTACCTGCGCACTAATAGCACCACACCCGTTAGTAAGCATAGTTATGGCACCAGACCCGTAACCTCAGGATAGATCCTATCCCCGGAGAGGTAGTAATACCCAAAGTGTGCATAGTCCCACCTATAGGGAACATAAGCCATTTAGACCCCAAAATTTGAACTCGAAAGAGGTTACTATTAAGGTGCTTGCTTCTTTAGCCTCAACATCTAAGCCATCTAGTATAGTGACTGATACCTCTGAGGATTCTTATGTGGATATAGAATCTCTGGATGATGAAGTTAATCAGCCAGGTGAGAGTCTTCCTTCACTTACGATAGTGCCTGACTCTCCTGTTGAAACTGAGGATGTGAATAGGACTAAGCCAGTCACTGAGGACAAGGCAATTCTTGCTGACGCTTTTAGTGACGTTGAGGAGATTGGTTACCCTAGTGACCTGGACGAGGATTTCTCCCCTGAGGAATCATCTCAATCCCCCTTCGATGATATTTTAGTCAGGGAGTCGTCTGATGACCCTGAGTCAGAAGACGTTCCGGCTGAGTCAGTAGAGTCATCCAATGTTGAAAGCTTACCTGTTACTAAATTAGGTGATGACTTGCTAGGACCCGGTATTATTATGGTTGACCCAGAATTAATAGATGTTTCAACGGTATTGGAAGAGTCACCTTGGGATGGTTGTTCAATTTGGGATAATCTTATTGTGATACATCCGGGAGTTAGTTCATTTACGGTATCAACGCTGCTTAAAAGTCAAGTTAATTTTGATACTCCCCGGGATTCGATTTGTCCATCCCTTTATTTTGATTGTGACGATGCACCCACTTCATGGGAAGAGTTGGTTAACGAAGGATGTGTCATTTTGGAAAATTTATACTGTGGGGAAAAATTATCTTTTGATGACGGTAGCCCTGAGGGCCAGAAAGACATTTCTTTGATGATAACTTCTTTACCTGGGGCCCAAAACTGTTTAGAAATTTTTTCGGATACGATTTTGTCTAACTATGATACAATCACTAATTCTGAATTAAATGAAGCATCGAATGAGTTGGAAGACTTGTCGGCTGAGTTTTCAGTGAGGACGAATCCACTGTTTAATTTTTCCTATGATTTTAACGGCCTGCAACCGGAGGCTTGTTCTTGGACGAGTAATCCGTGTTTTGACGTTGAGTGTGACTTAACTTCCCCTACGGAATCCCCCATGTCTAATCTCCCTCCGGTTCATTTAACTCGAGTAGATGATTTATTAGGACACGAGCTAGTCATTTCTAGCCATTTATATTTGGAGAAGTTTATTATTACCGTCTCCCCATTAGGCTTACTTCGATGGATGTGGGTAAACGTAGTTGGTGACGAATATTTTCTGCTGGCTATTCATTATGACATTTTAAAATCAAAATTTAATTCCAAATTTAAAACAATAACGTTAGACTCCACCGAAATAATTTTTGAATTTAAAGCACCCTTGCCACCTGACATAGTCCCGTTATTTTCTACTATTAATTCTAGTTATGTTACACATGGGTTCACCCCACATGGTTTTAATTTAATTAGGCGCATTCTTATCCTTTTAATCCATCAAAATGCGTCTTTTAATTTACTTGCGAGTTTGTATCAGAAAGTCTCACACTGTTATGTGATTGATTTGGTTTTGGATTGTCTCACCCCTGAACGGATGCTCCCGGGCGCCTTAGAAATAATAACGAATCGGCTAGTCTATTCTTTACGAATTTTACGGAAGTTTGGTGACATGACATTTCTTTTAAAAGTTTCCACTGATTGGGGCATAGCTCCTATTTTCATCGTTACATACTTTACGCTATATGCTTTTATGCCACTTGAAATGTCTACCTCTCCGTATATATTTTCCACTATGCTTTCTATTGGGTTGGGTGGTGACATTTTCCTAGGATCGTTCTCCTTCTCGGTCTCCATCGGAGGTATGTTGGTGGATGTTGTTGAAATTCTTTTTCCTTCTTTGGATAACGCGTATTTGAGGTCCCTCCAAGACCACCTTTTGCCATACAGGTTCTTCTTCCCCGCCGATGACCTTCCAGGCGAGTACACACAGGTATACTCATCAGTGATGAGTATTTTTAAGAGGGGGAGGATTGATGGAGCCGACTTCCCACGACATGTGGCCAAGGAGCGTCCTCCCTCTGACGATGATGGTGACCCGGTAGATTTGAATGGAGTCGTCGGCCCGCAACACTTTGATGACGGCGACAGCATGCTTACGAACGACCCTTGGAAGCGTCGCCACAATAGCCGTCCGGAGCGAAAGCCTAATTATTGGCGTCGCCACAATAGCCGTCCGGAGCGCAAGCCCAATTATTATTTATTAATAATATATATTAATAAATAATAATTGAGTAATAATATATTTTATTAGTTGTTTTATTTCAAAATTATCATTTTTATTTCATGTTTAATTTCATGTATTATTTGTAACATGGTTATGTTATAAAACCATGGTGTATGGTTGTGTCTTATTTCATTTTCATGTTGTGCTGCATGTAGCTCTTTTCCCTTGATTGTAAAGCCTATATAAAGGCATGTACTCCTTTGTTTTTCCCTAGTGAATTAATGAAAAGAAAACCAATTTCAAGATTGAAATTCTCCTCATTCTCCAAGGCAAATTTCGGCCCCCCTCTATTCCTCTTCTTCTTTGGCCGCCGGCCACCCTCCCCCTCCCCTCTCTCTCGGCCTCCCTTCTCTCTCTTGCCTTATTGGGAAATATTATTTCCATATTCAGAAGATCTCGCCGGGACTTTCCACATATAGCGTGATACGAAGAAGGCGACGAATTTCTCTCCCTCCGGCGTATCTCTAGCGGAGCCGTTGAAGAACGATTCTATTAGAGTGAACCAGATTCATCAAATCCGGTTGGGTAACGAACATTTCCACTGTTATGTGTTTCTCTTCTTTAGATAGATCTTGTGGCATTGACAAATTGCGTGGCTTGTGTAACGCTTGAATTTTCGTGGCTAATTTCTTTTAGTTATTGTCGTGTTTATTTCTTTCGTTTAAGTTCGTGAGGCGTGGCGGCCCTCGTTTTATTTTGTTGGGAGAGAACCATCATTGTCCGAATCTTTTGTTTTCGGTGGATTCTCTTTTGGTACAACAACGCTGGACCGAACCGTGTGGGTTCCTTTCGCTTGAGAGGACCTTGGCCTATCGCCTTGGTATTATCTTAAGGGGCCTTGCGAACCCCCCTGTAATTCTTTAGTTAGTAACAATATTAATTGTGTCGTTGCTGCGTTAAATGTTTGAGTGTGATGTGAGAGTTATCGGAGAACGTCGTGTTAGTTCCGTCGGCCACCCATAATGCTCGAAAGAGTGAGCCTACATCACTACTTCAACCCATAAAGAGCCTTTTGAAGCTTGCAGACGTAGTCTGAATGATCTTAAGATACGTAACCTGGTGGTTGAACCATGAAGATGTATTTATCTATCTCCCTGTAAATAAAAGCATTCTTTACATCAAGTTGTCATATCTTCCACCATTGGCAAGCAACCAATGTGATCACCACCTGCACTGAAGTCATCTTGACAATTGGACTAAACGTCTCTTCATAGTCTTCACCGTACTTTTGGGAGAACCCCCGAGCAACCAGACGAGCTTTATATGTTTCAATACTTCCATCAATCTTCTTCTTTAGTTTGTACACCCACTTACACGTCACAGTAGCAACGTCAACGACCTTAGGCATAAGGTCCCAAGTCTCGTTTCTTCTGAGAGCTGTCATCTCCTCATCCATAGCATCATCCCACTCCTTAACTCCAGTGGTGTCTTCAAACTTTGAAGGCTCCTGCTCATCCGGGGGGCCTGCGAAGAAACATGAGACAAGCTCACCAAGTTTCCTTCACTATAACGTGCTGGTGGTTTAATGGTCATCTTTGATCTCTTAAGGGCCTAACCGTTACTGACCACCCCCGCTGCGTCTTCTACATCAACTTCATTCTCGACAAACTTGGAGCAATGCTCCCCTTATTTTCTAAACTAGAATCCTCCGCCCTAGAGCTTGAAACACCTAGAGCTCCGGGTGATACCGACAACTCCACCAGAAGATCCTTAGCAGCTTCCACTTACCACTATCAGACCTGCTCTCTTGTAGCTCAACAGAGCAACCTCCATATGACGCCAGTTCATCATAGACAATGTCTCTTAATACAACAAACTTTTCGTTGCAGGATCCATGCACTTCTATGCCTTCTTCTGCTCATCATAGCCCACAAAAACAAACTTCCTCGCCTTTATATCAAGCTTGGTCCTCAGAGCATCTGGGATGTGTACATAGCAGGTTGATCCAAACACCTGAAGGTGTTCAACACTAGGCTTCTCCTTGAACATCAGCTCATGAAGAGACTTCATGTTGATCGGACTCAGAGGCATCCGATTGATGACATATATTGTGCAGGCCATTCCTTCCGGCCAAAAAGACCTCAGAATCCCTTTTGCATGAAGCCAACATTTGAAGGTTTCCGTCAAATGACGGATCTTCCTCTCCGCTACTCCATTTTTTTGTAGAGTATGTGTACAAGTAAGCTCCCTCCAGATGTCTTGCTTCCTGTAGAATTTAGAGAACTCAGTTGAGACAAACTCATCTCAGTTGTCCGTTCTCAAATTCTTGATCTGTATGTCAAGCTGGCCCTCCACTAGCTCCTTGAACTCCACGAACAACTGGAAAGCATCTGACTTCTCCTTCATGAAGTACACCCACGTGTACCTCGTATTGTCATCAATCAACAAGAGCATATACCTGCTTCCTCCAAGACTGGCAGTACCGGTTGGTCTCATCAGATCACCATGAACATACTCCAATGGTGCTTTAGACCTGGTTTGTGACTTATCAAATGGAAGGTGATGTGCCTTTCCATTTTGACATCCAACACAAACATGACCATCACCGTAGAATGACAACTTAGGCAAGCCTTTCACAAGGCTCCTCACTGTCATGACTTTTAGCTTGTCCATCCCTAGTGCTCCAGCCTTTCATGTCAGATATTTGTACTATCATTTGCCCTCATCCGATCAACATAGGAGCTTATTGATAGAACAAACAAGTCTTTTACTCTCCTTCCAATGTGAGCAACATCAGCCTTTACCGCTGTTACGTTCCAGAGAAATCTCACTTCTGTTGGGCGGAATAGAATGTGATAACATGCATCTACCGCATTAGTCACTGAGAAGAAGTTCTTTTTCATGCCCGGTACGTGATAAACACTCCTTAACGTGAGTGGCCCCTTATCACTACCCAAAGACACCACTCCCTTCTTCTCGACTATATGCACAGAATCATCGACAATAATAATAGCATCTTTACCTGAGTAAGCCTGCAACGAAGAGAACTTTGACTCATCCCCGGTGAGGTGATGACCACACTAGGAGTCGATACTCCAGTCATCTTGATAGTCGATGGAAGACAATGTACAGACACACATACCCGTCATGAAGGCATTCCCCCATCCAGCTCCCTCACCAGAACAAGCCTCCTCCTTGCCTGCAGCATGACTTGGCTGAAGTTTCACCTTGCAGTCTCGTTTGAAGTGACCCGACATATTGCACCTGTAGAACCTTGGTCCTTCCTTCTTCTTCTCATCACGCTTAGAAGAGAAACTTTTCTCTTACTAATATGAAGTTGATGGACCATCGCCAACATGTTTCTTCTTCTTGTCCCATCTCTTCTTCTTTCCTTAGAAGAGAGCCTCACTGTCTCCTCCAGAGACAATCAAACCAGCCATCAGCCTTGCTAAGCTCTCATGCGAAGCCAGCAATTTCTTCAGCTCTAGCAACGATGGCTGAGTGGCCTAGCCTTGAACAGTGGTCACAAAAGCCAGATACTCCTTCCATAATCCACAGATGATGTGCCTCTTGAGTTTCGCCTCCGAAATAGGCTCATCAGGATTCAATGATGATATCTCAGCGCACAGGGTTTTCATTTTCAGGAAGAATGTTGAGATAGACAAGTCTCCCTGAGTTGCTCTCGCCAACTCATTTTCCAAGAACTGTAGTCGCGCTACATTCTTCTTGTTGAACAACCCATCAAGGGAAATCCAAATCTCAGCAACTGATCAATATCCAATAATGTGATCAAAGAGCTCCGGTGAGATAGACCGCTTCAGAGTGAACTCAGACTTTGCATTTGTTGTCCTCCATTCTCTCACCTGTTCAACAGTACAAGTTGTAGTAGTAACTTCTTTCTTGTCGTCACCACAGACAAACCTCCCAAAGATCCTCACCCAGAAGATAGTTTTCCATGCACGACCTCCACTTCTTAAAGTTGGTTGGTGTTGAAAGCTCAATACCAAGACTTCTTGCTAACCCACCTTCCATTGCAATAACAACTGATCTATTGGATTCCAGAAGCACCGAGCACAACTGATGGTTGATCACTGCTCAAACCTCTGTTCTCTCTGATACCATGTTAAAATTCCTCAAGAAGATCAGAGAGATAACTCTGATACCAAGTAAAACTTTCAAAGCTATCAAGATGACACCTTGATCAAGCTGAAAACGGGAACCAGGCGCAGGAACACTCAACTGTTAACCAAACTTAATAAATCAAAAACAATAGAAGACAACAAACAAGTCTTGTACTCTTAACAATCTTCTTTACATAAAAGGATATATATGGCGAGACATGATTCACCAATCTATAAAGGAAGAGCATACAAACAAAGCAAGAAAACAATCTGGGCGGACTGTCTCAGAGATCGCCGAAATCGCCGAGTTCGTCGAGACCACCAAGCTTCTGCTGTACCGAACTGAACTACGTAGACTGCAGACAACTCATTATTCTGCTAAACACCTTTGTCCGCTCTCTGCAAGCCGCCTAACCGCTGAAGTCGCCTAGCTGCCAGAGTCCGCGAACAAGCCACCGCCGAACTGAAAAACAGACCGCCGAGTCCAACAGACAAGTTATTGAACTGGACAAGGTGAAGGAGAGAAGATTGGCTAGTCGCAACCGCGACCTGCTGCAAATCGCTGATTGTAAACTGCAAGCTCCACTTATCCCTGACAGCAGTCAGCACCAAAAACCTGGCTTCTTAGTGCTAACCGCACAGCCTGCAAACAACAAACCAGTTATCCTTCGCAAACAGCGCAGACAGAAATCCGAGGACGCAACAATTAACCCAAGCCCTACTTACTGTTCATTCAGTTAATTATGATGACACAGGGGGGTCCTATTTATAGACGCGAATAGGAGTGTGGTCACCGCCTTAACAGATAGAAACACCACCCCAGCTCGCAGCTAACACAGAGCAGTCCGCCCAATCCGCATGGACAAGGTCAGACACCAGCTTATCCGCCTGTCATCAAAGAAGGCCGAATAGAAGCCAGTCTGCATCCCTGCGGATACTGCACCAGTCCGCACCAACGATGTCCACGACCAAAGACACAGACTTCCCAGTTAACCAACAGACATTGCGGACACCGCGATCTACTTGAACTTGTCACAGATCGAGACCAAGTCCCCCAGTCCTCCAGCTCCAATCCAGTTCGCCTAACCGCGAACTCCACAGTTACCTCCTAACCACACCACCTGAGATCAAGGGCACAAACCAATGCCGATCTCGCGAGCACCAAAAACAGTCCGCATAGAGCGAACTCTGCGGACTCCAACCCAGTCCGCCAAGACCGCGAATATTCAACCTATCCGCACGGCTACCACCAAGGACTCACCACCAGGCCGCAACTTCAGACCACCAGGCCGCAACTTCAGACCGCCAGGCCGCACCACCAGTCCGCAAGACTGTCCGCCCAGGCCGCGTGGTCTGCCTGATCAACCCTCACTTTCACTTCAATAATTTCAACACTCCGATCATCCCGTGATTTTTACCCTGATTTGGGGGTTTTTGACGTATACACATGTGTCTCTGGTTGTGATTGTATTTGCATTGCACATTTCGCTAACGGCTTTTGTAGGTATCTCAGCTCGCTTCCTCGCGTGCACTTAGGTCTGTGAGAACGTGTTTCTCACAACAAATAAGTCCCCCCAAATGGAGCCTAACACTCCGTTTGGCATGGTGACGACGGTCATGAATATGTGGGCTAAAGTGTCATTCGTTAACGCCCACATAAAGAACTTCATCCACTTTTATGTTTAAATGAATGAAGTTTCTTAGGTGGGTGTTAATAGATGACAACACACATGTTCATGACCACTACTACCGTGTCAAGCGAAAGTTTGAATGTAAAAAAATTAACTTATGAGGGAGGTGTCTAAATGGTGAAAAGGAGAGACATGTGAGGTGTGAGAGCGCCGTCGCGTCGAGTATTATTATGGTCGGTCCCCCTCTCTCTCTTAAATTAAATATTAAATAAAATATATTAAGAATTCAAATTAAAATGATTATATCTTTATATAATATTTTTAAATGTCTATAATAAAAAACAAAAATTTAAATATATTATCGGACGGATAAACACTAGAGCATTCAACTGTTCACTGCTGGTAGGTTTATGCCGCTATATTCTATCTTCCAGTGCAGCATTCAACAGATGTCCGCAGATCTCAATTCGCTTTGAGATGCGATCACATCTCATCTAACCAATGAACACGAGCAGAGATACTGTCATGAGTGAGGCATTCTCATGGGGGGCACAAAATTTTCCCGTACCAGACGGCTAATTTATTATACAATGTAATCCCAGAATTTTGCAAAGCTTTACTTCTGACTTGAAGAAATTAACGTACCACAGTATTGCACGAGAGATGTTTAAGCACTTGTAACGCATAATGATCTAAATAGATCATCGTGAACGAACAATTACAACAGTATAATCCGACATTTCAACCATGTAAATTATTTGCAAAAATACACGATCGCTAAGTAATAGGATAATATTATAAAGACTTAGCTTGGCGGGAAGGTGGGGTTTCCACGGAAATTACTGTATCTCCTGAACGTCATTGCGATTTCCACGGTGCGGTTGATTTCAACGGAAATCCTGCGGAATGTGCGGCGGGGTAACGCCCCTCCGCCCAGCCACATGCACTCTAAGAAATTGTAGAAATGGCAGGGCGGGGAGGTCCGCTAGCGCGTCCCGTATCCACACCGCCAAAACAAGTCAAAATGAGCACAAAAACATTATTTTTTCCCGTATCCGCCCAGCCACATGCACACGGAATGACAATGTGATGCCTTAGGGCTGATATCGAGTCGAGTTCGAGCGATTTTGGCTCGACTCGAAATCGAAATTTTTGACTCGAACTCGGCTCGAAATGGAAATTGATTTTGAGTCGCGCCGGCTCGACTCGAAATGAGTCGATTCCGAGTCGGCTCGAAATCAAATCGAGTTGGCTCGAAAACGAATCGAGTCGGGTCAAAATTGACCAACTTTTTGTTTTATTCCTATTTTGCTCAAAATTAAATTAGGCAACTTATAAATTTAGCAAATTAAACACTAAAAGCATTCATTCTTTTATTTAGCTTTAAATTTTGTTATTTTTATCTTAAAATAAGAATATATTAATAAATACATTATTTTTTTAATTAATTTGAGTTGATTCGAATCATATTTCGAGCGATTCAGGGCTGACTCGAAATCAGGTTCGAGTCAAATTGAATCGACTCAAATTTGAGTCGAATGAATTTTAATCGATTCCGATTCGGCTCAATTTTCGAACGATTTTCGAGCGATTTTCAAGTTTCGAATAATATGCTCAGCCCTTGGATGCCTAAATTCCAATAAACCGACCAAATTACAAACACAATACCGAAGTTTCCTAGATTTACCACCATTCTCTCTGGTGAGATAAAATACCAAACAGCAAGTATCCGGAATCCATGTCTCTTTAGATCAGCTATGAAGCCAAGAACACCATGCCCCAGAAATAGAGATTATAAATCCGCAGTATGTGGCAGATCATCGGTGCCGCCAGCAGCCTCTCTTCCATCACCTTCACTTCCGGCGATCTCCTCTCTTCCTTTTCAATAAGCTTCGCCTTTATCAGTCATGGCCGGCCACCATGGTTGCAACAGTCAGTTTCACCTCGCGAAGCCGCCAGCAATGCTGTTTTTTTAATTACTGAGGCACGCAAAACGCTAGGGTAAAAATGTAGAGGCTAAAAAATCAGTAACATCGCAGGAATCTGTTCGCGGAAGAACTCACTTTTATGTAAGTATAGATATTTAAATTTCAATTATTTTAATCTCTAAACATGCATTCTTTTAACTCATGTAGGTATATTCACTTAATTGCTACACTTGACAGAATGTTAGACAATGCTCACTTCAATTCAGGGTAATTGGCAAGATGCACCCTTGAAATATGGGGTTTTGTGGCAAAATACATCCCCCAATTAGAAAAAGAAGGGCACTTTCATCCTGGTGGGGGGTGGGGTCTTGGGGGTGCATTTTGCAAGTCTTTTTTTTCTAATTGAGAGGTGCATTTTGTCAAATTTAACAATTTGGGATGCATATTGTCAACAATTTGGGGTGCCATTGAGGCATACTTTTGTTATAAAATTTTTAATGATATTACCATTGAGGCTTACTTTTGTGCAACATCTAATGTTGGCAGTACCAATTTGCAAATTATTCAAATGCCAAGTACACAGTAAATGGAAAGGCAACCCTGAGATTCCAACTCATCAATCAGCGTTCAGACTTTTCATTTGCGTTGTTCGCAGGTGGACTTGAAAATGTGAGCTCTTCCTACTCTTGGTTCTTATGATCAAAATATTATGTGCCTTATTTGGTCCACTTTTGTTGAGGAACTCATGTATAGGGCTTTTATTAGTACAAATTAGGGGCTCTGCTTATAAACAATTGGTTTTTGATTTTAAGTTATATGCATCGGATCTCGTATGATTGAAAGTAGCTTACATCTAACTGCCGCTTAGATATAAGAGTAGCTTAGATATAAGAGTAGTAAGAATAGGTTTATGCTCAAGAACCAGAGCTTTAAAAATGGATCAAATAAATTTGTTGGTGTAGAGCAGGTCCATAAGCAAGATGACAAATGTGGCATAAGTTTGGACGAAGTGAATGTAGTAGTGCACTTATTTGAGAATGTCGAGCAATGCGTACGTGGACGTTAGTGCGGGCAAGTTATTGATGGTGCATGTATAGAATTGGGGTAAACTACGACACCCTAGTTCAAGATGATATTGCCGAGATATTAGAGTTGTTGTGCCGGGAGCCGCGTGGATGTTTTGATGAAGAAAAGTAGATAGATAGGTGTAGTGTAACACCCCTCCTGTATTTGCCATATAATATTAGTTTGGTCGTGCACCCACATTATACAACTCATACAAACATGATATTATAAAATGATAATAAAGAACCGAAGCAGATAATTAATGTATATAAAAAATTAATTTGTGCGGAAGGATAGAAAAAATATTATAGTGATCCACTATTAAACTATTACAAGACCTAGTTCATGCATAATCATCACATTAGGCGGAAATGCAGAAAGTAGGTAGAAATGCGAGGCATGCAAGCCCACAATACAAGATGCCAAAAGTAAACAAAAAACCTTAATATTCTTTTAGCTTTCTGCTATGTTTCCTGCAACCACGAGTCAATGAGCAAAAAATGAGGGTACCAATGCAGACAAAAAACTGTGTAACAATCCCCTCCCCAGCCATCCTAGCAAACTCTGAGGTGTGATATCGCAAACTCTCTAATTACACGAATGAGCAAATATGCAGTATATATCACAAAAAAGTAAAGTATAATAACTGCTTCATGCATGCAGCGTGTCAGAGCATCATACTTGTAGTAAGTTGAGCATGTTAATGAAAAAAACACCTACATTGTATCAGGAATGTAACTCGGGTTCGTCCAGCGACTTACATAAACCCATAACATAAACTATATGAATCTAACATTCCAAGCATTCATCATTGAGGTCGAGGACACTCATAGTCGTACAATTCAATCTGTGTACATAACATATATACATACAACATAAAGCATACACTATCCTCCAAAGTAAAACAACACATGAGCTCGTTCAACGACAACGTCTATGTTCGTTCTAATAATCTCTTAGAACATTGTTTACAGCTGTTAGATTTTATGGAGCTTGGCGGACTGGCGGTTTGGTCGGGCGGCCTGGCAGTTAGGCGGTCTGCCAGTTTGGTCCAGGCGGTCTGGAGGATTTGCGGTCTGGTTCCCGCTGTGTTGCGGACTGTCTCTGGCGGTCTGGTCAGAGGACAAGCCAGTTGTGTTACGATCACGCTCTTATCTCATTGTCACGGTCTTGGCGTATAGAGAGTTGAAGTCGCTGCGGGGAGAGGCACAACTGAAGCTGCGGTCTGAGGAGCAGCTGAAGCTGTGGGTACATGCTATTGTTGCGGCCTGAGGTTCAAGGGAGCTGACCTGGAGATTGACTGATTGGTGCTTCTGTCCGCTTGTATGGAGCGAACTGCTGTTCACAGTCGGCGGCAACAGACTGCTAGTAAAGTCCAGCGGATACATGTGTAAAGCGGACAATGCCTAACCGCTCAGTTATAGTGGTCTAAATGTTTTTGTAACCGCCTGGACCGTGTGTTGTATTTTAGTCTCACATCGTCTGTTGTATTTTTCTTCTTCTTTTTCTTCTTCTTTTTCTTCTTATAAATAGAGTGTCATACTCATGTAAGTTAACCTTTTGTGGAATGAAAAGCTTGCTATTTATCTTTTGTCACATGGTATCAGAGGACACCCGATCTTTGCGGTTTCTGCTTTTCTAACCGCCTGTTTTACTCTGTTGTGATCCTTGCGGATTCCAGTTTCTAATCGCCCGCCTCTAGGTGTTTCTTCAGTCCACTTTGCATTCGTTTTTGCAGTCTCTGCGGACTCCGATTTTTCGAACTGCCCGCTGATCTTTTCTTCTATCCGCGCAGATTCCTTTTTTTAACCGCCTTCTTCACGGCGGATAACGAGTGATCTTCTTCCAGTTTATACACATCTTCCTCTCAAACCGCACCAAATATTTCTACTCCTTCTGGAAACCTTGGAACTGCTTCCCCAGTTGACTGGTCCGAATTATCTAGACTGGAGTGTTTCATTTGTGTTCTTGCTGAGGTCTCAACGCAAATGCCATCATCTCATTGATGACCCTCCAGCTCGTGGATCTGCTGCCTTTGATGATTGTGATGCTAATGATGCATTGGTCAGGACGTGACTTGCTAATAGTCTCTCTGATGAGTGCTTATCGGTTATTCGACAGGATGAGACCGCTAAAGCTGCTTGGACTTATTTTGCCGCTCTGTATTCGAAAGGCGCTCAGACCTCGCGCATATACATGCTATATGCTGATTTGTTTGCCCGCCCACTTTGACTGCTGCTGTTGTTTATTAGGAAGTGCAAGCCCTTGGTGCTGAAATTTTATAACATCGTTCGTTCTTTGCTGATCTAGCTAAGCAACACAAACACTTTCAGGAACTTCTGGTTGTGTGTTATTTTCTTTGGTTTCCAGAGTCTTATGACATGATCAGATAACAAATTCTTGGCGAAGCTGATTCTCCCACTCTTGATGCCACTGCTGCCCGTATTGCAGTTGTTACCACTCTTCTTCAGTGCCCTCTGCTTGCCTCCCAACCCCATCCTGATAATTTTGCTCATCAGGTTCGCTCTGATAATTCTAGTGGCCGTGGAGGTCATAGTAGTGGGCGGGGTGTGTCTTGTCATGTCTGCTCTTATTGTAGCAAGACAGACCATCTTGTTGATCGTTACTGGGCTAAATATTCCCATATTCGCCCATCTGCGGGCGACAACACAAAGAAGTCCTCGTCTCTTGCCTCCTCCTCTTCTACAAGTGTTAATATAGTCACTCATTTTAAGTGGTTGATTGAATCAGGCGCTACTAATCACATGACGGGTGATTTTGGTTTGTTCTCTTGCTTGAACAAGCATAACCGGTCTCCTCTGTTTTTTGTTGCTGATGATAATCCGTCTTCTGTATGCGGGACTGGTACATTCTGTGTCACTCCGACTTTGCGGCTTGATGACACGCTTTACGTCCCGTTTTTTCCGTGCAATTTACTAGACACGAGCCAGTGGTGTTGCAAAGTTGGCCTTTGCCTTTGCAAGGCGCAATGAGCACGAAACGGTGAAGGTGACCCGCATAGCTAGTGCGTGGAGGAAGGCGACCTGTGGAAGAGCGAAGCAGTCAAGGAGACCCGCATAACTGAATTAGTTTTCTTTTATTTTCTTAGGATTAATCAAACTCAAAAATCCCCATTAAAACACCAACGAGAAGACTTCAATCTCAAGTCTCTCTCATAAGAAACTCCGCCCACCGTGTTCTACGTGAGATCGATACTCAGGAGTAACTCCTTGTTTTATTTATTATTTGACGACATCAGTACTTTGTCGTAGCTTCATCAACGACCAGCCCTGAAGGCCTGAAGCTCTCTGAAAAGTTTCCGAACAGTTCCCAATATGCACGGGACGTTCTCAGGCTCCTTGGGATCCTAACACCCTCCAAAGCATGAGTGTTTTGGGGTGTTACAAGTTTAGAGGAGGCTATTATAAAGTCGTTGTTGACAATGATTATTAATGTTCTGTATTAAATCTCTACAAGATGGTTTGAGACATGAGTAGCACAAATTGCAGAGAAGATGCGAGAAGCTCGACTAAGATGGTTTGGACATGTACAAAGGAGACCATTAGAGGCACCTATTAGACGTTGTAAGAGTTTAGTCACTAGGCATGTTAAATGAGGGAGGGGTAGACCAATAAAGACTTGGAATGAAACTATAAGGAACAACATGATGTACTTAAGCATTAATGAGATTATGATTAAAGATAGGGCACAATGACGACAAAGGATACATATAGCCGACCCCACTATAGTGGGATAAAGGCTTGAGTGTTGTTGTTGTAGTATTAAATCTCTAAATTGATAAAGTTTTATTATAGATGCATCAAATGATCTCTAATTCCTTTTTTCTCTAAATGCACACACACTTTTCATTTACCAATTGTACAATGTCAAACATTCCCAAATTACTTATAATGAGAGTTCTTGCATTGCAGCCAAAACTCGTTGCAGTTTCAAATGCAATTTCTTTTAGAAATCCAAAACTACCACTTTATCCAAGGCTGTCACTTGGAAAATCATGGAATGAGGTAAATTTAGTGTTCCTCTGTCTATTTTTCTTATTTTCTCACAATTATATATTTATATTTCTTCTTTTATCTTTTTAGCTTTTATTAATTATATTTTACTTATTCCTAAACACAAATGCACTCAGTCACTGCTCTCATTACTATTTACATATATTCTGATATATTGCAATTGAGTACTTATATTGAGACTCCGAAGCTTTATATATATATTGTCCATGCAGTAGACATAACATTATAAGTGAAGTTATAATACTAATACTAATAAATAATGTCTGTAGATGGCTGTAACATGGACAAGTGGCTATAACATAGATGAAGCAGTTCCTTTTGTGGAATGGGGTCCAGTTGGGGGCCATCAGATACTATCACGATCACCAGCTGAAACATTAACTTTCAGTCGTAGTGACATGTGTGGTATGAAACTCATCATTTTTACTGCTACATTATGATGTTTACATAGATGACTGAGGGATGAAGATGTTTCTAAAGCACATGGTTATGAAATGCTGGCCTCAATTTTTCATGTGGTTCTGAAATATAGGTTCGCCAGCCCGAACATTTGGATGGAGACATCCCGGTTACATTCACACTAGTTTTCTAAAAGAATTATGGCCAAACAAAATGTATGAAAGTTTGATTCTTTTAATAGAGATTAAATTATGTTTTCCACACTTTCGACATGATAATTAGAGTGCATTTATGCTCTAGGTATACTTACAAGCTTGGTCACCAATTCTCTAATGGGAGTTATGTTTGGAGTAAGCTATATTCGTTCCAAGCATCTCCTTCTACCGGTCAGGATTCCGAGCAGCGTGTCGTCATTTTTGGTGACATGGGAAAGGTATTTGACTATGCACAATATATATATACACGGTAAAATGGAAATCCGCGTAATGCGGATTTCACTGTGTACGCGGGAGCGGGGCGGCCGGTGGGGAAATGGATCGTGCGTGACAGCGGGGCTGCTGGCGGCTGCGGGCTCGCCGGCCACCGACTGCCCTGGGATCGTCGGCGTGGAGGCCGGTCGCCGGTGTTGTTTGCAATTTTTTTACAGGGGGGCGGCCGACGGCTGTGGGCTCGCCGACCACCGGCCGCCCTGCGCTCGTCGGCTTCCACGCCGAGGGGCCCAGGGCGGCAGTTGGCTGGCAAGCCCGCAGCCTCCCCGCTAGCACGCGCATTGTTTTTTGGCTGTTGGATTGAATCCGACGGCTGGTCCGTGTTCTGCGTTTTTTCTAATATACACATTACACATATATTAAGGGGACCCACACACCCACCCACACACCCACACCCACACACATTAAGAGGACCCCCCCCCCCATATATATATATATATATATATATATATATATATATATATATATATATGCACTCTGTTCTTATGTCATTGTGCGCATTTCAGGCTGAGCGAGATGGTTCCAATGAGTACAATAATTACCAACCAGGCTCGTTGAACACCACAGATCAGTTAGTCAAGGATTTGGATAACATTGACATTGTCTTCCACATTGGAGACATCACATATGCAAATGGCTATTTATCGCAGTGGGATCAGTTTACTTCACAAGTACAGCCTATAACATCTAGAATTCCTTATATGATTGCAAGGTGCATAACATTTTAGATTGATTTACATATCAGAAACTATATTGTTTGGTATTGCTGAGTATTCTTGAGTAAAAAATTTCAAATATATTTTTCTGCAGTGGTAATCATGAACGTGATTGGCCAAATACAGGCTCCTTTTATGACACCATGGATTCTGGAGGAGAGTGTGGTGTACTTGCTGAAACCATGTTCTATGTTCCCGCTAAAACTAGATCCAAGTTCTGGTATGCTTCCAAAATTATAAGAAAATTAATCTTGAACTAATGAAGTGCTATATTTAAAGGTTTTATGCCGAAGTACTTAACATGATTTTGAATAAATTTTATGTTGATTTTGTCACACAATCTTTTGAACTAGATAATAATGTAAATAATCATCGATGATATAAATTTAATGATGATGTCATTGATGACATAAATAATCGTATGATGTCATCGATGATGTAAATGATATGCTGATGTCAATGATGATGTAAATAATTGAACGAGGTCAGCGATGACTCAAACTTGTAAATAAAATATTTGCCTTAGATGGCTATAAAATGAAATAGAGTCTTCATTTGTAAGTCATCCAGTTCAGAAACATTTCTTGAGTTTTTTTCTCTCTTGCTCTCTTATTGTCTTGTGCTCTTCTTATTTTATTCGTTCTGTCCCGCCCTTATCTTTTCCTGTCTAATAACTGGTATCAGAGGTAGGTTTCAACCTTGGACGTAGATGACTTCAACAAATTTTAAGATGGAGAAATTTGATGAGAGAGATAATTTCAGTTTGTCGAGGATCAAGTTGATCGCTCTATTGAAGCAACAAGCGCTACTTGGTAGTGTTCGAGTCGGAAAAATTACCAAAGGAGATGGCGGTGGATATGAAGAAAAAATTGTAGATGAAGGCTCATGGTACTATTCAACTTTCTTTTACAGACGAGGTTCTTCGTGAAGTTATCGAAGAAGATACTGCGGCAAAATTATAAAAGAAGCCCGAGACCCTCTATTCGAAGAAGTCTCTCATGAATTGACTGTACCTAAATCAAGGATTGTATACCTTTAAGATGAAGGTAGATATGCCGATTAAGGCCCACTTAGGTGCGTTAAATCAAGTAGTAATAGATTTGAAGAACATCGATGTGACGATTGATGATGAAGAATCAAGTGATGACCCTCTTGTTCCCACTTGCTCCATCATTTGGGCAATTCATGAATAGTATGGTGTATAGCTGAGATACACTTTCCATCGAAGATGTGAAAGTAAGTCTGCTCTTCGAGGAGTTGCTCAGAAAAAGTGTCATCAGATAAATTAAATGGACATGACGATAAATTATTCGCGAGAGGATGATATACAAGCGAGATTGAAAGAGCGACAGAGAAAAGTCAGATAAAAGTCGAGAAACCGCAAATGAGATCAATTCTAATATTGCAAGAAGAAAGAACATTGGAAGAAAGATTGTTGTATACTCAAAAGGGAAGGAGATGGAAAAATCGTTAGATTCCGCTAGTATTGTTCAAGAGGCATTTGACATTGATGACTATGTTTACTTGTTATGTGCATTACCTGATATTTAAGATTCTTGGGTACTTGATTCAGACTATTCTTATCATATGAATCCAAATTAGAGTTATTTTACAACATATAATTCCTTTGATGGAGGTTGTATATTCATGGGCAATGATACTGTGTGCAAAATTGTTGAGATTGAAACAATTCAGATTGTTATGCATGATGAAGTTAAAGGTACTTTGACGGATGTCCAACATATTCTGGATTTGAAGAAGAATCTTCGTTATCTTAGAGCTTTGAACACAATCTGCTATAAGACAGTGATCGATGCTGGTGCTATGAAGATTCTTCGTGGTTCAATGATCATCATGAAAGGAAGAAAGGTGGGTAATCTGTATCTGCTGTAAGTAAACATTACTATTAATATGTCTGCATTTACATATTCCAATTCTACTCTGGATTCGTCAGGATTGTGTTATTTACATCTTAGTCATATAAGTTAACGAAATCTTGAAGTACTTCATAAATAAAAATTGATTGATGATGTAAAATTTGAGAAGCTAGTTTATGTGAAGAGTGTGTATTGAGGATGCAACATAAGGTGAAGTTCGATACTGAGATTCATGACACAAAAGACATCCTGGATTATATTCACACTGACGTCTGAGGTCCAACACCCATTCCTTCTTGAGGCGGAGATAGGTACTTTGTCTCTTTTATTGACGACTTCTCAAGGAAATTATGAGTGTTTTTTTAAAATAAATCTGATGTATTCAAGAAGTTCAAAATTAGGAAAAGTATGAAGGAAAAACATACACAACGACATGTAAAGGTTGTTAGGTCCGATAATGACGGTGAATACACTTCTGATGCATTCAATGAGTTCTGCAAAGATGAAGAGTTTGTGTCATTACAAAACACCAGGAGATCCACATCAAAAGAAATTGCAGAAAGTACGAATCAGGTGTTGCTGGAGAAGATATGGTGTTTGAGGATCACCGTGGAACTTTCAAAGGAGCTTTGGGTGGATGCATTAAATACCTATGTCTATCTTATTGATATGTCGCCATCTACGAAGATTGCATCGAAGACTCCGGAGGAGTTATGGACCAAGAAAGATGCTGATTACCCGATGCTATAAGTATTTGGGTGTCTGACATATGTATTTGAAAAAAATAGCAAAATTGATCCGAGGGAAAGAAAATGCAATGTGATGGACGAAGAAAGAAAATGCATCTTTCTCGAGTATATTAAGAATTCAAAGACCATAGATTGTGGTGCCCTGAAATAAAGAAGATTATGATCACTCAACATGCGATATTTGATGAATCTGTCATTCTAAAAAAGCAGATTCAAGTTGAAAGGACACATGTGCCAGATGTCTAGGTGGAGGCTGAGATTCCATTCCGTGAGATTAAAAATGAGGTTTCAAGGACACAAATTGTGGAGGAGCCAATCCGACAGGAGGGGCTGATTCATCATGAAGAGCTAGAGCCATATTTGACTAAACATGAAGGTGATAGACCACAACGAGACAAACGTCCTCCTGTGAGGTATGAAAATTGGCTCACTTACGGTTTTGAGGATGTAACTGCATATGCTACACTACCATTAATATGTCTGCATTTACATCTTCCAATTCTACTCTGGATTCGTTAGGATTGTTGCACTTACGTCTTAGTCATATGAGTGAACGAAATCTTGAAGTACTTCATGAATAAAAATTGATTGATGTAAAATTTGAGAAGCTAATTTATGTGAATAATATGTATTGAGGAATCAACAAAAGCTGAAGCTTGATACTGAGATGAATGACACAAAAGACATCCTGGACTATATTCACACTAATGTTTGAGGACCAACACTCATTCCTTCTTGAGGCGGTGATAGGTACTTTGTCTCTTTTATTGACGGCTCCTCAAGAAAATTATGAGTTTATTTTTTGAAAATAAATTTGATGTATTCGAGAAGTTCAAAATTTGGAAAATTATGATTGAAAAACATACACGACGACATGTAAAGGTTGTCAGGTCTAATAATGACGGTGAATACACTTCTGATATATTCAAGGAGTTTTGCAAAGATGAACGGTTTATGTGTCACTACAAAACACTAGTAGATCCACAATCAAATGAAATTACAAAAATTATGAATCTAGCGTTGCTGGAGAAGACGCTGTGTTTGAGGATCACCGTAGAACTTTCAAAGGATTTTTAGGCGGTGACATTAAATACCTACGCCTATCTTATTAATAGGTCTCTATTTTCGGCGATTGGATCAAAGACTCCAAAGGAGTTATGGACATGGAAAGATGCTGATTACCCGATGCTATAAGTATTTGGGTGTCTGACATATGTATTTGAAAAATAGCAAAACTGATCCGAGGGAAAGAAAATGCAATGTGATGGACCAAGAAAGAAAATGCGTCTTTCTCGGGTATGTTGAAGAATTCAAATGCTATAGATTGAGGTGCCCTGAAATAAAGAAGATTATGATCACACGACATGCGATATTTGATGAATCTGTCATTCTAAAGAAGCATTTTAAGCTGAAAGGACACATGTGACAAATGTCGAGGTGGAGGCTGAGATTCTATTTTGTGAGATTAAAAATGAGGTTTCAAGGACACAAATTGAGGAGGAGCCAATCCGACATGAGGGGCTGGTTCATCATGAGGAGCTAGAGCCATTTTCGACTAAACATGAAGGTGATAGACCACAGTGGGACAAACGTTTGCCAGTGAGGTATGTGATTAGCTCACCTACGGTTTGTGAGGATGTAACTGCATATGATTTGAATGTAGAAACTCTTATTTATGAAGATGCCAAACATTCTAGAAACTTCTTGCTATGAAGAGTTGTTATAAAAAGGAGATCGAGTCTTTTCATAAAAATAACGCATGAGTTTGTTCCACTACCAAAACACAAGAAAGCCATTAAATGCAAATGAGCTTTCAAGATCAAGGAAAGTTCTTCACTGGAGGATGGTGTCTGGTACAAGGCAAAACTCGTGGAAAAGGGCTATATGCACAAAATGGAGTGTACTTCAATGAAGTGTTCTCTCCAGTGGTGCCATACATATCTATTCACATACTATTAGTTATGGTGTCAGTCTATGACATGGAGTTAGAGCAGCTTGATGTGAAGACTGCATTACTACATGATGATCTCGAGGAGGAGATTTATATACATCAGCCTTAAGGATTTGTGATTGAAGGCAAATATGATCATATTTGTAAGCTAAAGAAATCACTTTATGATTTGAAATAATTTTCAAGGGAGTGGTACAAGCGATTTCATCAGTTTATGACATCCATCAGATTCAGGAGGTGCTTGCAGGACCAGTGTGTCTATTTTTTGGTACTTGACAATTACGTTTTGATTTATCTTCTTTACATAAACCAGCCTATGCTGGTCCCAAGCCCAGATGAAAAATGATAAAGGTCGTGTTAGGTAGACGACCAACGTAAAATTTAGTCACCCTTATAAATATGGATCATTTGAAAATTTGTTCAAAAGCTAGGTTGTTCCTCTTATGCAACGCGTCGTATGGTCCGAATGCGGCGTCTTGGCAATGACCGCTGCATCTCCAGAACTTGGGTGTAGTGTTAAATTTGCAAGAGTCCTCGTTGTTTGATCCGAATGCGGCGTCTTGGCAAGAAGCGCTGCACCTCCAAGTGGACTTGAGTGTACTGTTAAATAAGCAAAACTCCTCACATATTAGACGTCCTAGGAAAGTATGTCGTAGAAATTGTGATCGACTTAGGTTTGAAAGTTGGAATATAGGTACGCTAACGCGAAAAATGATGGAAATAATGGATACATTGATTAAGAGAATGATAAATATTTTATGCCTGCAATCGACTAGATGGGTGAGTGAGAAAACTAAGTTTTTAAATAATTCAGATTTTAAATTATGGTACACAGAAAAAAATAAAACAAGCAGTGAAGTAGGTATTATTATGGATACTACTTGGAAAGCTGAAGTTGTTGGAGTAAGTAGAAAATGTGATAAAATCTTAGCTTTTAAATTAATCATAGGAAAAGAAACTATTAATGTGATCAGTGTTTATGCGCCACAAGTAGGATTAATTGAAGCTATTAAATGCAATTTTGAGAAGACTTAGATAATTTAGTAAGAGAAATCCCACAAATAGAGAAGATTTTCATAGGGGAAGACTTAAATAGACATATAGGGTAGGAAAATATAGATTACACAGCCGTTTATGGAAGATATGAATATGAAGAAAGAAATGAAAAAAACGAGTCATTTTAGACTTTGTCATAGCACATAAGCTAATTGTATCAAATACGCTTTTCATAAAGAGAGAAGAACATTTAATTATGTTTAAAAGCAGGACAAATAAATCACAAATTGATTATTTTATGACTCGCAAAATGGATAAAATGATTTGTAAGGATTGCAAAGTCATAACAGAAGAAAGATTGACAACACAACATAAGTTAGTGATGTTAGATGTACAAATTAAATATAATAAATTTAAGACAAAAAAAATAATATTGAAAAAAATTCGGTGGTGGAACTTGAAGATGGAAAAGCAAGTTGCTTTCAAGAAAACAAGTATGGAACGGCTAGTTGATGACCCTTATATTGATCTTAATGTCTCATGAGAAGTTATGTTTTCACCTTTAAGGATAAGTGAAAAGAATGTATTTGGAGTATTAAAAGGTCGTGCGCCCCCAAATAAAGAATCTTGATGGTGGAAAGAGGATGTGCAAGGCAAAGTGAGGGCAAAAAGGGTAAACTATAAATCGTTATACGTTTGTAGGAATGATAAAAATTTTTACAGGTATAAAGTCGCCAAAAATGAAGCTAAACAGGCAGTAAGTAATGTAAGAAGTCAAACTTATGGAGAATTTTATAAGCGACTAGATACCAAAGATGGAGAACGTGACATATATAAAATTGCTCGAGCTAGAGTAAGAAAGACATGAGATTTAAGTCAAGTAAAATGCATAAAGGATGAAACAAATATAGTTTGGACCGATGATGTGGATATTAAAGAGCGATGAAAAAGATACTTTTATCAATTATATAATGAAACAAAGGATAATGAATTGAACTTGGAAGAGTTAAGTAAATAGAGAAGTATAAGAACATAATATTTTATCATAAAATTCAGGTATCAGATGTAAAAGATGCTCTAAATAAGATGAAAAATGGAAAGGTTGCTGGAGCAGATAATATACCTATCAAAGTATGAAAATGTCTAGAAAATGAAAAAATTTTGTGTCTTTCATGTTTTTCAATAAGATACCGAAGTCAAACATAATGCCAAACCAGTAGTGAAAAAGTATCTTGGTACTTTTGTATAAGAATAAAGGAGATATACAAAATTGTGTTAATTACAGATGAATTAAATTGATGAGTCATATCATGAAACTATGAGAACGCGTAATAAAAAGATGAGTAAGACAGGAGACTAACATCTTGGAGAATCAATTTGGATTCATGCTAGGGAGATCGACTATGGAAGCTATACATCTCTTGAGGAGACTCATTGACAACTATCGAGAAAGAAAACAAGATTTGCATATGTTGTTTATTGATCCTGAGAAGTCTTATGATATAGTTCCAAGAGAGATCTTATGGAGAGTCTTAGAAAATAAAGGTGTAAATGTTTCATATATTGGCATAATCAAAGATATGTATCCAAATTCAGTGACAAGGGTGAGGACATCCAGAGGATTAACACAGGAATTCCCTATCACTGTTGGCTTAAATCAAGGTTCAGCTTTAAGCCCTTATCTCTTTACCCTTATCTTAGACGAGCTCACCAGACATATGCAATAAGCAATACCTTGGTGTTTATTGTTTGCGGATGATATCGTTTTGGTTGATCAGACTCGCGAGGGTGTTAACGCAAAACTTGAATCTTGGCGAGATACTTTAGAAAAGAAGGGTTTTAGGTTGAGCGGGGCAAAGACGGAGTATATGGAGCTTAAATTTAGCGGTGCAAGAAGGACGGATGACTTCGTTATTAAGTTGGGTGATCAAGATATTTCCCGTAGTGAGTGTTTTAAATATCTTGGATCGATAGTTCAAAAAGACGGAGGTATTGATAAAGATTTGACACATAGAATCCAAGTGGGTTGGTTGAAGTGCAGAGGCATGTCAGGGATCTTATGTGATCGTAAAGTACCACTAAAACTTAAGGGCAAGTTTTACCGTACTGCAATTAGACCCGCGATGCTCTATGGTTCTGAGTGTTGGGCAGTGAATTGTGTACATGAGCAAAAAATGGGAATTGCGAAGATGAAAATGCTTAGGTGGATGTGCGGACACACGAGATTGGATAAAATTAGGAATGAAAGTATCAGGGATAAGACAAGAGTAACACTAATTGCAGAGAAGATGCGAGAAACTCGTCGAAGAAGGTTTGGACACGTATAAAGGAGACAATTAGAGGCACCTGTTAGGCGTTGTGAGAGTCGAGTCACTTGACATGTTAAACGAGGGAGGGGTAGACCAATAACACTTGGAATGAAACTGTAAGGAAAGACATAATGTACTTCGGCATTAGTGAGATTATGACAAAAGATAGGACACAATGACGACAAAGGATCCATATAACCGACCTCATTATAGTGGGATAAAGGCTTCAATGTTGTTGTTTATATTGATGACATGCTCATAGGCTTGAAGAGTAATGAAAAAGTTAAGATTTTAAAGCTTCAATTTAGCCGATAATTTAAGATGAAAAATCTCGTGATTGCAAAAAGATTCTCGGTATGGAGATTATCGGAGATAAAAGATGGAGGGAAGTGCACCTCTCTTAAAAGCAATACATCGAAAAATTATTGCTCGATTTGGTAGAGAGAAGACAAAGCCTATGTCTACTCCATTGGAAACACATTTCAAACTTTCAGCTTTGTTATCACATACATCTGACTTTGAAAAGGCGATTATGCCACACATGACATATGCGAGTGTAATTGAATGTCGCGGTACAAGCAGTGAAATGAATCTCGCGGTACATGAAAGAGATTGCTAGTACCAGTTTGATTTATGGCGGAGATAGTGTGAAAGAATGCATTTTAGCCAATTATGTTGATGCTAATTATGCAGGTGATCTAGACAAAATACAATCGATAATGGGCTGTGTGTTTACACTTGGAGTTGACACAATTTCATGGAGATCGACACATCAGTCGGTCATTACCCTGTCAACAATTGAAGATGAGTACATGATTGTAGTGAAAGCGGTCAAGGAGGCTATATGGATAAGGTGGTTACTTGGAGATTTGGGTTTGATTCAGGAGATCTCGAAGATCAATTATGATAGTTCGAAAGTCATCTGTCTTGTGAAAAATCAAACTTTATATGGGTGGACAAAACATCGATCTTCATCATTTGTTTCTAAATACAATTGAAGAAGAGAAGGTAGTTGGACTTTCTAAGATAGACACAAAGGTAAATCTTGAAGACACATTTACAAAGGTTGTTTAATTAAAAAATTTTAATTTGTATTTAGACTTAATTTTAATAGAAGATTATGCAGATGGACATGGATAGAAATCATTATTTGATGATTTTGTATTAAAGAGGAGAATGCTGATTTTGTGATACAAAATATTTTGAACTTAAATAATGATGTAAGCAATGATGTAAATAATTGGATGATGTCATCGATGATGTAAATGATATGATGATGTTAACGATGATTTAATAGTAGAATGAGATCAACGATGACACAAACTTGTAAATAAAATATTGGCCTTGGATTGCTATAAGGAGGATGTAGTCTTCATTTGTAAGGTATCTAGTTCAGAAATATTTCTTGAGTTCTTTTCTCTGTTGTTCTCTTGTGATTTTGTACTCTTATTTTGTTTGTTCTCTCCCACACTCCTCTCTTCTCCACTCTTAACACTTTATTCTTCCAAGTTACAAATAATAGCAATACAAATATTAAAACTGAAAATGTTACATGTTTAGCAAAAATCTTGAGTAGATGAATTCATGTATTTTTATAGTCAGATACTTAATGACGATAAGGTTGAGATAAATATAAATGAACTTTTTTCTTCCATGTTACATGTAATGATACATTAAGAGTAATGTTATAATGAGAAAAGCTTGTATGGTTCTATGTTAAATGTTCTCTTCATGCATTTCTTAGATATTTTGGGCTAAGCATTCTATTCATGTTAAAGGTATTCAACAGACTTTGGAATGTTCCACTTCTGCATAGCTGACACAGAGCATGATTGGAGGGAAGGCACCGAGCAATACAAGTTCATCGA
The DNA here is from genome assembly GCA_039583875.1 of Platanthera guangdongensis. Classification (NCBI taxonomy): domain Eukaryota; kingdom Viridiplantae; phylum Streptophyta; class Magnoliopsida; order Asparagales; family Orchidaceae; genus Platanthera; species Platanthera guangdongensis. The sequence continues at coordinate 12,078,325 of CM077160.1, read as the reverse complement.
GAATTGCTTGTCATCGGTGGACCGACAAAAACAGCCTTGGTTGATCTTTGCTGCGCATCGAGTGCTCGGATACTCGTCGGGATTTTCGTATGCGAAAGAAGGAACATTTGCAGAGCCTATGGGAAGGGAGAGCCTCGAACATCTTTGGCAGAAGTATCGAGTAGACATTGCATTCTATGGACATGTTCACAACTATGAAAGAACATGCCCAATTTACCAGGTGAGGGGCAGTGTTATGTTACTTATCATATGAAATAGATGTTCCTTATATCAGTTAATAATTTATAACTGCAGAGTCAATGTGTTAATGACGAAGAATCACATTACGCTGGCACAATGAATGGCACAATTCATATCGTCGTTGGAGGTGGAGGAAGTCATCTTTCTAATTTCAGCAGTGTGGAGACTGCTTGGAGCCTATACAAAGATTATGACTATGGCTTTGGGAAGTTGACTGCATTCAACCATTCTTTTCTTCTCTTTGAATACAAGAAGAGTAGTGATGGTAGAGTCTACGATTCCTTCACCATAACAAGGGAATATAAGGATGTCTTATCCTGTGTTCATGATAGTTGCTCCCCGACGACCCTTGCCACTTGAAAAAACTGAAAATTTCTATTGGAGGTGAGTCTCCTCTGAGGGCTTGATATATGGCAAGTCTTGATTGCTGAATGCAATGAGCTTCTTTTTGGTCGAAAGCTAGGCAGATAACCATGGCATTCTTTATGTATACGAGGAGATCAATTATAATAAGCTTCCATTTTTCTATCAAAAACACTTTGATTGGATACATTTTAATATGCAAGCTCTTATAATAAGTAGGATAGATTGAAATTACTAGAGCTTATTGTAAATCTTGAGCAAATCAGTTTTCATATAACCCTTCTTTTCTTATTCATTTTTGTGGTGCGTAGCATGAATTTTGATATGGAATCCTACATGTTGAGCAAAACAATAGACAATGCAATTAGTTAAGTTGATCAACACATCAGGTTTTGAAGAAATTATTTTCTAACCAATTACTTACTAGTAAATTTACAATTCATTAAATTATATTTAAAGGAAATTGAAGGAGACAGCATAGCAAGTAATTATTCACATGCCTATTGCTATACGTACGCAGTTGATGTGTTTGTTCATCTTTTGTTAGGTGCTCTTGCTTTCAACATCCTTCAGTTTGTTGATTACTACTTACTTTTATATTTTGTGACATGAATGCAGTCAGAAATTAACTTAGATTTTGTTGAGGGAATAATGACTCTTAAAGAGTTTCCTTCAAGTTTCCAAATATCTCCTATCCAAGACCCCTCATTGAGAGGTGGGGAAGCATATCATAAAAATTTTATAGTGTCCCTTCATAATCTTCAACAAAATGTTTTATGTACCGACAAAGATAACTCCTGGTCCTGGCTGGTAGTAGTGGATGGTGGGTGAAGAGAATTGTCACCCTTTGCAGATACACACACCTTTAATTAGGTTCCTTTCCTAGTTCATGGGTGCAGGCTAGAACGGCCAAGTCCAAGGCTAGTTCAGTCGAGGTCCATTATCTTGGTTAAACGGGCTCATAATGTCTTTTTTTTCTGAATCCCTTAGAAGAACCCATTACTCTAATTGAACTCTTTGAATGATCTAAGCTTTTTGAATTGGGTGTGTGCACAAAATATGTTTTTTTGGTGATACAGAAGACCCCTATGATGTTCCGAAAAAGTACTAATGTTAAATGGCCAATTGATTTTTGGTTTTGTTAGCAAAAAAGTGAAATACCCTTTTGAAGAGTATTCCTAAGAGTTAATGCTCCAGATGCTTGGTATGTAATATGTTAAAAGTATGGTAGAAAACTATTTCACAGGCATAATAATGCTCCATGTGCTTTGATAACAAGCTTGGAATTCAAAAAAAGAAGTAAACATTTTAAGGCCCAATTCCTTGCATATATTGATTCTGATCCAAGCAGCTCTTAATTCAGAAGCAAACATTTTTGGAGGGAAATAAATATATCGCGCATTCGAATAGTTTACCATTTCTTCATTCCAACATATCGTGCATTCCAATCGATAGCAGATTCCCCATTTTTACCGCATTATCAACCTGTACCTGTAAATTCTTTGATGGATATGTTTTTCCTTAATTTTTCAGTCGAAGTTTTTTTCATTTTTGGTACGGAGGTGGCGTTCGTAAATGCGATGGTTATCAACTGTTAGTTTGTGAACACCCGATCTTATCCTCTTTTATTCTCAAAACTAGTAAACCTTTTTTTGGCGGCGGTCATAACCGTTGTCATGCCGAACATGCGTTTTATGACAGTGGAGTTTTCTCCAAACTCACGGGTGCAAAAATGCTGCGCCAAAAGGAGCCTGTATTATTGGCATAAAAGCTGTGTTATCAATGGTACACAGCTGGAACTCATGGATATTTTAATTTGCAAGCTTTGAAATGTCCATTTATCAATCTAGATTCAACTTCTTGATTAATAAAAAACAATATTGGGGATAAAAGGTCTCTTTGCTTTATTCCTTACTAGATCGGAAGAATCCACACTTAGGCTCCGTTTGGCACCGTGGTGGCGGAACATGGGGGTTAAATTATCATTCGTTATTGCCCACCTAAGGAACTTCATCCACTTTTATGTTCAAATGGATGATATTTGTTAGGTGATCCTTAACGAATGATGGTTTAACCCATGTGTTTATGACCGCCACCACCGTGCGAAACGGAGCCGATATATGTGGCTTGGAATGTGCATCACATCTGCACTAACAGAAATCAACAAAACCCGGCAACCACCTAGCCCAAATGGCCTATTCGGCTCCATTACAACATGACTTGCATTAAGTCCAAATTCTAATTTCTATACCTCATCTAAATGCATGATTTGGGACTCATTAACACGAATTCAAACACTGAGATCTAGCCCATTGGCATGATTCGGTCATACAAATCAGAAAAAAGATAGGAGGAATGCAATTTATACCTAGGAAGATAAATTGTATTACCTTTCGCATTTGGAGTCTTCACAGATCCTTTATTTTATACATGGAGACACCTCACAATATTCGTAGGGCTGCACTCTTTGGTCTCAAGGTCTCCTATCAGAGAAGTTCTCCCTCAATCCACTAAGAGTTTCGTGATAACAGTAATGGGGAAACTAAGGCTTTTCACTCTCCATTCTCTCAATGCAAGGATAAATTGAATACCAATGAGCTCTAAGTGACATCAATAAGTCCCTATGAAATGTAAGGTGAGATCCAAGCCCTCCATTTCAAATAGTTTATGATCAAACAACCAAAATTTTCTTTAAATGTCGATTACAATTCAATTGACACTGTACACCTATTGCCATGGGTGATAGCTTCTAACTCCATATGTCGCACCATACTTAAGCTCGATGACCCTTGTTGCGGGTCGCCCGATCTTTCCCCGTTCCGGAGAAATCGGACAACCTTAGCTCGGACTTGGGTCAGGCGCACAAACAGTCAAAGTGAACCGCAACGAACGACAAGAAGTGTTTTTTTACGTGGAAAACCCGGAAAGGATGAAAAACCACATGGCTGGAGCTGTGCCGAGCCAAAATCCATTAGCTTCTCGGGGTTTTACAAATATTGATTTGATCTCGGAGGGTGACATGTCGCTACTCCTCTACAGGTGCGAAGTACAGAAAATGAGGAAAAACGACTAAGTTTTCGGAGCCTCGATTGAAGCGCTCCGACCTTGGAATGTTGCTGAAATTGCAGAACCTTGGTGGGAGCGTTCCAGCAGGAAAATTCTCTAAGTCCACGAAGCTTCTTGAGAGAGTGCTCTCGTTGATGCGAAGTCTTGATGGGAGCGCTCTCACGGAGGCGGTTGACGTGACTTGGAGCGCGTTGAATCCTTAGCGCAAGGAGAAGAACAAAGAGAATTCTTGAGCGGATAATCAACCGAAGTCCACGATCCCGTCGGAAAATCTCAGAGCTCTCTCTTGCCTCTGGAGTTGCTTATCTTCAAATGAAAGCCTCATGAAATATTTATAGTTTTTTATAGGTTCATGGTGGTAATTGGAGCCAGGGAGTGATTTGTGCAGACAAATGACGTCGCTACGTTTCAATCTCCTGGATCACCATTTTTGCTGAAATGACAGGAGTGCCCCCCGGGCAGCTCGGGCGGCCCGGGCAAGGTGCTGGCATGCGGCGACCGCCGGTGGCGGCCGGAGATGACGGGAGTTGCTGTCCGCAGCGACCGCTGCCGGTACGCGCGCGCGCGGTCGCGGGGAGTGCTGCTGCGCGCGGCTGTGCGGGGTGCGACCATGCGGGGGTGCGGCCCTATGGTTGCACAGGCTGGCCGCATGCACAGGTTGCGCAGGGCACGACCGCGCGCGCCCCTGCACAGCCTTGTTGTGCACGTGCACGGGTTCTCCTTCTTTGGTAGCTTCCGGGGCTTGCGACATTGATGTGCCCAACTGGGATGGTCCAGCCCATGTGTACTTGGTCTGCATCTTGACGGTTTGACTTAGAAATTTCAAGGGGGACGCCATCAAATGCCCCCAAATTTTTTGCGAGTCATGATCCACAGAGTGATGAACGCAAAAATTTTCTGCTTCTTTCGGTGCACTCCAATTGTCAAGAAATTATCTGTCATACTTTGCGAGATATCCGTCAAAGAATGATGCTTATTCACTGCCTGTTCTGAGACAGTAAAATTTGGCAAGAAATATCTTGCAAATTTGGTAGCCTTCCATTATGAGTCTCCCACTAATGCCTATAAATTAGAGAGGGTCATTCTGCTCTTTCCTCACACATTTGTAGAGATTTTGGAGTTTGCATTGCTTCTGTAGCCGCCATGTCTCCCTCAAAGAATATTAGTATTTTTCTTGACTCTGGAGGGAGGAGCGAGGCGAGCGGGAGAGGGTGCCGATGGTAGTCCCGCACAGAATGGCGCCAGTGTGGAGGTGACAAAAGAGGCGGCAGGAGAGAATGTAATGAACGCGGTGGCACACAGAGGATGACGCTCGGGTAGGGTTTGGCCATGTGCGGGGTGTCCCGCACACGAGCGTGGATGGCCCCGAGTGAGGTCGGTCGTGCGCGGGGCAGCCCGCGAGCGAGCGCTAGCGTACGCGGGGCAAGCCGCGTACGTGGATGGTCGGGCCATCCGTGCAGGCCCGTGCGGGGCCGCCCGCGCGGGTATACGCGGGGCCGCCCGCGCGGGCATACGCGGGGCCGCTTGCGTGCGGGTTTTCCCACGGGTCTTCCCTCGCTCTAGTCCGGGGCCGCTTTCGTGGTCGGTTCATTCTCCACGCGTGTTGATCTTCTTTCCTTGGCATGCTTTGGTGCCGACGCCCGTCGAAAGGTGGTGTCCCGCAATGATCAATATGCCTTCCTTCATCCTTAACCTCTGCTCATGTGGGTAGTTTGAGGAAGCTCTTTGGGCTTTTGGACGATGTCAAGATTGTAATTCCATCTCCATTGGAATGCGTTCAACAACCTCTTATGGGCCACTTTGCAATTGTGAGGGGATGCTTGAAAGTGGGCTTTAAGATCCCTCCTATTGAGGAGGCAATCACCGTGCTTCGGTTCTGTGGCGTTCCAGTCACACAATTTTCTCTAGTGGGACTGACGAGGATTATGGGGATGCTTTGCTTCTTACGGGAGCATGGCTCTCAGATATCGGTTCATATCTTTCGCGAATAGTGCCAGGTTTGTCTTGGCACGGGTGATCGAGTCGAAGTTCAGAGCAACAAGAGGTGGTTGTTGTTTGAGGACAAGACCAATTATCGCCATGGAGAGACGTTGTATGGGTTCGTCAAAACCCTATGGGAGCTGCCCGAGACTTGGTGAGATCCCCATGACCACTGTCACTGTCTTAAGGGGAAGGAGTATGAATTTACTCTATTGCTGAGATTTAAGGATCCGTGTGAGCTTGGTCCTATTCTTTATAAGATCAGAACCTTTATTGTTGAGAAGCAGGTAGTTCTTGCAGGCCATTCGACAGATGTAGAGTGGAGCTGTGTTGTGTTGTAGAAGCATGCAAAAAAGAGAAAGCTGGACATTTCATAGTGGCAGGGAGGAGGTGGGCTGTCCTCTGCTACCCTCAAGGTCGTTATTGACGTTGCTGATGACTATCCGGATGATCTGGTTGCTGATCCGCCACCTGCAAAAGTTGAGGATATGCCAGAGATTCCCGCGATTGTGTCGGCTTCTTTAGGCGGTCCCTGTGTTGCCGTTGGTGATGGGGAGGGGGAAGGAGAGGGAATGCTCTGCTTGCCAAGCGCTTCTCTGGATGGTATGTTGGTTGCCCCAATATTTTTCATCTTTGCCTTGTGTTGTGGATGCGGATAATTTGTTTTCCATGCCTGCAGCTTGATGAGGCTCACGATATAACGCACTCATAGAACGATATCCACATAACCACGAAGGATGGTTTTCTCTTACTGTGGGCAAAGTTGGTTGCATCTGAGGGCTCGCTGGAGGAGTCCCGGAGGAAGGAGGTTGTTTCTTTGCTAGTTAATGTGGATTATCAATTGTCCTCTTCTTTGTCCGAGGTGGTGTCTCTTCGAGCAAAGATGAGCACCGCCGACTTCGAGATCGGGGCTCTTTGCGGGAGGCTGGCTTCTGTTGAGGTGACCCTTGCGGAGGCCGTCCACCGCACCGAGGCAGCTGATGCTATGATGTACCAACAGGATGGGGTGGTCAAGCAACTGATGAAAGAGAACGCTCAGCTAATTTTTGAGTGGGAGAAGGTCGAGGTCATACGTGAAGTTGCGGTGGATATATATACAACCTGTCACGACTTGGAGGTGGAGCGGTCTCGCATCACGGAGGAGGTACGCTCTGAGATGATGGCAATAGAGGTTTACCCGTTTGCGGAGAATGAGCTCGAAGCCGTGTACTTATTGGGTTTTGGTAAGGGATTTCGAATGGCTCAAAGGTTTTCAGAGAGAATGCCCCGGGTATGGAGGATGTCTCAAATGATGATGTTGATGTTGTCATAGAGGGATGATCCCGGGGACCTCCCTAGTTTGTCATGACTTTCCTGTTTTTGTGTGGTATGCGTGTTATTTGCGTCATTGTGTGTTTTTAATTTTTATGATGATGTAGCCCATGTGACACCTTTTATTTGAGTGGAGACCCTTTTTGCTTTCTGATATGTTGTGCTTTGGTTGTGCTTTGCCGTACATATTATTTTTGGCAGAGTAGCGTTTTGATTGAGTGTTGTTTATTTACTCATGCTTTCGGGAAAGCCATAGACCACTGAGGGTTTGGAGGCGATGTGCACCCGCTTGCACGTACCTTGAGCAGGGATGGAGGAGAACCTCTGTCCGTGGCTTTAGGAGAATCGAGGTTCATCCAAGTGGAGGGGGGTGAGGAACCTTTGTTTGTTTGTGCCTCAGGAGGACCGGAGCCCGTTCTGGTTGAAGTGGGGAAGATCATTTGTCTGTTTGCGTCTTAAGAGAACCAAGGTTCGTCCAAGCGGAGGTGTCAAAGAACCTTTGTTTGTTTGCGCCTCAAGAGATCTGGGGTTCTTCCGGGTGGAGGTGACAAAGATCCTTTGTTCATTCGTGCCTCAAGAGAACCGGGGTTCATCCTAGCGGAGGTGTCAAAGAACCTTTGTTCTTTAGCACCTTAGGAGAACCGGGGTTCGTCCAAGCGAAGGTGGAGAAAAACCTTTGTTTGTTTGAGCCTCAGGAGTACCGCGGTTTGTCCGAGTGGAGGTGGTGAAGAACCTTTGTTCGTTCGCACCTCAGGAGAACTAAGGTTCGTCCTAGAGGAGGTAGCAAAGAACTTTTGTTCGTTTGCATCTCAGGAGAACCAGGGTTTGTACAAGCTGAAGTGATGAAGAACCTTTGTTCATTCATGCCTCAAGAGGGCCGGGACCCATCCAGGTGGAGGTGGAAAAGAATCTTTGTTTGTCCGCACCTCAGGAGGACAGGGGTCCGTCCGGGTGGAGGTGGTGAAGAACCTTTATTCGTTTATGCCTCACGAGAATCAGGGTTCGTCCTAGCGGAGGTGACAAAGAACCTTTGTTCATTCGCACCACAGGAGAACCAAGGTTCGTCCAAGTGGGTATGACAAAGTGTAACATCACAAGTTTCCTGTAGTCAGTAGATTAGTTCTGTGAGATACCACCCGATGGCAGGGTTATCGTCGACAATAATGCTACAGAATTAGTGCAGGAGTTCTCTACGAGATACCGCCTGACGGTAGGCTGATATCGCACAGCGGTAGTACTCAACACATTCGATGCAAAGCTGTATCGAATGGTATCGCGCGGCAATAGTGAGTTACCGCTCTGTGGTAGCTTGGTTGATTTATTTGGTAGAGCTTTCGATGAGCTACCGCTCAACGATAACGTTAGCGCTGGCGGTAGTGTGACCGATTATTTCTACCAAGCTACCGCGGCGTGGTAACTCACTATCAACACACGATACCATTCGATACAGCTTTGCGCGAATGCGTTGAGTACTACCACCACACAGTATCAGCCTACCGCTAGGAGGTGTCTTGTAGAGAACACATGCACCAATTCCACAACACTATCGCCAACGATAACCCTACCACTGGGTGGTAGCTCACATAACTAATCTCCTGGCTACGGGAAACTTCAGGCGTTACAAATAGATCGTTACCCTTGATGTTTGTTTCGGTACCATAGAAGAGAAACTTGTCGGATGAAAATGACCACAACAGACTCGCTTCTGCGGATCCGGACTCGGTTCGCGACTCGGAGCTATGAAGCATCAACAATGGAGGATCTCCCTCCTCTTCATCTCTCTCTACTCCATAGAAGGAGATGCCAAGAGAAAATGAGGTGGAACTCAACATTCATGGCCTTAAACCGAGCTACAGTCACGTGGTAACTAGCTACTACCACGCAGTACCTCAAACGTTGGCTTGTTCGGCAAACCCACCGCCCAAAAATCCAATCATAGGCCGACACGTGCTGTGTTGTGTAGTTCAGAGGGATATAAAATCTACAGCGACACCCCAGGGAGCGGCTTAGGCTACGTTCTACTTAAATATAGGAAGGTGAAAGCGTATGGCACTCACCAGTTGAGAGTGCACAAGATGAATTATTCGGTTCACGATTTGGAGTTAGCAGCCATGATATTCTCTTTGAAGCTATGGATGTACTATCTGTATGGCGTAAATGTCGATATCTTTACACATCATAAGAGCCTGAAATATCTGATAGATCAGAAAGACTTGAATATGCGCCAACGGAGGTGGATGGAATTCCTTTGGGATTACACCTTCAAAATACATTACATTCCAGACAAAGGAAGTGTCGTTGCAGACGCGCTGAGTCATAGAGATGCTATACAGGACAACTGGATACATATGTATGATGAGCGTATTATTTGAGATTTGGATGTCTTGGAGATCTCTTGTGTTGATGAGAGATCTAGTGCAAATGCGTGTTTAAACTGGATAGAGGTCCAGTATGACCTCGCAGACTTGATTCGACAAGCTTTAGAGCTGGATGACAACATGAGACGCTACTTGGCAGAGTCTTTGGATGGGTCGAATGCCCAGTTTTATGTCATTGATGGCCTTTTGTGGAAGGACAATAGATTGTGCATCCCAAATGTGGGGAAATTATAGGAGGAATTGATGTACAAGGCATATTTCAAAAAGTACTCAATCCACCCGAGGAGCACAAAGATGTTCAAAGTCATGAAAAAGTCTTTTTGGTGGCCTTGATTGAAGGACACAACTCTATATGTGGCGAAGTGTCAGACTTGTGCCCTAGTAAAAGCTGAATGTCAGAAGCCCAGTGGATTTTTGAAGTCATTACTTATTCCAGAGTGAAAGATTGACAACATATCTATGAATTTCCTACACGGTTTGCCGATATCACAGAAAAGGAACAATGTCATCTGGGTGATCATTGACTGTCTAACGAAGGTGTCACACTTTATTCCGAATAGGAAGGAAAATTTAGTGGAAAATATGGCGAAGCTATATGTTAACAATATCGTACGATTACACGGTGTGCCTCGTAGCATTGCTAGTGACCGAGATGGGCACTTCATGTCTAATGATTGTAGGCTTATACATCAACTGTAGGGTACCAAACTGAAGTTCAGTACGACCTTTCATCCTCAGATAGATGGTCATACCGAAAAGATAAACAGAATGATAGAAGATATGCTCCGCATGTGCGTCCTAGATTTTAGAAAGAGGTGGGAGGACCACCTATATATGATCAAGTTCGCCTACAATAATAGCTACCAAGCAAACATTCATATGACGCCATTCGAGGCCTTTTATGGTAGAAAATGCCGTACTCCAATGGCATGGCTGGATACGGGCGAAACGAAGTTGTTTAAGGGAAAGGAAGTTGAAGATGCTACTTCAACTATACATACAATCCGGGAGCGATTGTTGATCGCTCAGGATAGGCAGACCAAGAACTATAATGCCAAGTACATAAATGCCGAGTTCGTCGTAGATGACTAGGGGTATTTAGAGATCAAACCGTTCAAGGGTATATCAAAGATTCAACGTTTGAAGAAGCTGAGCTCGAGGTACCTTGGGCAGTTTGAGATCTTAGAGCGTATTGGTGAAGCTGACTATTGATTGAAGCTTTCAACTGAATTAAGTGGTTTGCATGATATATTCTACATATCGGTATAGTGGAAGGCTGTGCAAGAGCCTACACAAGTGATTACTGCAGATCTAGTACCAATTAATAGTGGGTTGACAATGAAGGTCAAGCCCATTCGAATCGAAGATATGGAGGTCAAGCAGCCATAGAATAAGTCGATCAGATTAGTCAAGATCTGGTGGGACAACTGTGGTCATGGGGAACTATCATGGGAGCGCGAGTAGACCATGAGTGCAGAGTTTTCTGAGCTATTTCTTTGAGGTATACATTGTAATATTGATACTTTTATGTTTTCCTGCAAAGTGAAATTTTGGGACGAAATTTCTTGAAGTGAGGAAGATTTGTAACCCCCTAAGTTTCCCGTAGATTGGTTCTGCGAGCTACCGCCTGACGGTAGGGTTATCACCAATGGTAGTGTTGCAGAATTGGTGCAGGTGTTCTCTGCGAGATACTGCTTGACAGTAGCTGATACCACATGGCGGTAGTACTTAACGCATTTGACACAAAGTTGTATCGAATGGTATCACCATTCGATACCGCATGGCGGTAGTACTTAACGATAGTGAGTTACCGCACTGCGGTAGCTTGGTCAATTTAATTGGTAGAGCTTTCGGTGAGTTATTTCCCATCGGTAACGTACTGGAAGTAGCGTTGCTGATTATTTTGGTAAGGCCCTCGGTGAGTTACTGCGTGGCGGTAGCAGAGCAGTTACAGGGCGGCGGTAGTAGAGCAGTTACCGCACGACGATAGCTGGGCAATTACGGCGTGACCACGTGTCGGGCCAGGATTGGAGATTTTGAACGGTGGCTTGCCAGAGAAGCTATCTAGTAAAGATACTGCGTGATAGTATATTCGTACCGCGTGACGGTAACGCTCTGTACAGAAAAGGGTTTTAAATCGTAGCCGTTCGCTGAGATTCGATGGTGGACTGCGATTTTTGCTGGCTTAAGCCCATGAGATGGGAGATTTATCTCATTCTAAACCTAGGCATTCCCTCTCTAAGAGTTAGAGAGAAGGGAGAGAAAGGAAGAGAAAGAAGAAGGGGAATCTTGCCATTTCCAGATCTTTGGGGCCCCAAATCGCGAACCGAGTCCAGATCTACGAAGAGAGGCCTGACGCGGTTCTTTCCTCCATTTGGATTTTGATCTATAGCTCCAAAGAGGATTTAAAGGGTAACAACTTCCTCCTTGGACATGTGAAGTTCTTTGTTTTGGCATGTGAAGGTAGACGCTCCACGAACACGTGGAAGCGATTCTCCCGACAGGTTGATTGGTTAGATCCCCATTATCTATGCATTTACAATCCAAAATTGAAGTACAGAATAGACATGCTGTGTGAAGCCATCTAGATAGGTTGATTTGGATTGATGATGATTGTTTTGTATGCCGGAGAAGACTCTGTGGTAAACGTATGATTTACGGAGTCACGGGGTTTATAGGTTACTGCAGTGAGAGTACTAGAGGGGGCCTCCAGGAAAACACCCATTTTGGGGGAAGAAGTGATAGTCTATCCCCTACTGTGCGGCGGTAGATCCCAGTGAGCGATGTTTTGTGAGGTCGGTCTCGTGGAGACTTGGGGGCCTTTGTGTTGAGTTGAGAGCCTAAAGGGCCCAGTTTGGGTGGTCGTGAGTGCCAACCTTGGAACATAACATGATTATGTATGATTGATATTACGGGAAAGGGGAAGCTGGCCCGCGTCAATGTTATTAATTGACATGATGATCTGAGCAACGGGAGAGAGCTAAACTGTACCCGCACTATGTCGTTCGGCTAAATATACCTAAAGTACGTGACAGTTATCGTTGGCATAGGAGAGAGCCATGGCTCTAGGCCATGCTAGTAATACTCAGGTGAGTCCATCTAGTCTGCAACTGAGGATGGTGCTGGGAATTGTGAAGATCCTTGTGTGGGTGCTTTGGCACCAATGTTTGTCGTGATGGCAAAGGTGGGACCCTAGGTGATTCTAGTACATCGATAATATGCCCTGGGTGCACGAGAAGTTTGGCCAGTCGAGTCATCATCTGTGATTAGTTGTTGCTTAAGTTGCACCTTTGCGAATATTATGCACATATTATTTACCTACAGGAAAGGAGCACCGCCGCCCCGAGTATCGGGCGATGTCATTATAATTTGGTCAGCTAATGCTGATCGTTTTTTGTTTTCAACTGTTGGGGTGGAATGTTTTTATGTAGATGCAGACGAGCCAAGCGAGAAGTAGCGGGATGAAGCCCTATTTCTGTGCCAGCCCTCGAAGGTCAAGCGAAGTGTATTTTGCTATTTCATGTGTGGTTTGCCTGCGTGCCAATGTCTATAAAACACTTATTTTTGAGTAAATAGTTGTAAGGCCTTAAAGACAAAGACATTTGGTGTATTTTGTTTACATTCCTACTGTATTGGTTAGTGGATATTCCTGTAGTTAAGTTCTTAATACAATTTAATACTTCTGTTAGAATGCGCTCTGAGTTAGGATGCATAAATTGGTTTGGTCTCAATACGTAACTCCGCTAACTGTCTATGGAATATGACATGGGGCCCCAGCCAGACCATCTATTATATTCTATGTGACAGATGGGGGTGTTACATAGAGAACCTTTATTTGTTTGTGCCTCAAGAGGACCATGGTCTGTGTTGGATCCCTAGTTTGGATTTGGGCTAAGGTTCACTATTTGGATGTTTTGACCCACCTTGTATAGCTTGGGTCAAGTTTGTCAGTCCTAGAGTTTAGGCTAGTCTTTAGAATCAAGCTTCATGGACCGGCCTGCAGTGGACTTCAGAAGACTCAGACTTAGAAGAATTTAGAGTTCAGATTATTAGTTCGAAGTTTTTCAAACTCAGCTCGACGATCGTCGATCTCGGATCGATGAACTCAGAGTTCTTTCTCTGAGTTGAGCTCGACGATATTCGAGCTCAGGTTGACGATTTCTTCCCTCAAGATAGATTCTCTGATCGACGAACTTGGAGCTCAGAATTAGCAAGATATTTCCAGATTGATGTTTGCTGAGCTCAAGTCGACAAAGACAATTTCTCAGCTCGACGAACTTTGAGTTCAGGTCGACGAAATCTGTTATGAGGTCGACAAAATCTGTGATCAGTTCAGTATTTCCTTCTCTGCAGTTCATTTGCAGATTGACCAAGACTAATTTAATATATTATTGCCTATATTGCTCCGAGTAATTAAATGCATATATTCTTATGAATATAACCGTTCATTGGAAGCATTAATTACTGGATTTCACAGAGTAAAAATTCGGCTTAATAACTGGGACAGTTGAGAGATCAAATTAATTCCCTTCTAACAGTTTATCCAAGTTCCAAGAATTCAGCAGTCAATCAAGGAGTAAAATTCAAATTTAGAAGACATACATAGAAGAATTATCTGCTATCAATGACTCAAGAAGAGAAAATGAGAAGTTAGAGAATCTACTAAGTCATATGGGCAGACACATAAAGTTTCAAGAGTCTAAAAATTCATTCTGTCTTCATCATCAGCAAATCTTCTCCAAGCTTTCAAGAGACATCAAATACAATTAGTCTAAAAAGCTTGCTGGAGATCAACATCAATCTGAAGACCCGCACCCTGAAGCAAAGCTTCCTTCCTTCCTGAACTACTCTACATCTCAGGGGGAGCTTTGACAACAAAGATCCACTTTTTTCTTCTCTATTGTTTAGAGAAAAAGAGAAGACATCATCAACTTTTCTTTCACTGTATAAAGGGTTTATTAGCTCCATTCAAAAGTTTATTGTTAGTTTTTGGGCACCTGATCAAAGCCTAAAGGGATGTGAGATCTCCCTGCAAATAGATCTTGTGGTGGCAGTCACCTGATCAAAACCTACCAGTGGATTCCTACCAGGGTGGTAAAAGAGTGGATGTGCCCACTTTGGGGAACCACTATAAAATTTTGTGTTGTCTGGTTGTCCCTTTTCTTTTTGTACCGTACTGTGATAGTTTAGCTTTTATCTCTTTACATAATATTTGTTATCACCTATTTTACAGCTAGTTCACAAAAATCTGTAAACAATTTTTAAAGCTCTATTCACCCCCTCTAGAGCTAATTAGATCTATCCATTTCTTTCAATTAGTATCAAAGCAAGGTTGTTTGGTTGTACAAGGTAACACTTGAACCAACAGATCCTTCTAAGATCTAAATTTCTCTAGCACATTACTTATACCATGGCACAGAACAAGGACTATGCAAGCACCAGACCTCTAGTTTGCAACTTGAATAAGTTTTATATCTAGAAGGCAAGAATTAAATTATATATGAACTCCATTGATGAAGATATTTTTAATTCCACCCTGACAGGCCCACCAGCTCCAGTGGCTACATCTACTGCAACTTCCAGCACTCATGCTGTTCCACCACCTGAGTGGACAGATGCCCAAAAGAAGGTCAAGATAGCTGATGCCAAGACCATGAACATTCTGTCTTAGACAATGTCAGATAACATTTTCCATAAAGTGGCAGAGTGCACCTCAGCTAATACCATCTGGGATTCCCTAAACCAGATGGTTGCTGGATCTGCAGATGAGAGAAAAGATAGGAGATCAAATCTCATCTCCCAATATGAGAATTTTAAGAAAGATGAGTCAGAGTTAGTGAGTGATATGTATAATAGACTCAGCTCAATCATCAATGAACTGAAAACTTTGGATAAGGACATAACCCTCACTGAGGTCAATGATAAGATTCTCATGTTCTTCCCCAGCTCATGGGATTCCAGAATCTAGCCAATCAAAGAGACCAGAAGTCTGAATGAGATTTCCACTGAATCTCTACTAGGAAAGCTCAAATCTTATGAGCAGTTAATAAAGACTAGAGAAGCCGCTGAGCAGAAGACTCCCTCATCAGCTGAAAGGAGCAAAACATAACATTCAAAACATCTGAAGAAATAGAAGCTCCATCAGCTAGTGAAGAATTTCTGAGTCTCCTAGCTAAGAGATTTTACAAAATGGTTAAGAAGGATTTCAGAAGGAAGTCATCTAAACAAGATGACAAGCAAAAGTATGATAAAACACAAACTAAAGAAATTGTCTTCTTTAGTTGCAGGAAGCCTGGACACTTCATATCAGAGTGTCCAGAGAATCAAAAGAGGGAGAGAAGAAGAGAAAAGGAACCCAGGAAGTAGCACTACAACAAGCCGTCCTCCAGCAAGCATAAGAGGAAGGAGAAAGGCTTTGTTGCTAAAACCTGAAGTGAAACTGAGGATGAATCTTCATCTTCCATCTCCAGTGAAGATGAAGAAGAGACTAAAGCAAAGGAGGTTTGCTTGATGGCTATTGATGCATCAGGAAGCCTCTCAGTAGCTGAACAGTCAGATAATGAAGAACCTCAATCTTAAGAAGATCAGGTATTGTCCTCTTTTGATTTCAATTCAGATGGTTTTAGAACTGAATTTAAATCACTATGTATTGATTTAATAAACTTCGAGAAGGAAATCATCAAACTCCTTAGAGAAAAACTTACTGAACAAGATAATCTCATTTCTGAAAACATCAAATTGAAAGATGACTTAACTTTAGCTAATGAACTAATCATCTCTCTAAAAACTAAATTAGCTGGGGCAAGGCAACTTGAAGAATCCCTAAATGGGAGAAGCATCAAGTTGATGAACATCATAAGCACAGTAAATGCCATACTTAATGACAAGCTGGGCTTAGGTGCTTCATCAAGCCAATCCCCATTAATTCAGAAAAACATACTGTTAACTCCAATCAAATTTGTTTTTGAAAAAGGCAAAAAAGAGGTAGATGATCATAGTACTAAGTAAATAGAATTAAAACAAAAAAATAAGAAAAAGAACAAGAAAAATTCTAACTATAACAATTTTCAGCAGATTTCGTCAAACTAAGATCGACGAAATGTGTACAGTTCGTCGAACTCAGGTCGACGAACTCCGAACACAGATTTTTATTATAATTATTCTTTGAACTGCGATCGACGAAACCAGTATGGTTCTTCGAGCCGAGATCGATGATATTGGAGCACAGAGAATGAATATTTTCATTCTTTGAGCGGAGTTCGACGAACTCATCCCCATTCGTCGACCTCAGATCGACGAACTCACCAGAATTCGTCAAACCCAGTTCAAGATAACAAAAATCTTAATCCTTTCAGAACCTTTAATCAACCTAGGGAATATCTCAATATATTCATCCAGTGGATAATACCACCAAGAAGATATCACCCCTATGGTATAAAAACTAACCTGAATATTCTTATATTTCCAGTTTTAACTATGAAAAGAATCAAGGACCCAAGATATCTGGGTCAAAAACATCTAATCTGTTTAAATGCAAGTGAAAGATAATCCTACCACAGAGGAACAGTGGTACTTGGATAGTGTCTGCTCAAGGCACATGACTGGCAGCAAGAAAAATCTAACCAACTATAAGTCCAAGCTAGGTCCAAAAGTAATCTTTGGTGACTCCAATTGTGGCCAGACTAAAGTGATGTAGGCTAAGCCTTAGGGATCCTACACGGAGGGCGTGAACTACGACCTTTACAATGTTAACGCTCCCTAACCCGCACACAAACGAAACGCAGCAACCACAATTAACTTTATTTATCGTTCGCGCTAACATACGGGTAGCCGATCCGCAAGTGGAACGGAGAATGGCTATAGGCCAAGATCCTTTCCGGCTAAATGGAATAATATTGATTCCGGTCGAGCTTGGAGTTGTACCAAAATAGATCCACCCAAAAATAAAACACGATTCAAAAGTGGTACGATCTATCCCAACAAAACAAAAGTGAGGAGCGCCAATCCTCTCGTTAGATCTTTCGGAAAAACCAAATGAAAATCCAAGGTTCCTATTAGAAACACGGACCGATTCGAGAAGATCACGCAAAAGTTCCTGACAAGATTTTGCAGGATTCTCTTGGTGTTTTCTACTCCCGACGGCAACGTAGATCACAGGTTTTTGGTCAGATGGCGAGGTCGTCCAGCTTCAGACGACGGATGAAGATCTTGGGTTTCTTTCGGATTACTCCAAGAGCTGGCTCTTCCTTGATGCAGATCCTTTTTCCTCCACCATTACCGTCCAGCCCACTCATCGGCGAAAATGAGTCCTTTTGAGAGCGGGAGGATTGATGGAGACGTAGCCACCACGACGGCCAACTGGGTGAAGATGACGACGTCCATGGCGGTGTTGCCGTGGCAGAAGATGAGCGACGTCCAGTAGAAGGGGCGATGTTGTCATGGCAGAAGATGACGACGTCCATGGCGGTGTTGTCGTGGCAGAAGATGACGATGATGCTCCTCCAACAAAAGACTTGCGGCGTCGTAGCGGGCACGGCTACAATCTTCGCCCACGCAGGAGGGAAGGAAGATTAAGAGTTAGGCAAAATTTATTTTACTAGTGGTCTCAATAATTATCTTTTCATATGTGGTATTTGAAACTATGTTGTTTTCTATCATTTCAGGCTTCGGAACAATATTTTATTTTGGGCTATTGCTAATAGCCAAAATAAACATGATTGTTCCGAAAGCCTTGAAATGATAGAAAAGGCAACAAGTTTCAAATACCACATTTGTTATGAGATTATTATTGAGAATCAAGAATAAATTGCTTGCCTAACCCTTAATCTTCCTTCCCTCCTCCTCTTGGTCGTCGCCACCCTCAAGGCTCCATCTCAAGGAAGATTCGGCCGTGCCCGCTACGACTCCCTCTTTGTTTGGCCGCCCCTTCTACTCCTCGCTCCCTCTAGCAACCCCTCGTTCTCCCACCTCTCTACCTTTCTGCCACCGACAATCATATTTCCCCTTGGACGTGTCATTTTCGGCCACCTTGGAGGAAAAAGGATCAAGTGCAAGGAAGAACCAAGGTCTTTGGACGTAATCATGCCACGGCGTGAACAGCGCCAAGGAGACGAGCAAGATCTTCATCGTCGTGGTGCGTCTCCATTCCTCCCGTGGGTCTCAAAGGAAGAGCGGTCATCTTACGGTGAGATCTGCATCAAGAGCCAGCTCTGCCGAAGATCTACCCAAGACTTCCGAGCGGGGTAACGAAAATTCCTCGCCATCTGACAAGAGAATTTCCCTCTGTGATTAGTTCTTTTGGTGGACGACTTTTGCGTGATCTTCTCAGGCAAGAATCGGTTAACCTTGGAAAAGCGTTAGGCGCAGAAGAAAAAACAAGTTGCATCATCAATAGGCAACGTACCTCCCGAAGGATCCGAAAGGGAGAGCGGTCCAGAAATATTTTCACCCCCCACCCCTTTAGATGGTATAGTGGAAATATGAAACAGAGAGACTGCCAGTTCAGGTGGTGGAGCGACATAGAGCGTTAAATCCGAAATGTTAAAAACAGGGGAGATTCCCCAATCAGCGGGTAACTGTAATAAAAATGCATTTTCACCTAGCTTCTTCAAGACCCGAAAAGGACCGACTCTCCTATTCGCTAATTTTTTATGGTGCCCGAAGGCATCCGTTCAGGGATAAGACGTACCATTACCAAATCGCCAATATTGAAGTGGACTGCTCGCTTATGTATGTTAGCATTCGATTGATAAATAGCATATTGTTTAGCTAACGTCTTGCCTATGTGCTCATGGAGAGTGTGAACGTGCGAGGAGAAGTCCTGTGCAAATTGACTTGATTTAAATGATGGTGGTAACAGAATCATGTCAAGAGGCACGGGCGCCTTATATCCATGCACTATCTCATTTGGCGATAACTCGGTGGACCTATTCTTAGAATTATTGTAGGCTAGTTGAGCGTAAGGAAGAATAAGGTCCCATGTACCCTTATGATCACCTACTAAGCAACGAAGTAACCCACCCAAACTCCGGTTAACAACTTCCGTTTGCCCATCCGTTTGTGGATGATAGGCCGACGAAAACAGAAGTCGAGTGCCCAACAGCTTCCAAAGTGTTTTCCAAAAGTAGCTAGTAAACTTAACATCTCTATCGGTCACGATGGTTTTGGGGACACCCCGATGTACCACAACCTCCTTAAAATACAACTTAGCGACGTGTGAAGCATCGTTGGTGCTATGACAAGCGATAAAATAAGCCATTTTTGAGAATCGGTCCACTACGACCAAGATGGAATCGTGACGCCTAAATGTCGGTGGAAGGCCCAAAATGAAGTCCATGCTAACATCCACCCATGGGGCAGACAGAATCGGAAGGGGTGTGTAAAGACCGACATTGGTCTTGTTACCCTTGGCTAATTGACAAACGCGGCAGCTCCCGACGATTTTATTGACCATTGGCTTGAGACCCGGCCAAAAGAATTTATCCTCTACAAGTGTGATCGTTTTATCGCGACCGAAATGTCCTCCTAGTCCTCCACTATGTAACTCCCATACAATAAAATGGCGTAGCGAAGAGCGTGGAATGCATAGTTGTGTATGCTTAAATAGGTACCCATCACGGATGTAGTACGCCGAAATAGTGGAAGGGGAATTGTCCTGAGCGGCGAAATATATCTCCTTAAAATCCGGACACTGTATATACTCATCTTTGATTCTTTCAAATCCTATGACCGATACCTCCATGGTAGATAGTAATAGAGTGACGCGACTAAGGGCGTCCGCCACACGATTTAACGTACCCTTGAGGTGCTTGATAATGAATGTATACTCTTGAAGATATGAGACCCATTTGGCGTGCCGAGGGCTGATCTTACTTTGGGAGTTTACAAATCTTAATGCCTCATGATCAGACAAGATTACAAATTCCTTTGAGATAAGATAGTGTTGCCAATGTTGGAGACAACGGATCACGACATAGAACTCACGATCATAATTGGAATAATTTAACTTTGGCCCGACAAGTTTTTCGCTAAAATATCCTATCGGATGTCCATCTTGACTTAAGACTCCTCCGATCCCTATTCCCGATGCGTTGCATGATAATTCAAACACTTTACTAAAATTCGGCAAGCGTAATAATGGGGCTTCAGACATCCGGTCCTTAATCATTTGAAATGCGCGAGTGGCCGCTTTAGACCAATGAAATTCTCCTTTCTTCATGCATTCGGTGATCGGTGCCATGATACTACTAAAGTTTTGGATGAACCTTCGATAAAATGTGGCCAAGCCGTGAAAACTCCTAACTTCCCGAATATTTGTTGGTTCAGGCCATTCTTTAATCACTTGGACCTTCTTTGGGTCAACATGAATGCCTTCGGAACTCACTATATAGCCGAGAAACTATACGGATGTCACACCAAATGAGTATTTTTTTAGATTGATATATAGCTTTTCTTGGCGCAAGGTTGATAGGATTGTCCTTAGATGTGTGCCATGATCCTTTTGTGAACAGCTGAATACTAAGATATCATCAAAGTATACGACTACGAATTTACCCATGTATGGCTTAAAAACTTGGGTCATCAATCGAGAGAAAGTACTCGGTACGCTAGTGAGCCCTTCCCCAAGCACCAACCACTCGTAGAGCCCATCCTTAGATTTAAAAGCCGTCTTCCATTCATCTCCTTCCCGTATCCGTATTTGATGATAACCACTTTTGAGATCCAATTTTGAAAACATGGCCGTGCCCGATAACATATCTAATAAGTCGTCCAAACGGGGAATGGGGAACCTATATTTGACCGTAATATTATTTATGGCCCGGTAGTCTACACACAATCGCCAAGACTTATCTTTCTTTGGAACCAAGAGGGCCGGTACGGCGCATGGGCTCTTACTATGGCGGATAAAACCCTTTGCTAGCAAATCCGAAATTAAAGCTTGTAGCTCCTCATGTGCGGAGGGGTTGAGCCGATAATGTGGATGGTTGGGCAATGAAGAGCCCGGGACGAAATCTATCTCATGCTGAATATATCTCATGGGTGGCAACTTAGATGGCAAGTCCTCCGGATAGACGTCTTTATATTCTTCCAATATAGTGCGCAGAGATAACGGTATATTCTCTAAAATGGGCGAGTCCTCCTTAGCTTGTAGGCATACTAACGCATACAGGACGTCGTCCAAGAAGGTCTCGCGTTCCAACTCCTTCTTACTTATCCAACTTATAATTTTTCTTTCCGCAGGCACAATGGTGTCCTTAGGGGCAACCGAAGGATCCTTGGGTGGTGTGGGTTTCAGTACAACGGTATTACCATTATACTTGAACTCGTAAGTGTTGGCTCGCCCGAAATGGGTCACGTCATAATCATAGAGCCACAGGCGCCCTAGAAGTACATGACATACATCCATGGGGATGACGTCGCACCACACTTTATCGATATAGCTCTTCAACGTAAGTGGCACTAAACAACGCTTGGAAACCGCGATAGACGTTTTGTTCAACAACGCTATTTTATATGGCTGGGGGTGTGGTTCGGGGACTAGGTGCATACGAGTGACGTCGTTTTCCGAAATGACATTAATGCAACTTCCGCTGTCTATTATTAACTTGCACCACTTTTCACCATATTTAAAATTCAAAGAAAATATGTTCGTCCGATTGTGCTCATCCGGTGCACGTGGTGTGGCCAAGATACACCTCATAACCATCATATAAGACTCATCTTCGATATCACTCGGCTCGGCATCTGATTCACCGCCAGCTTCATAGACAAGCTCGGCAGGCTCAGACGTGGACTCTAATAGTGCCAGTGGCTTACTCTTGGTAGGACACTCACTAGAGTAGTGTCCTTGAATTCCGTACGAATAACAGGTAGCATTAGTCTTATTAACTCGTCCTATTGGAACTCTCTCACCATTGGGGATTTTATTGTTCCTAGCGGTATTTACTATGGAACTTGAATCAGTCGATCAGAACTTTCCTTTGTCTCGCATGGATGACGAAGGTGGGGGTCCTAAGATGGATTTTCCTTTCTGGAATGCTCGACCCTTGGACTTGTAGGCATTGTGCTTTTCTATATCTAATGCCGCATTGAATGTTGTGTTAAGGTCCGTGTGACCATAACGCAAAAGCTTGCCTTGGATGTCCGCATTAAGTCCCTTACGGAAACGAGATAGTGTGACCTCGGGCATTTCTCGAATATCACAACGCACCATCATATCCTTGAGTTGTCCCATGTACTCCGCTACCGATTGGCCTCCTTGACAAAGGGTGGCTAGCTCGTCGAACATTTGGGTTCGGTGATATGCCGGGACATATTGGTCATGCAGGAGTGCCTTCATGGCAACCCACCCAATTGGGGGTGCTCCATTCACGGTGCTTAGACGCCTCTCTTCGTTCAACCAGAACGTTTTGGCTCTACCCAGAAGTTTCATTTGTGCTACTCGTACCTTCTCAACGTCCGTCAGGTTGTGCCACTCAAAATAGCACTCAATATCCATGATCCAGTTTAGAAAAAGTTGGGGTTCACCCATGCCATCGTAGGATGGTGATTCCAGTTTAACGGCCCTAGTTAAGTCGAACTCATAAGGGGCTCGGGGTGCGTACTCATAATCCGGATCACGAGGGTGATTTTGTCGCTCTTCTCGTTGGTTGGCGGGATGGGGTGGCTGCCCCGGTCGATTTATCCCAAAGCCGGGATTTCGAGGCGCCGCCTGATTTACAGCCAACCCTTATATTAACTGAGTGAGTGCATCGAACCTGGTGTTAAACTCTTCCCTAAGCGCCGCAATTGTTGCAGGAGCGGGCTCACCATCATCATGATGGTCGGCCATGTGTGATGTGGATGGAGGATACTCCGTGCCAAGCCTCGTGCGCATGAACAACACAGATACAGGGCGCCTCACCTAAATAAGAGACTGTTTCGACAAGAATTTTATAAATCAGGATTTTTATACGCTGAATGACTTGGAGAATAAAAATATTTTTTTTGACTTTTATGCTTAGAAAAAAAAAGTAGAAAATTCAGATTTTTTTGGCAATTTTGTTTTTGCAGAAATTGTTTTTGACTTTTGTTATATGCAGACCAGATGGTGGAAATTTTTTTTCAGATTTTGTGTCTACGAAACGTGCACGACCAAGTGTGGGTCGTCGTCCTAAGACCGGAAGCGTAAGGACGGTGTCGATTGAGAAATCAACACAAACCTCGCTTTGATACCAAATTTGATGTAGGCTAAGCCTTAGGGATCGTACACGGAGGGCGTGAACTACGACCTTTACAACGTTAACGCTCCCTAACCCGCACACAAACGAAACGCAGCGACCACAATTAACTTTATTTATCGTTCGCGCTAACATACGGGTAGCCGATCCGCAAGTGGAACGGAGAATGGCTATATGCCAAAATCCTTTCCGGCTAAATGGAATAATATTGATTCCGGTCGAGCTTGGAGTTGTACCAAAATAGATCCACCCAAAAATAAAACACGATTCAAAAGTGGTAGGATCTATCCCAACAAAACAAAAGCGAGGAGCGCCAATCCTCTCGTTAGATCTTTCGGAAAAACCAAATGAAAATCCAGATCTACTATTAGAAACACCGCGAAAATTAACAATTCGAGAAGATCACGCAAAAGTCGTCCACCAAAAGAACTAATCAAGAGGGAAATTCTCTTGTGTAGGAATTTTTGTTACCCCGCTCGGAAGTGTAGATCCGAGATGTTTGGATCCACTAAGATGACCGCTCTTCCTTTGGACCCACGGGAAACGCACCACGGATGAAGATCTTGCTCGTCTCCTTCGCTTTCACGCCGTGGATGATTACTCCAAAGACCTTGGTTCTTCCTTGCACTTGATCCTTTTTCCTCCAAGGTGGCCGAAAATGACAAAGGGGAAATATGATTTCAGTGGAGAAAGGTAGAGAGGTGGGAGAACGAGGGGTTGCTAGAGGGAGCGATGAGTAGAAGGGGCGGCCAAACAAAGAGGGAGAGGGGCGGCCGAACTCCTTGAGGCTTGAGATGGAGCCTTGAGGGGGGCGGCGGCCAAGAGGAGGAGGGAAGGAAGATTAGGGTTAGGCAAGCAATTTTTCTTTGATTCTCAATAATAATCTCATAACAAATGAAAACTTGGCCTTATATAAGGCTTACAATCATGTGGCTATTAGCAGCCCAAAATAAAATATTGTTCCGAAATGAAATGATAGAAAACAACATAGTTTCAAATACCACATATAAAAGATAAATGCAGACCACTAGTAAAATAAATTTAACTCTTAATTTTTGTTGCGTGGGCAAAGATTGTAGCCGTGCTCGCTACGGCGCCGCAAGTCTTTTGTTGGAGGAGCATCGTCGTCATCTTCTGCCACGACAACACCGCCATGGATGTCGTCATCTTCTGCCACGGCAACACCGCCATGGACGTCGTCATCTTCTGCCACGGCAACACCGCCATGGACGTCGTCATCTTCACCTAGTTGGCCGCCGTGGTGGCCATCGCCATCATAAAGGCTTTGGGAAAGTAAATATTGGAGCTGTCACTTTCAAAAAGGTGGCTTAGGTAAGTGGACTGAAGCACAACCTAATCTCCATAAGTCAATTATGTGATGAAGGGTTTCAGGTATCATTTAATAACTCTTCCTGCTTTATCACTTCTGCAGAAAATAAAGTAGTTTTAACTGGAACTAGAATAGAAAATATTTACATAGTAAATTTTAAGACTACTATGTCTGAGGTATGCCTATTCAACCATGTTAGTAATAATAATGAACTATGACATAAGAGATTAGGACATGTTTACTTAAAGAACATTGCTAAATTATCTAGGGACAACCTTGTAAGAGGATTGCCTTCTTACCACTACAAGAAGGAAAGCATGTGCAGGGCATGTCAATTAGGCAAGCAAACTAAAAACAATTTTAAAGTCATTAATAAGAGTGATTCACCTAAGATTTTGTATTTGCTCCACATGGATCTTTTTGGACCCATTGCTGTACAGAGCCTAGGAGGGAAATCTTACACTTTAGTGATTGTAGATGACTTCTCAAGGTTCACTTGGGAAGTCATCTACACTTTAGGGATTTTGAGAGAGAACCAACTTTATGCTAAGTTCTCGAAGTGAGAGTTCTGGTTAGATAAAGTGGCATTATTGAGCCATGTGATTTAGTGGCGATGGGGTGGCGGTAGATCCGACAAAAGTTGAGGCCATCAGGGATTGGCCAGTTCTTATAACTGTGACAGAAGTCAGGAGTTTCCTTGGACTAGTAGGGTACTACAAAAGATTTGTGGAAAACGTCTCACGGATAGCTCTGTCCCTCCCTTATCTGACTCGTAAGGACCAAAAGTTTGTGTGGACTCAGGAGTGCAACCAAGCGTTTGATACCTTGAAGGAAAGGTTGATGTCTGCTCCAATCCTAAGTCTTCTTAAAGGAAGTAGAGGATTTCAAATTTTCAGCGACGCGTCAAGTTGTGGTTGGCGTTGTGTGTTAGTACAACTTGACAATGTGATAGCCTTTGGATCTAGACAGTTGAATCCTCATGAGAGGAATTACCCCGTCCATGACTTGGAGCTGGAGGCAGTAATTTTTACATTAAGTTATGGAGACACTATATGTACGATGCGAAGGTGGAGATCTTCAAGGACCACAAAAGCCTGAAGTACCTTTTGAATCAAAAAGATTTGAACATGCGACAGCGTAGGTGGATCGAGTTCCTTGTGGACTATGACACGGTGATTTAGTATATGCCAGGCAAGTCCAACGTGGTTGCCGATGCCTTGAGTAGAAATTGTTTTGGACAAGGGAATTGGATTGAAGCTCATGATGAGTGGTTGGTGTGGGACTTTGAGTCCTTTGGCATTGATTGTGTAGCGAGAGGTGAGACTAGCATGGCTCGGCTGAATTGGATAGAGTTGCAGAGCGACTTATCTGATTGTATCCAGGAAGCGACCTGCTCCTAAGGACTGAAAGAAGAACTTGAAGTGCTACCGGTGTCATCAGCGAGGGCACTTCAAGCGGGACTGCAAGGTCAAACTACAGCCTGGGCATGCTGCGGGAAAGGAGGATGCTTGCTCGAGAAGTGAAGAAGCAGGATTGGGCAGAGCTTTTATGACGGGCACTTGTGTCCGGGCCTTGTCTGCTGAGGACTTCAACAGCGAGTGGATCGTGGAATCCGGGTGTGGTCATCACCTCACCGGAGACAAGTCGAATTCACCTCCATGCAGGCTTACTCAGGTAATGAAGCTATTATCACTGCTGATAATACTGTTTATGTAGTAGAGAAAGAGGGGGTCGTGTCTTTGGGTAGTGATCAGGGGCCACTCACGTTAAGGAGTGTGTATCACGTGCCGGGCATGAAGAAGAACCTCTTCTTCGGTGACCAATGCGGTGGACGCTGGGTATCACGTTCTGTTTGGGCCAACAGACGTGAGGTTCCTTCGCAACGTATCAGCGGTAAAGGCTGATGTTGCTCATGTTGGGAGGAGGGTGAAGAACTTGTTTGTTCTTTCCACCAGTGCTTATGTTGACAGAATGAGAGCCAATGATAGTGCTGCTATCTGGCATGAGAGGCTGGGGCATGTTGGCATGGACAAGCTGAAGGCGATGGCTAGTAGAAGTTTGGTGAGGGGGTTGCCTAAGTTGTCCTCCTTTGGTGACGGGCATGTTTGCGCGGGCTGTCAATACGGTAAGGCACATCGCCTTCCGTTTGATAAATCACAAACAAGGAGCAAGAAACCATTGGAGTGCATTCATGGAGACCTGATGGGACCGACGGTTACTGCCAGCCTTGGTGGAAGCAGATACATGCTTGTCTTGGTTGATGACTACTCAAGGTATACTTGGGTGTACTTCTTAAAGGAGAAGTCGGAAGCCTTCCGTTTGTTTGTGGAGTTCAAGGAGTTGGTAGAAGGCCGGCTTGGCTTGCGGATTAAGAAGCTTAGAACTGATAACGGGGGTGAGTTTGTTTCCTCCGAGTTTTCTAACTTCTGCAGGAAGCACGGAGATCCAACGAGAGCTTACTTGTGCTCTCACTCCACAATAAAATAGGGTAGCGGAGCGGAAGATCAGTCATCTGACGGAGACCTGCAAATGCTGGCTTCATGCGAAAGAGATCCCAAGGTCCTTTTGGGCGGAGGGGATGTCTTGTGCTGCTTATGTTATCAACCGGATGCCACTCAGCCTTATCAACATGAAGACTCCTGTTGAGCTGTTGCTGAAGGAGAAGCCGAGTGTGGGATACCTTAGGGTGTTCGGTTCAACTTGCTACGTGCATGTCCCGGATGCTTCACGGACAAAGCTGGATGCGAAGGCATGGAAACTTGTCTTTGTTGGCTACGATGAGCGGAAGAAGGGATGGAAATGCATGGACCCTGTGACGAAGACGTTAGTGGTGTCAAGAGACGTTGTCTTTGACGAGCTGACGTCATATGGAGGTGGCTCGGTAGAGCTAACCGGAAGTATCAAGGTTGATGAAGCACCGGTGGTGGCTGCTGAAGGCTTGGAAGAGGAGCTTGTTGTTTCACCAGCAGCTCCTGTTGCTTCAAACTCCGAGGCTGAGCCTTCTGGCTCAGGAAGCAGGGGGAGCACTGCTCAATGATTGCCCCAGGTAGGAGTGGAGCCCGAAGAAGCAACGGAAGCAGTGAGCAAGGAGCCAACCCTTCGGATATCGAAGAGGGTGGTTAAGCCACCGGCTCGGTACTGTGATGGGAATGCAGTGAGCTTTGTCTCCTGCTTCTTTGCAGGTCCTCTGGATGAGCAAGAGCCGGCAAACTTCAACGAGGCCACTGGAGTGAAGGAGTGGGAAGGTGCCATGAAGAAAGAGATTGATGCTCTGAAGAATAATGAAACCTGGGACCTTGTGCCCAAGGTTGATGGCATTACTCCGGTTACTTGCAAGTGGGTGTACAATTTGAAGAAGAAGGCTGATGGGAGCATTGATCGGTTCAAGGCTCGCCTGGTCGCTAGAGGATTCTCACAGAAGTATGGAGAAGACTATGAGGAGACATTCAGTCCAGTTGCGAAGATGACTTCAGTAAGAGTGGTGATCGCCTTGGCTGCTAGCAAGGGATGGAGGTTGTGGCAACTCGATGTGAAGAATGCCTTTCTTTACGGAGAGATTGACAGGGACATCTTCATGGATCAGCCGCTTGGTTTTGTCTCTGAAAAGCATCCGGACTATGTCTGTAAACTCAGGAAGGCTCTCTATGGGTTGAAGCAAGCTCCTAGAGCGTGGTATGGGAAGATTGCAGAGTACTTACAATTCTATGGATACCTTGCTTCTAACTCGGATTCAAGCTTGTTCGTCAAGAAGAAGGGGGAGCTACTAGTCTTGGTCCTGCTGTATGTGGATGACATGATCATCACAGGGAACTCGGAGGGGGATGTAGCAAGGCTCAGGGCAGAGCTTGCTATACGCTTCGAGATGAAAGACTTGGGAGAGTTGCATCACTTTCTCGGTCTTGAAGTGGAGAGGAAGGAGTGCGGAGTTATCATTTGCCAGAAAGGGTATGTAGATCGCATTGTGAAGCGGTTCGGCATGGGCGAAGGGAAGAAGTGCTCTACTCCACTGGAACCTGGGCTAAAGCTTCGACGAGATGAGGGAAGAGTCCTTCATGATCTCTTGGTGTTCAGGGCTCTTGTTGGGAGCTTGATTTACCTGACGATTACAAGGCCGGACATTGCTTATGCTGTTGGCCGAGTAAGTCGGTATATGGCTGAACCAAGGATATCTCATCTAGTGGCGGCGAAGGGTATTCTGAAGTATGTCAAGGCTTCTTCTGATATGGGACTCCTCTATAGAAGGGACTCGGAGTTTGCGTTGCTCGGGTACACGGATGCTGACTATGGCGGTGATTCGGATGATCGGAGGTCTACTTCAGGTTATGTGTTCACTTGCGGTTCAGCTAGCATCTCGTGGTGTAGCAAGAAGCAGGACTCGGTGTCGGTTTCAACCACGGAGGCGGAGTATAAGGCTTCGGCCTTAGCTGCTCGGGAAGCCGTTTGGTTAAGGAGGCTTATAGAGGATGTTCATGAAGAAGTGCATGGGCCGACTTTACTCCGGGGTGACAATGAGAGTGCTCTCAAACTGGTTAACAATCCAGTGTGTCACGCCAGGACCAAGCATATAGAGATTGATCACCATTTCATTCGGGAGAAGGTGTTGGAAGGATCTCTGCTGGTCGGGCATGTTCGGAGTGAAGATAATCTTGCTGACATCTTCACGAAGCCACTGTCGAAGGGGCCCTTTAAACGCTTGCGCATCTTGCTGGGCTTGGTCACCACTTCCCACTTCAAGGGGAGTGTTGAATTTTGTGAAGTGGAAGTGGTTGACGGGACAGGCCGGGCGGCCTGGGCGGACAACATTGGCGGACTGGGCGGACTGTTGTGTGCGACCTAGTGGAAAGTCTAGTGGAAGCCAGCTGTTCTTCTGAGCGGGTTGCACGGGTGAAGTCTGCGGACTATGCGGACTGGTGCTTAGCTCAGTGGCCGTGGTGCAAGTTTGTGCTGATAGGCGGTTTGGCTCTTGTCCGCGGGAAGCTTGCGGACTAGTGTGTCCGCGGTATGGGCTGTTGCGGACTGGGCTTAGAGCTTGGCTGAGGCCTTGTCGAGTTCTGGTGGTACAGCAGGTGCTTTGCTGTGGAAGTCATTGGCGGACCTGTTTTGGAGTCCGGGAGTTGGCTGCTGCATTGGGCAGGAGTGTGAGGAGCTTGCGGACTGCTAGCGGTCTGTGCTACAGTGTTTGGCGGACGAGAGTTTTTGTCCGCCATGCTCGCATTGGCCTTTGATGGTTTTGGACTTGGTCACACTCTGTGCTAAGACCATGGTGTCCGCCGTATCCGCCAAGTTCGCTGTTGACCGAGCGGACTGTGCTTGTTTTTCCTTGGGTCGTGGACTTGTGGCGGATAGAGGCTTGAGTCTTGCGGACTGCCTCGGGGTTGTGCGGACAACCATTGAAGGGGGTTGCTATCCTGCAGTGGTCGGAGGCTTTGCGGGCTGATGCCTTGTCCGCATAGGCTAGGTGGACTGATGAGGGTTTGCCAACGTTGTCTTGCTCCTGGCGGTTTTCCTTGGTATCTGGCTAAGTCCTTGCGGACTCGGCGGACGGTGTTTTGCTATCGCGCGGGCTGGGGAGGTGTCTCTATCTATAGGGCGGTGACCACACTCCTCACCTCGCCTATAAATAGGACACCCTGGCACATCTACAGTAACTTGAGTGAACAGTAAGTTGGGTTGGGCAAGGAGCTGCGGTCTCAGTTTGTCTGTCCGCACGGATTGATTAAGTGCCGACGTTTGCTGTGTGCAGGTCGCGCGGGTAGCTTCAAGGAGCCAGGATTTTGGCTTTGACTTTGGTCAAGTACTTGGAAGTGTGCGGTCTCTACAGATTCAGCAGGAGGTCGCTCTACGGCTTGTCAGCTCTGTTTCATCTTTGTCAGCTTCAATAACCTGTCCGCCGGCTTCAGGCGGGTAGGGGGTGTTCCTCAGTTCAGCTTCAGCAGGAGACGAATAACGGTGTGTCCGCGCGGCCTCGCGGCTTCGGCGGACTTCGTGGCTATTCGGCGGATTGTAGCTAAGCTCGGGCGACTTCGGCGACCTCGGCGACCTCGGCGGTCTCAGCGGACTCCGGTGCTGTCCGCCCGGCTTGGTTTTGGTGCTTTCTGTTTACAACTATTATACTAGCGAAATCATGTCTCGCTATGTATGCCTCGTGTTGTAAAGAAGTGAATGAATAAAAGACCTGCTTGTGCTTCCATTGTTTGTTGGGATTAACCTTTGTTCCTTGGTTTTCCGCTGGTTCAACGTGAGAACTGGGTAGTTCCGAAGATATTAATTTGGCGTTTGGGCTATCTTGCTGACCACATTGAGAAAATTTAACAAAGGCGACCTCAAAGTACTTGTGGAGGAAGTATTTGTGGAGCTCGGCATCATTGTCGGATACGGCCCACGGGCGATAGACGTCCTCGCCCTTCTGCTGGGGCGAGTAGGGGATGTTGCCGAGATCGCCCTTGATGAAGGCGATCTTGGTCATCCAAGTATGATGCTTGTTCGCGATCTCGCGAACCTTGATCAGCGAGCCACCGAAGTAGGCGACCCCATCCGACGTCGCCTTGTAGGAGAATAGTTTCCTGAACACTGTCAGGTTGAACTCAATCCCCTCCCGCCGGAGGTAGCTCGCGAACGCCACCATCATCGCGACGGCGTTGGAGTTTAACTGCGCGGGTACGGCGCCATAGTAATTCAGGATTTGCCGGATCTCCGGCCAGAGGGGGAGGCGCAACCCCCCCTCGAAATCCGAGATGGGGAAGGCGAGCTCATCCTCGTAAAAGGTGTTGATGGCCTCCCCCTACCTCGGCCTGCGCACCTCGAAGCCCGGCGGCACATGCTCAGCCTTGAACTCCACGAGCTCCTCCTCGCTGGTGTGCCCCTCGAAGAAGCAATAGTCAGTGAAGTGCTGCGCGCACTTGGAGTGGCCGTCGGCGTCAGGGTTTGCCTTACCCATGTTTGCAGAAGAAGAAGCAGAGTGCGAGCAGAAAAGGAGAAAAGCGCAGGGTGAGAGAGAGGGAGCAATAAAAGCACAGTACGAGGGTTGGTGGGGGGGGGGGGGGGGGCTATTTATAGAAAAAGAAATCTGGGGTCAAGCCGTCCAATCGGCCCAGCTCGCCACCCCAGCTCGCCGACTTCTGGCACGTCCCAACCAAGGCTAAGTCAAACATCGCAGTATATTATTTGAATAACGCATGTCCAAGAATATTCTTGTTGGGTGTTGTATCCACAATGTACCTGATTTGAAGAAGCCCCTGGACAAGCTAAGGTCAATAGACAATGTATTTGATAAAATCTTTCAAGTTGTACTTGCAGCTATTCCACGCTAAGTGCACACCAATGTCAGGGTGCAGTAGGTCAATATACACGGGTCTGCACGACGTAATCCCTCGTTGAGCAGATCAGTGTGTTGGCCTACGTGTACTCTCTCTATTGGAGTGCACTTACTTTCAAGTACAGGGCAGTGTTTATGCAAGAGAAGACAAGGAGCAAGGATGGGTCAAGGAGCAGCTCTTGGGAGGAAAGACGAAAATTCGTCTAAGTATAATTCGACGAGAATCACCAAGTGATTCTCGCCGATTCGGCGAGAATCACTAGTGATTCTCGCCGAATCGTCGAGAATCACTAGTGATTCTCGCCGACTCTTTCCGGCTACCTCAAAACGGTGCCAAGTAAGATTCGGCGAGAATCACTAGTGATTCTCGCCGAACCCATCGCAGAGCAGATCCTGAATACCAAGTTATATTCGTTGAGAATCAAAAAGTGATTCGGCGAGAATCATTAGTGATTCTCGACGAATCGTCGAGAATCACTAACTGATTCTCGCCGATTCGTCGAGAATCACCTGCGATTCTCGCCGATTTTTACTTAGCGATTTCTCTGGAAGCTGCTGGACCGGATTCTGCCGCTGGACTATCTTGAACCGGATTTCGGGATTCTTCTTGTGGGTCCCACAACGGTCAAATTCGATTTGTCTACAGTATATATATACGGGTATTTTGAACAGTAGACTGACACAGAAAAGAAGCCGAGCACAATCAAACCCTAAAATCGCGAAACTGCTCCGCCGCCGCCGTCGCCGCTCGCGCTAGTCGGTCGCCGCTGTTGATCGCGTTTCTTCCCGATCTCCGGCGACAGAAGCTTAGCCAAGCTTTGAGTCTCACGTGTCTATCCAGAGATCTCTTGTCTCTCGATTTGTTGATCGGGAAAAACTTCCCCGTCCGAATCGATCGAGACGACCGATCCTCGTGTGACCGTTGGAAGACCAAGCTAGCTTCGCTACGAAGATTGGATCTCTAAGTTCAGCAGCCGCTCATCATCATAGCCGCCGATCCCGAAGCAAGCCGCCGCTCGTCTTGCCGCCGCCGGTTCCGGGGAGATCCTTTCCAAGAGAGACCAAGGTTGTAGACTATTCGTTGACTTCACGAACACGTCGTCGAACGAAGAGGAACACCGTAGTCTCCAAACGAAGTTTGTATCTCGTGTACATTCTATTTTACTTTTGTTGTAAAGGAATGATTGTTCCGTGTTGTAAGGGTTGGGTGCAACCCGGTTTGTCGGAGTGTTGACTCCTACGTGTGGAAGGGTTCCTTCCGATAGTGCAAGGATTGGATTTCAATCCTGTTGGAGAAGTGACCGAGTCGTCCCTTGTTGGGAGATAGGTCGAAGGGGGAAAGTGGATGTACCCAAGTCGGGGAACCACTATAAATTGCCTGTGTATTCTGTGTGCTGTGCTGTTTGTTTTTATTGTGCAGGTACCGTCTTAAATTCCGCAAATACGCTTCACGTCACCTATTCCCCCCATAGGTGAACATAGTTGACACTAGGTGGACTTTCAAGTGGTATCAAAGCGAGGTTACTCATCAAAAAGGTTAACACCTTGAGTTGAATCCTGCCCTAGTGTCAAGAAGAAGACAAACATCTACTATGGACGGGCTCAAGTTCTCAGGCAAGATCCCAGTGTGCACCAGGCTCAACTTTCCTATCTGGAAGGAAAGGATCAGGTTCTACATGGAAGCAGTTGATCCTCGACTCTTCATGATCGTGGAGGAGGGATCTTATGTCCCCACTAAGGCCTCCACCATTGATCCCACCAAGAAGGTGCCGAAGACACTTTCTGAAATGGACAAGGACGAGATGGTGCTAGTGGGACTTGACAAGAAGGCACGAAACATTCTGGTCAGCGCAGTTGATGACTCAATGATGCAAAACTTCAGCAACTGCAGGACAGCACAGGAGATCTGGCAGTGCCTGATCATCCTAATGGAGGGCACAGATGAAGTGAGGGATGATCGGAGATCCCTCCTGAACCAGCAATATGAGGCCTTCAGACAAGGGCCTAAGGAAGAGATCGGAGTCACCTACGAGAACTTCCTAAAGATTGTCAACGCCCTCAAGGGGTACGGAAGAGTGTTCACTAATGGTGAACTCAATGACAAATTCCTTAGGTCCCTTACTAAGGAATGGGACACAAATATCTGCGCCATCAGAGAATTTGGCAGACTAGCAGAAACTGATCCACAAATTCTATTTGGGAAGCTGATGTCCTATGAGCTTCAGCTGAACACCAGAAAAGCAGAAGAAGAAGCAGAGAAGGCGACAGCCAAAGAAAAGACTGTGGCTCTAAAAGCCAGTCACTCCAGAAAAGGCAAGGGTGCGGTTTCATACCGTGCCAGAAAAAAAGATGAGGAGGAGGACTTCGAGCCATGCTCCTCCATCTCAGAGCTGTCGGAGGAGGATTTCTCCCTCATCACTCGAGAGTTCAAGAAGTTCCTCAAGATGAGGAATCAAAGAAAGAGAGACGGCTCCTCCTCCAGGCATCAGAAGAAAAATTATTCTTCTGACAGGTATGCATCTAGACCGAACAAACATCGCTCCTCTGATATTATTTGCTTTGGATGCAATAAGCCAGGACACGTCGTGGCCGACTGCTATCAAGGCAAGAGAGAAAAAAGGGAAAGAAGAGGAGCACAAATCCTCTAGAGATAAGAAGAAGGAGCGGAGCTACATCGCCAAAAGGCCAAAGAAACTGAGTGAGTCTGATTCCTCAGACTCCAGTGATGATGAGGAAGCCTACTTCGGGCTGGTGGGTCGCTCTGACTCAGAAGGAGAATGCCCCCCGTTTACTGGGAAGGTAAAAGCTCACACCCCTCTCTCCGACTCCGACTCTGATCCTGAGTCTCAGGATGATGAACCTGAGGATAGCCTTTCGGCCCGTGAAGCTGAGCTCCTCGAGAAGTATGAGCTTCTGCTCAACACTTTCGAGGAGTGCCGAAAGAGATTGAAGGCTGAGAAAAATGAAGTAAAATTCCTTAAGGGTGAGTGTGTTTCCCTAAGGGAAGAGGTCACTAGTTTGATCTCTCTCCGATAGGAGCACCTTGACCTGACCTCAAAGTATTCAGAGTCTCTGAAGCTCCTTGATCTTAAGCAGGAGGAAGTCGACAAGTTGGAAGAACAACTTGCGGCAGAAAGGAAGATCGTCAAGAGCTTCTCTATGCCAAAAACAGTTCTTCCAGTTGTTGATACCTTCTCTGCTCAGGCCAAAGGAGCTGGCTTGGGGCATGTAGGGGTATCTGGTTCCTCCTCCAGGAGAAACAGGAACCAGAGGAAGAATAAGGCCGCCAAGAAGGCCTCTGCTGATGAAAAGGGAAAGGCTCCGCTTAGTCCTGTTGCGTTCAGAAAGCCTGGCTTTCCTTGCAACCAACATGACTTTGAGTCAACATTTGGCCATCATTTCCGGCCCTCGGTTGCAAAGCCAAAGAGCCGATATGACGGTTGGACCTATCCCCGGAACTTCGGTGAGAGTGCCTTCAAGGCACCTTATGAGGAAATCCACATGGGAAATTATGGTCCGTTCTCTAGCGGCCATAATGGAAAGCAGGCACCAAAAGCCAAGCCTGTTATACAGAAGGTGACGAAGTCATGTGACTGCTGTCACCATGAGGCGTCCACCTCCAGATCCAAGGCCCCAGCTGTACCCACCGTTCCCAGGGAAAGGCAGGAGCCTAGGAAGAGGTACAACATATTCGACTGTTGGTGCTGTGGCAAAGTCGGTCACTTTGCCGTGGATTGTTGGTTTAATCCAAGGTATTACGAGACTCCCCATGTTAGCAATGCGAGGCCGACCACTCGTAGGGTTAACCAACCGAGGGGGAGTGTGCTAACCAGGAATCTAGGACCCAAGTTCGATTGGGTTCCTAAGGCAAATTAATTTTGTTTTGCAGGAATGTCCAAAGGACACCAAAACTCCGATCTGGTATTTGGACAGTGGATGCTCCCGGCATATGACTGGGACAAGAAGCCTGCTGCGTGATTACACTCCAGTCGAGCATGGACCCAAAGTCATCTTTGGAGGGTCAGATCGAGGAGTCACCAGAGGTTACGGTATGATTTCCAACGGTATAATCTCTATCACCGGCGTGGCTTATGTTGAAGGGTTAAACCATAACCTGATCAGTGTAAGTCAGTTATGTGACAAAGGTTATGATGTTAAGTTCTGCAAGGATAAATGTCTGATAATTTCACGTACCTCTTCTGAGACGGTATTATCAGGCATTAGGAGCAGAAATATCTTCTGCTTAGATTTTCTCAGTTTAGATTCATCTACCCCCGTATGCCTTGTGGCAACAGGCAGTGCATCTCTTTGTGAACAATGGCACAAGAGATTGGCACATATTAATTTCAAGACAATTAGTATGCTGTTTTCTAAGAACTTAGTAAGGGATGCTCCCAGTATCAAGTGCATCAAAGATAGCCCCTGTCCTACATGCCAGATGGGCAAACAGACTCGGGCTACCTTTAAGAGCATTACAGACAAAGACTCTTCCCGATGTCTTTACCTTTTACATATGGACTTGTTTGGTCCAATGCAAGTTCATAGCTTGGGAGGCAAGTCCTATACGCTAGTGATAGTTGATGATCATTCTCGGTTTACATGGGTGTTCTTTCTGAAACGAAAGTCAGATACGTTTGACATCTTCACTAGTTTTGTCAAGCAGGTTCAGAACGAATTTAACTGCTCAGTGGTCAAAATCAGAAGTGACCATGGAACAGAATTCGAGTCTGGTGCTATGACAGAATTTTGTGAAGAACAAGATATCTTTCATGAGTTTTCCTCCCCGCGCACTCCTCAGCAAAATGGAGTTGCGGAGAGGAGAAATAGAACTCTCATTGAAGCCTGCATGACAATGTTGAAAGACGCTTCTCTCCCGGAATACTTCTGGGCAGAGGCTGTCAATACAGCTTGTCATGTACAAAACCGAGCATTGATCAACAAGCATCATTGTAAGACGCCTTACGAGCTTCTGAAAGGCAGGAAACCAACCATGTCCTACTTGAGGATTTTTGGTTGCAGATGCTATGTACTGAATAATGGGAAGTACCCGCGTACTAAATTTGGTGAAAAATGCTTCGAAGGCATATTCATGGGATATAGTTCCCACAGTCGGGCATATAGGGTCTTCAATAAGAAAACCCTAGTGGTAGAAGAATCAATAAATGTTGTATTTGATGAAGGAAGTTTGCTTAACAACAATTCTTGCAGTGGTATTCTTGAAGATGCAGGTGCATGACTTGAACAACTGAGTATTGACGAGACTGCCAAAGATGACACTCCTAAGTACGTCAAAGTTTCCACCTCCACGTCATCTGAAAATGTTGAAGATCAAAATGGAACAAATCTCCTAGAAGAAGGAGAAGCCCAAGAAGTAGTCGAAGCTCCAGACGCCAGACTTCTAGAGCTCCGGCACGTGAGGGATCATCCTAGAGATCAGATCATCGGAGATCCTCGTGTCGGTGTCAGAACTCGAAGAGGTACTATTAACGAAGTATTGCATCTTAGCTTCCTGTCACAGGTTGAGCCAAAGAAGTTCGACGAGGCGAACAAGGATGCGGCATGGATTCTGGCCATGCAAGATGAACTACATCAATTTGAACGTTGCAACGTTTGGACGCTAGTTCCCAGACCATACAAGCAGAATGTGATTGGCACCAAGTGGATCTTCAGAAACAAGCTGGATGAACATGGTGTCATCATAAAGAACAAGGCAAGGCTGGTGGCTCAAGGTTACAGACAGGAGGAGGGGATTGACTTCGACCAGACCTTCGCACCAGTAGCAAGGCTCGAGGCAATCAGATTATTCCTGGCGTATGCTTCGCACAAAGGATTCACAGTCTATCAAATGGATGTGAAATCAGCATTCCTGAACGGAGACCTGAAAGAGGAAGTATACGTCGCTCAACCCCCAGGTTTTGTCGATCCTACTTATCCCAATCATGTTTATTTTCTTAATAAAGCCTTATATGGGTTAAAACAAGCTCCACGAGCTTGGTATGAGACTTTATCTAGTTTTCTTCTTGAGAACAAGTTCTCTAGAGGTAAAATAGATAAAACATTGTTTCTCAGGGAAGTCAAAGGCAAGATTTTGCTGGTGCAAATCTATGTCGATGACATAATATTCGGCTCAACGGACAACAATCTTTGCAAAAAGTTTTCTAAACTTATGCAAGGAAAGTTTGAAATGAGTAGTATGGGAGAGCTCAAGTATTTCTTAGGCCTTCAAGTGAAACAGTCTGAGGATGGAATCTTCATCTCTCAGACGAAGTTCACAAATAAACTCCTTAAGAAATTCGGTATGGAGAGTGCAACCTCTATGAGGACTCCAATGGGATCCACTATGTCTCTGGATAAGGATGAGAAAGGTAAACCTTTCGATGAAACCAAATACAGAAGCATCATTGGATCCCTGCTCTACCTTACTGCCAGTAGACCGGATATCATGTTCTCCACATGTGTCTGTGCCAGATATCAGGTGAACACTAAGGAATCTCACTATGTCGCTGCAAAGCGAATTCTAAGATACCATAAAGGTACTCCCAATCTTGGCTTGTGGTACCCGAGAAACAATGATGTCGAGCTAATAGGTTTTTCAGATGCTGATTTTGCAGGAAGTAGGGATGACAGAAAAAGCACCTCCGGGACGTGTCAATTCCTCGGCAGGAGGCTTATCTCTTGGAACAGCAAGAAACAGAATTGTGTTGCAACCTCCACAGCAGAGTCTGAGTACATCTCGGCAGGCAGCTGTTGCGCACAACTCCTATAGATCAGAAACCAGTTAGCCGACTACGACCTTCAGTTCAAAGACATACCAATGTACTGCGACTCCTCCAGTGCAATTTCCATTGCCAACAATCCGGTCTCGCACAGCAGAACGAAGCATATTGAAGTGCGCTACCACTTCATTCGGGAGCACGTGGAAAACAAGGACATCTCTCTCTGTTATGTCCCCACGGACAAGCAGATTGCTGATATATTCACAAAGCACTTAGACGAGGCCAAGTTCAATCTTTTCAAGACTGAATTGGGGATGCTCAATTATGAGGAATGAAGACTACAGAAGCTCCAGTCTCGTGCACGATCTGAGGGGGAGCAAGGAACTCAAGTGTGAGCACAGACGCATGAACTGAGGGGGAGCAAGGGGTCAAATGCTACCGACCTCGATTTGCAGAATCCGAAAAGGGGGAGATTACCCTCTCGGCTAAGGCTAAGGTGGCTCCAAGCTTGCTCCCAAGAAATTGGTATTGGTAATGGATCACTCACTCAACTCAATTTTAAGTTTATGGTTTTCATTCCCATATGCTCTATTCACCTTAGCTTGTAGGGTTTAGGCTTCTTCAAATAGGGGGAGATTGTTGGGTGTTGTATCCACAATGTACCTGATTTGAAGAAGCCCTTGGACAAGCTAAGGTCAATAGACAATGTATTTAATAAAATCTTTCAAGTTGTACTTGCAGCTATTCCACGCTAAGTGCACACCAATGTCAGGGTGCAGTAGGTCAATATACACGGGTCTGCACGACGTAATCGCTCGTTGAGCAGATCAGTGTGTTGGCCTACGTGTACTCTCTCTATTGGAGTGCACTTACTTTCAAGTACAGGGCAGTGTTTATGCAAGAGAAGACAAGGAGCAAGGATGGGTCAAGGAGCAGCTCTTGGGAGGAAAGACAAAAATTCGTCTAAGTATAATTCGACGAGAATCACCAAGTGATTCTCGCCGAATCATCGAGAATCACTAGTGATTCTCGCCGACTCTTTCCGGCTACCTCAAAACGGTGCCAAGTAAGATTCGGCGAGAATCACTAGTGATTCTCGCCGAACCCATCGCAGAGCAGATCCTGAATACCAAGTTATATTCGTTGAGAATCAAAACGTGATTCGGCGAGAATCATTAGTGATTCTCGACGAATCGTCGAGAATCACTAACTGATTCTCGCCGATTCGTCGAGAATCACCTGCGATTCTCGCCGATTTTTACTTAGCGATTTCTCTGGAAGCTGCTGGACCAGATTCTGCCGCTGGACTATCTTGAACCGGATTTCGGGATTCTTCTTGTGGATCCCACAACGGTCAAATTCGATTTGTCTACAGTATATATATACGGGTATTTTGAGCAGTAGACTGACACAGAAAAGAAGCCGAGCACAATCAAACCATAAAATCACGAAACTGCTCCGCCGCCGCCGTCGCCGCTCGCGCTAGTCGGTCGCCGCTGTTGATCGCGTTTCTTCCCGATCTCCGGCGACAGAAGCTTAGCCAAGCTTTGAGTCTCACGTGTCTATCCAGAGATCTCTTGTCTCTCGATTTGTTGATCGGGAAAAACTTCCCCGTCCGAATCGATCGAGACGACCGATCCTCGTGTGACCGTTGGAAGACCAAGCTAGCTTCGCTACGAAGATTGGATCTCTAAGTTCAGCAGCCGCTCATCATCATAGCCGCCGATCCCGAAGCAAGCCGCCGCTCGTCTTGCCGCCGCCGGTTCCGGGGAGATCCTTTCCAAGAGAGGCCAAGGTTGTAGACTCTTCGTTGACTTCACGAACACGTCGTCGAACGAAGAGGAACACCGTAGTCTCCAAACGAAGTTTGTATCTCGTGTACATTCTATTTTACTTTTGTTGTAAAGGAACGATTGTTCCGTGTTGTAAGGGTTGGGTGCAACCCGGTTTGTGGGAGTGTTGACTCCTACGTGTGGAAGGGTTCCTTCCGATAGTGTAAGGATTGGATTTCAATCCTGTTGGAGAAGTGACCGAGTCGTCCCTTGTTGGGAGATAGGTCGAAGGGGGAAAGTGGATGTACCCAAGTCGGGGAACCACTATAAATTGCCTGTGTATTCTGTGTGCTGTGCTGTTTGTTTTTATTGTGCAGGTACCGTCTTAAATTCCGCAAATACGCTTCACGTCACCTATTCCCCCCATAGGTGAACATAGTTGACACTAGGTGGACTTTCAATTCTAAAAACTACTTATTACAGACCAAGTTCAGGAATAAAAAAGTGGGGCGCGCGAGCAGGGGGAGCATCAGGATGCGAGTACCGGTCGGCTCGGCAAAGGAGCCGCCCTCTTACCTACCCTGGCCTCGCGGCTCCCGCCCCCCAGGCTGCCGCGCGCGGAGCAGCTCACGGATCCTCCCCGAGTTCCTCTGCACCACTGAGAGGCCATCATATATCTCGTCTAGAAGCCGGGAGGGGGACATCAGATTGCCAGCCTAGCCGCTTCGCACCTCATCGGCGAGGCATGCGTAGTCGCGTTGTAGCGTCTCGTTGACCCCCTGCACCTCGCGCAGCCCGCACACCAGCTTCTTGAGAAGCTTGACCTCCCTCCTTGTCAGCTCGCCTTGATCCACTCCAGGTCCCAGGTAAGAGTCCAGCGAGCTTGGGGAAGGGAGGGGAGAGTAGTGGGCTGCCCGCGAAGATTCCTCGGCAGCAGATTGGCTGGGGGGAGCTGTGAAGACAAATGTCAGTAAGAGGAGGAATGCAGGAAAAGCTCATGGGGCAAGAATCCAAGCAAGATTGACCTGACGAGCTCGACAGCTCGAAGGCGATGCGGGGAGGGATGGACCTCAGATCCTTCCCTCGACCTGGGTCGTGAGTCCCCGATGGGAGAAGCTCGAATCTCGGGGTGGGTATGGTCCCCAGACCCGCCCCAGTGGCCACGTCAGTCCACCGAGGAGAGGGGGCGCGCACCGGCGAGCTCGGCCTCTGCGAGCTCAACCCTAAGGTCCCAAAGGGAGGGGACGGCTCCTAGTGATGGTTTTCCGGAGTCATAAACCGCGAGTCCCCAAGAGTGGTCTTGGCTCGCGGGGTGGCGTCTCGTGGCACGATGCCTCCTACACCATCAAGGCGGCGGTCTGGACCATCGCAGACCTCGACGACGTTCCTCCCTCTTTTAGAGGCAGGCAGGGTGGAGGAGCCGGTCTCATGCTCCAAGGTGGACCTCAGGCCATTGTAGATGGGCTCGGCCTCCTGAGGGAGTGGTTTCATCTTCTTGGAATTATGTTCGGTAGAGCCACCCTGCGGCACAGCGGCAGGAACTGCCGTCAGAGCAGCTACGCGAGCTGCAGAAGCCTGGCGAGCTCGCTCTAGACGCTCTTGAATCTCCTTGGGGAGCGGCATCTTGGCAGGGTTAGAGCAAAGGGAATGGCAAGAGTAAGGCAGATGAGCAGGTGTATATATATAGCCACAGGTGGATCCTACCCAAAGATTCCCTCCAACTCGCCACCCTGCGCTCGCAGCACACTTGGGGTTAGATGTTTCTTTCCAAGCTTTGCCAAGCTCAAAAAGAGCGGGGATTGTGTACAACCCCCTTTCCGGCGAGCAGAGTCGCCAGGAACCAGACAGATCGGGCCGAAGATAGTGGGCGAGCTCGGTAGTAGTGAAGCTGAGCCCGAGCTCGGCATTCGTCGACCAGAGATCGGCATTCGTCGACCAGAGATCGGCAATCGTCGGATGGAGATCAGCATTCGTCGAACCAGAGCTCGGCATTCGCCGAGCTAGTCCAAGAATCGTCAAGCTCAGCTCAACTGATGGCGACCAAGGGATAGGCGAGCTCGCCGTCCCAGCTCATGCCCTCACAACGGAGCTCGACAATAGTAGGCGAGCAGGACCTGCTGAGGTGATCAAGCTCCCCAGCTCGCATGGATGTGTGAGGTACTTTTTACTGTTTTACCCCAGCTGGTCTGCCTATAGCCCTTCAAAACAGCGGAGTTTGGCTGTTGGCAGACCCAACCAAGGGTATTTTAGTAACTTCAGGTCAGTTCTATTTTGTTATTAGCAGTTCAGATTCTAAAAACTATAAATAGGACCCAAGGGGTACCTCAGAAGGCATGCTTCCTATGCTCTCCTGCTCCAGTTTTCAAGTGCTTTCTGAGGGTACCTTAGCTAGGCCTCTGGCTAAGGAGGGGAAGCGCTCTCAAATCTTTCGGGTGTGTGGTGGGTCCTCCCCGTCGAGCCCGTGGGTCAGTCTCTCCTTGTTTTCTCTGTTGTTTTGCTTGCATGAGTGAAGTAGGAGCGAGACCACCCCTTCCCCAAGGGTGAACTCTACAGGAGACCGTTTTTCGGTTTCAACACATAAGTTTCTTTGGGACTTTCTTGGTTGGATCTATAGTGGAGATTGTCATTGGAATATAAGGACCTTCTTCAACTACCATGAAGATCCTTGGATCCACAGCTTCCATAAAGAACTTTATTCTCTCTTTCCACATGGGAAAGTTTTTTTTGGTACACAAAGGAAGGTTGGCAAAATCTTTAGCCTTGTCCATTTTTGGTAGATCTCAAAAGACAACTATTGAAAAATCTGATCAAGGTGTTAACCTTTTAACGATCAACCTCCCTCTGATACCAATTGAAAGTTTATAGTTGCCTACCTAAATCACCTAGAGGGGGGGGGGGGTGAATAGGTGAATTGTGCATCTTTTTACGGAATAAAAATTACAAACCAATGCACAGATCTATCTATCAATCAAACACATACGAGGTAAGATTTATAGTGGTTCCCCAACATTGGGTACATCCACTTTCCCACACCAATCTAGCAATACACTAGACTCAGCTACTCCACTATTCTCAGATTGAAAATCAATCCTACCCTCGGAAGAATGTTCCTACAATCTCGATCCACAAAACGAATCTACACTCGGAAGGTAA
Source organism: Platanthera guangdongensis (assembly GCA_039583875.1). Lineage (NCBI taxonomy): Eukaryota > Viridiplantae > Streptophyta > Magnoliopsida > Asparagales > Orchidaceae > Platanthera > Platanthera guangdongensis. Next base: position 12,034,482 of record CM077160.1, on the reverse strand, counting down.
AACTTCCTACAATCTCGGAGACAAAAGCTCCTACACTCGGAGAAATTTCTCCTACAAGAATGAAATAAATTTTGTATAGTAATACAAACAGTGAATCTACTTTTTCAGATCTTCAACTGTCAGCCAGAAATTTCTTCTTCTAGGCTTTGCGGCTTTATCAGAATGATGAAGAGAAATCTCTGCTATATTGAATCTGAGACTTCTTGGCTTCACACGATCGATCAAATCAGAAGATTGAGGAGTTGAGCAAATCTCGATCTGGAAACCCTTCTTGATCTGAATCCTCAAAAGATGAAACCCTAGCCGGTCGGGAATCAGCGACGGCGATGGCGGCAGTTTTCGTTTCTTGGAGAGAGAAAGAGGAAATAGAAGCGGCTACAAAACTTTCTTAGAATAATTTTCTTAGAATTAAGGTTTGTCGGTTTAGACAAGACTATTTATAGGATCAGAAAAGATTAGACATAATTGAGTCATTATGAGAGACACGTGGACCAATCAAGTCAAAGTTCATTAAGAGAACCGTTATTCTGGACTTACGAATTTTCAGAAAAGTCGAAGTAAAAAACTCGAGATATAATAGATTACTCGAGTACATGCAACACTACTCGAGTAGGTAGAAGATGACTACTCGAGTATAGGAGAATGAACTACTCGAGAGGGAATGAGATAATTACTCGAGTACATGGAGTCAACTACTCGAGTAAGTAAGAAGAAAAGGAATCAGCTACTCGAGTAACAAGAATAACATACTCGAGTACTTGAGTAATTACACGAGAGGTGGAGAAGATTACTCGAGTCTAAGAAATACTACTCGAGTATATAAGAATGAACTACTCGAGTATAGGAGAATGAACTACTCGAGACAAAGACTTAGAAAATTTTTGGAACTGGAATACAGGACTACTCGAGTATAGAAGTTGAACTACTCGAGACAAATAGAACTACTCGAGTATATGGAGATGACAACTCGAGTAATTCACTTAGAGAAATTTTTTGGAATAGAATCCTGGGTCACTCGAGTATTAATTCTGGACTACTCAAGTAGTAGATGAACTACTCGAGTACATGACTTAGACTACTCGAGTAAGTGAGAACTACACGAGAGTCATAATTTAAATACTCGAGACAGAAGATAAAACTACTCGAGTACTATACAGTACTACTCGAGTATTTAACTTAGACAACTTTTGAGAAGAAAATTTCTGTAAACCCGACAGGTAAAAGGAAACTACTCGAGTAGTTGTCGTAACTACTCGAGAGCCATAATTGGACTACTCGGGATATATCTTAACTACTCGAGTAAGAGTATTATTACTCGAGTATGAACTCAGTAACTTACTCAAGTAAGTATAGAACTACTCGAGTACTTTACTTAGGAAATTTTCTTGACATAACGTTTTATTCTTCTAAGATGAGACCAACATCAAGTCTTTTCACTTAGTCCTAGAGCTTGAATATGAAGTGTATCCCAATAGAGAGGCTACACATGAGTCAACACTTTGGAACACACAATGAGAGATTACATTGTATGGTCCTGTGTTTGGTGACCCATTGTAGACTAACATTGGTCTACACTTCCTATAAGATTCCTGCAAACAAATAACTCAAACCAAGCATCAAATACAACTTAATTCATCTTATTTCAAGGGTGACTTCATCAAATCTGGGTTAGTGTGGATACAATACCCAACACTGGTTTCAGTAGTTACTGGAGCCAGGCCCCTGGTTGAAGAAGGAGGGATAGAGATGACAGAGATTTGAGCAACAAGTGAGCATATGGAGGTAGCAAGAGGGGAAATAGCCTCTGCTATGAGGTGTTTGAGGAAGGGAGTGAGAATTGCCAGAAGAGTTGGAATGACGGATGGGTCCAGTTGCAGGAATTCAGGGGGTGTCTCAGTGGAGACAGAAGGGTGAATGGAAGATGATGGTGGAGGATGGGGTGGAGAATCTGGCATGTGCTCATCTGGGGAAGATGGTGTGTGAAGGGGGGATGATAGTAGTTTGATTGATGGTAGGGATGATAGATTGGAAAGGGGAATGTTAGCTAAATGTGGTTGTAGAGGATATGAGGGTGGTGATGGAGTTGGTGTATGAGATTGAATATGAGTTTGTGATGGAGTTGGTGTACCATATTGTGATGGAGTTGGTGTACCATGTTGTCATGGAGTTAGTGTACCATGGGGTGAGGGAGGTGATGTATGAGAGTGAATATGAGTTGGAGGATGGTGCACTGGAGATGATGGAGGTATAGGAGTAGGGACTGTGGTATGAATTGGTGAGGAGAGATGAATTGGGGAGGCTGGAGGAGGTGGAGGTGGAACATCTTCAACAGGGTGGGGAGTGGCTAGAGCAGCCCTTGTACTCTCAGAAGGCCTAGAGGGAGAGGAGGAAGCCTTGCAGGGCTTGGTGATATTCCTCTCCCACCTGCCAAAGAGGGCACAAGTTATCCTCTTGGAGGCATTAATGAACATGGTCGGTGTGGACAGGGATTCAGCAGCCTTTGCCTGAAGGAAGATTCCCAGAATCCTTCCGAAACACAACTCTTTATTGGTGCTTTTTTTCCGGATCATCTCAAACAGAATCCTGTCCCTGTTCACAGGCTTCTTATTCCCAACAGCACACATCACCAGGAATTGATGCCTAGTGATGTAGTCATGGGCTTTGTGTTTTCCCAGCAGTACCTAGCCAACGACATCTGCTAGAAACTTGTATTCAGCAGACAAATGTTTCTTTAGCAGTTTATTGGGAGTGTCTCCAGAGTAGCTCATTTTATTCAACATCTCATTAAATTCATCAGTATCAATCTCTAAATCATCTTCACCATTAACTAATCCAAAAATGTCTGTTAAGACGGCGGGGGGTAAGAGATATTTCATTACCCGATATGGTTCCCGTCATGGTGTCATCATCTGGGGAGGAGGAGGTGTAAACCCATTCTCATATTTTTGTTCCAGCTATCTTGATTCTTGTGGTCATCAGATACTTTAACTGCTGATCTTCAAGCAGTTTTAGAATTTCGAGGAAGATAGGATCTGAGTGTTTAAATGACTCAAAGTCATTGTCAAAGCCTGTATCAAATTTCATTGCTCCAAGACTGCCTGCTGGAATCGCCATGAGTTCACCTGCAACAAACACAAAGGAGATCAAGTGCAAGAGAACTGAAAGCACGGGACAGAGGTCGAAGAAAAACCTAGATATAAGGTGTTTCAGAATATGAATCGACAAACTCCGTTCAGCGAAAAGTTAAAAAAATCTTCGGCCTGAGGTCGATGAATATTCTATAGTTAAAAAAATTCGTCGATCTCAGTCAGAAGGTTTGAAAACATTTCGTCGAGCTCCGTTCGATGAAAGTTTTCTGAAGCAAATTCGGAGAATTTCGTTCGACGAAAATATCTTCACTCACAGAGAGTTCGTCGAGCTCCGTTTGACGATTTCTCTCAAACCTTTCTCTATTCGCCGATCTCCGTTCGACGAACTTTGAAAAATTCATCGACCATAGATAGAAATCAAATTAAGTCTTCTCCATTTATCATTCCAAGCTGATGTATGAAGAACAGATGATTCCTCTCATCCAAAGGTTTGGTGAATATATCTGCCCTTTGTAAATCAATGTAGATATAGAAAAGATTAATTTTATTTTTTTCTACACACTTTCTTATGAAATGATGCCTAATGTCTATATGTTTGGTCCTATTGTGATGGACTAGATTTTGTGCTATGGATATAGCACTTGTGTTGTCACAGAATAGATTTGAATTATTTAAGTTGAAACCATAGTCCAGGAGTTGGTTTTGAATCCACAACATCTGGGAACAGCAACTGTCAGCAACTATATATTCTGCTTCAGCAGTTGATGTAGACACAGATGATTGTTTTTTGCTAAACCATGAGACTAATCTCATACCAAGGAACTGACATGTTCCCGAGGTACTTTTTCTGTTTACTCTGTATCCAACAAAGTCAGCATCTGAGTATCCAGTTAACTCAAAATCTTACTCAGTAGGATACCAGAGTCCTATACTTGGACAACTCTTTATATACCTCAAAATTCTTTTTAAGAAAAATAGATGAGATTCTTCAGGGTTCACTTGGAACCTAGCACAAAGATATGTAGCAAACATTATGTCAGGTCTGCTTGCTGTATGGTATAGTAGGGACCCAACAATACCCCTATATAATTTCTGATCAACAGGTTTCCCATGTTCATCAGAGTCTATTACAGCATTAGTAGCCATGAGTGTCTTCTTTGCTGAGGCATCAGCCATCCAAAACTTTTTGAGAAGCTCCTTAGCATACTTAGCCTGGGATATGAAGATACCATCAGTTTGCTACTTCACTTGGAGACCAAAGAAGTAGGAGAGCTCACCAATGCTACTCATTTCAAACTTTGAATGCTTGAGGTAAGAAAACCTCTTGTATAGTTTGGAATTTGTAGACCCAAATATGATGTCATCTACATAGATTTGTACCAACAAAATTTGATCCTTATGGTGCCCAGTGAATAATGTCCTCTCTACAATGCCTCTAGTAAATTTATCCTCTATCAGGAAGCTAGCTAAGGTCTCATACCAAGCTCTTGGAACTTGCTTTAAACCATAAAGAGCTTTATACAATCCAAGCCCAGTTTGTCATTCAGTCTGACATTGACTGTACTTATGATGTCCATCATCTTAAGGCTTCTCCCATTGAGAGATTCCTCAACTTGTTTAGCCTCACATAACTTTGTTTTTAAAGAAATAATTTGTTCATTTGCTAGGATTAGTTCATCTTTTAATTTAGTGTTTTCAGAAATCAATTTTTCTTGATTAGTGAGTCTTTCCCTAAGTATTTTGATTTCTTTTTCAGAGTTAATTAAATCAATACACATGGTTTTAAATTCAGTTTTGAAACTATCAGAATTATAATCAAATAAGGATAATACCTGTTCAACTTCTGATTCTGAAGCCTCTTCATTATTAGATACTTCTTCATCATCTGATGGGCTGCTAGAGGCATTGATGGCCATGAGGCAGACTTCTCTGGCCATTGCCTCTTATTCATCTTCACTGGAACTGGAAGATGTGGTTTCATCTTCTGTGTCACTCCAGGTATCAGCAACAAAGCCCTTCTCCTTTCCTTTTTTTGTTGGAGGAAGGCCTGCTGTATTGTCATCTTCTGGAGTCCTTCTCTCTTCTTCTTTCTTTCTTCTGATTCTCTGGACACTCTGAGATAAAGTGTCCAGGTTTCCTGCACCCAAAACATACTACTTCTTTAGTAGGAGTTTTATCATACCTGGGCTTATCATCCTGTCTGGATGCTTTTCTCCTGAAGTCTTTTCTTGTCATTTTGTAAAATCTCTTGCCAAAGAGACTCATTAGTTCTTCATTTACTTTTGAAGCTTCAGTCTCTTCAGCAGCCTTGAATGCTATATTGTGCTCCTTTCTTGCTGGAGGAGTCCTTTTTTCTGCAGCTTTTCTAGACTTTATCAGCTGCTCATAGGATTTGAGTTTTCCCGATAGAGATTCTGTGGAAATCTCATTTAAACTCCTGGCCTCCTTGATTGGCCAGATCCTGGAATCCCATGAGCTTGGGAAGCACATGAGGATCTTATCATTCACTTCAGTAAGAGTGATGTCCTTGTCTAAAGTATTCAGCTCATTGATTATTGAGCTCAATCTATTGTACATGTCAGTAATAGATTCTGACTCATCCTTCTTGAAGTTCTCATATTGGGAAATGAGAGTTGATCTTCTATCTTTCCTCTGATCAGCAGAACCAGCTACCATTTGGTTAAGAGAGTCCCAAATGGCCTTGGCTGATGTGCATTCAGCCACCTTCTAGAAGATGTCATCAGACATAGTCTGAGCCAGAATATTCATGGCCTTTGCATCAGCAATCTTGGCCTTTTTCTAAGCACCTGTCCACTCAGGTGGTGGAACAACATGTGTGCTTGATGTTGAGGTAGATGCAGTTGTTTGAGGAGGACCTGTCAAAATAGAATTATAGATGTCCTCATCAATGTAATTCATATAAAGCTTAATTCTTGCCTTCCATATGGCAAACTTATTCAAGTTGCACACTGGAGGTCTGGTGCTTGCATAATCCTTATTTCATACCATGCTGTGAAAATAAATCTAAGGAAAATAAAAGATTACATCTAACACTGGATCTTTTAGCTCAAGGGTTAGGATGTACAGCCAAAGAAACCTGCTCTGATACCAATTGAAAGTGAGGGTTAGACCTGATATACTCTAGAGGGGGGTGGGGGTGAATAGAGTATCTTTAAAACTTTTGCTGTTTATAAACTTTTCAGAGTAGAGCAAATGATATATACTAATATTTACTGTAAGCAAAGATATAACCTAGGATAAACTAATTTAACACAGCCACAGCAAAAACTAAACTAACATAGGCACAACAAGACCAAAACAAAAAGGGCAACCAGACAACACAAGAACTTTATAGTGGTTCCCCAACCTGGGTACATCCACCCTTCTACCACCCTGGTAGGAATCGACTATAGGTTTTGATCAGGTAACTGCCACCAATGAGCTTTTGATCAGGTGCTCAAAAAACACCTCAAGTCATTTGATCGGGTGACTTGCAACCAATGGAATTACTTTTGAAGGGAGTTAAAGAACCCTTTGTGCAGTGAGGGGGTGAGAGATTTATGGAGTCTAATCTATCTCAAAACAACTGAGAAGACAAGTGGATCTTGATGTTGTCAAAGCTCCCTCTGAGATATTGAGTTGTTCAGGAAGATTAGAGGTTTGCTTCAGGGTGTAGGTCTTCTATCTTCAGCCTTGATTTGAACAGATCCAGGAACTTCGTGACTGATAGTGGTTTGTTGTCCTTGAAGAATCTTGGAGTGAAGGTTGAAGAAGACTCTTGATTTCGAATGAATGTTTTTCTTCTTCTTCAGCAATGTCAAGGTTAAGAACAGATTATTTTTTTCACAGAGAAGGATTAGAATATTGTTGTTGTTGATCTTCTCTGTGTGCCTAGTCTTTTTTTTGGTCTGGATTCTCTCTGTTGAAAAGAGAGAAAATCTCTTTTATATGATCAGTCGAATTTCTCCTTTGAATTTTTGAATTGTCTGCATTGATTGCTGACGGCCTGGAGAATGTAATACGGCTGGATAGAATATATGCATTAATGGATTTCCCCAACTGTCCTATTGAAAAGCGACAAGCAATTATCCTGATGAATATAATAATAAATACTGCGTCTAACAGTTATATTCAGAGAATATTAAGCATTAATTATTCAGGAATTATTGCAATAGAATAAGGACAAAAGAAGGAAAAATCTAAGTCTAGATCTGCACATAATTCGTCGAGCAAAGAACAGATTTTGTCGACCTGAGTCCAAAGTTCGTCGAGCTGAGAAATCATGTTCATCGACCTGATAAACGTTGTTCGTCGAGCTGATATCCAAGTTCGTCGACTTGAGAATGACGAACTGCTTTCTGATAACACTTGCCAATTCTGTGCTCTAAGTTCGTCGAGCTGATAATGCAAATTTGTCGACCTGAGTTCAGAGAAAGGATTCTGGACTTAATATGTTAAAGTTGAGCTTCTAGAAATCGCCAACCTGAGCTCGAATATCGTCGAGCTTAACTCAGAGAATTTACTATGAGTTCATCGAGCGGAGCACGACTTTCTTCGAGCTGAGTTCGACGAATGCCGAACTCACTTTCCTGAACTTGATTTTCTTCTAAGTCTTGAGTCTTTTATTATCTTCTGTGGGCTGGTCCATGTGTGGTTGTTTCTAAGGACTTAGCCTAAACTCTAAGACACAAAGACATGACCCTGTCTATACAAGGTGGGTCAAACATCCTAATTAGTGAACCTAGCCCAAATCAAACTAGTGATCCAAGACCCCCTCTAGATAATTAGCTAACCTAAAGTTTAATAACTTTCAGTCATAGCCCTCTGTCTGGCCACAGTTGGAGTCTCCAAATTTGACTTTTGGTCCAAGCTTTGCTTTGAAGTCTTTTAGATTAGCATTTCTACCTGTCATATGTTTAGAGCACCCACTATCCAAATACCACTGTTCCTCTATGGTAGGATAGTTCTTTTCCTGTATTAAAAACAAGTTAGGTGTTCTTGACCCAGATTACCTTGGGTCCTAATTTTTTGACATATTCAGTAGAAATAAAAGAATATTCAGGTTGATCTTTATATCCAAGTGGATGATATCTCCTGTGAGGAATGATCTGCTCAGTAAAAGGATTTATAAACTTTTGAGTATGGTTATTCTTTTGAAAAGAATTAAAATTTCTGTTTGAAAATTTTTGGTTCGATGAATTATTCTGATTTCATCGAGCTTCATTTGATGAATGATAGTGATTTCGTTGAACACTATTCAGTGAATAATTATACTCATTTCTTGTATTCAGCGTTCATCTATCTCGGTTCGACGAATAGTAGTGATTTCGTCGAGCACCATTCACTAAATTATAACCATTCCCTGTGTTCAACATTCGTCTAACTCTGTTCGACGAATCATAGTGATTTCGTCGAGCTTAGTTCGATGAATTCTGTTAAACATGGTTTTCTGAAGGGATTTTGATTTATTCTCTGGTTCATTATATAACCAAGCTTTGGTGTCTTTATCTGTAATTGCTAATACTTATTTTCCTTTAGTAGATATTAATTTGATAGAGGTAGTTAAAATATCTTTCTTAAGATGTTGAGGTTGACTGGATGAAGCTCCCAAGCGTAGTCTTCCATTTAATCTGGCATTGACTGTGCTTGTAATATCCATCAATTTTATACTTCTCCCATTAAGAGTTTCTTCTAACGTTTTAGCTTCAGATAATTTGTTTTTCTGGAAAACTACTTGTTCTTTAGAATTTTCCAATTCTTCTTTAAGTTTAATATTTTCTGAAGACAAGTTGTTTAATTCAGTTAACTTATCTCTGAGAAGTTTTATTTCCTTCTCAGATTTTATCCGATCTTTACAAAGCAATTTAAAATCTATTTTAAACTGGTCTGATGTAAAATCAAAAGTTGAAATTACCTAGTCTTCTTCAGACTCAGATTCAGAATCAGAATTGCTGTTTGATGCATTGATTGCCATCAAATAGACTTCTTTAGCCTTTGATTCTTCATCATCTTCACTTGAACTGGATGAAGATTCTGTGTCTGTCTCACTCCATGTTTCAGCAACAAAGCCTTTCCCCTTCTATTTGTCTTTACTGGAAGAGGGTTTGCTTGAATGCTTCTTGAAGTCTTTCTCCTTTTTCTTATCTTTCTTCTGATTTTTAGGACATTGTGGAAAAATGTGTCTTTGTTTCCTGCAACCATAACAAACAATCTCTTTAGTAGGTGTTTTGTCATACATTGGTTTGTCCTTGTTTATGGAAAATCTTCTCCGTCCATCTTGTAAAATCTTTTAGCCAAAAGACTCATGAGTTCTTCATTCTCTGGAAGTTATTCTTCCTCTTCAATTACTTGGAAGGCAATACTCTTGTCCTTCTTTACTGAAGATAGGGTCATTTGTTTAGCTTCCCTTATTTTGATGAGCTGCTCATAGGATTTGAGCTTGCTCAACAAGGTTTCTTTTGAAATCTCATTCAGACTTCTGAATTCTCTAATTGGCCAAATTATTGAATCCCATATGCTAGGGAAACACATGAGAATTTTGTCATTGACTTCTGTCAATGTAATATCTTTCTCCAAGGTCTTCAGCTCATTGATTATGAGACTGAGTCTAATATACATGCCAGCAACAGATTCAGTTTCCCCCTGTTTGAAATTCTCATATTGAGAAATCAGGTGAGATCTTCTGCCTTTTCTCTCATCTATTGATCCAGCCACCATTGCAGTGAGGGAGTCCCAAATATCTTTTGCTGAGGTGCATTCAGTAACCTTCTGAAAAATATCATCAGACATTGTTTGAGCTAATATATTCATAGCCTTTGCATCAACAGTTTTTGATTTTCTCTGAGCCTCTGTCCATTCTGGTGGAGGTATAACACTGGTGCTTGGTTCTGTTAGTGGTAGAGGTGGACCCGTCAAAATGGAATTGTAGATATCATCACCAATAGAATTCATATATAATCTAATCCTTGCTTTCCATAGTGCAAACTTATTAAGATTGCAAATAGGAGGTCTAGTGCTTGCATACTCCTTATTTTATGCAATGATAAATTCAAACAACTAGGTAAAACAAGATCTATCAGGATCTGTTGGTTCAGGTGTTAGCATGTAAAACAACCAACCTCTCTCTGATACCAATTAAAAGTCAAGGGATAGATCTAACTTTACACAAGAGTGGCGGCGAGGTAATTATGTATTTTAAAAACTTTAATATATCTTTATAACAATTTTAAAAATGGTGTTATATATATGTATATATGTATATATATATATATATATATAGATGAAAATCACAGCACACAAATAAAAAGAAAAATAATTACAGACGACACAAGAATTTTATAGTAGTTCCCCAATAAATCTGGGTACGTCTACTCTTCTACTACACTGGTAGGAATCCACTACAGGTTTTTGATCAGGTGTCCTGTCACCAGAAAATCTATTTTCTAAGAGAGATCTAGTAACCTTTTGGGCTTTTGATCAGGTACCTAAAAATTAAACTTAAGTCTTTTGATCAGGTGACTTATGAACCAAAATTTAACTTTTGAAGGCAGTTAAAACCCTGTACATAGTTTAAAAATAAAGTAAATGAGTTAGATGTTGTCTTCTCCTTCAAGAATCTTTTAGAAGACTTTAGTGGATGATGTTGCAGAAAGCTCCCCCTGATTTGAATAGTGATTATGACAAGGGAGGAGTCTTTTCTTCAGGGTGTAGGCCTTCTTGAATGTTGTTCCTCTCTAACAGATGTTTGAAATAGAATGAAATTATATCTCTATGTCTGTGTCTTCAACTCAGTGTATTTGTTGAAGCAACAATCTTTTATATATGTTGGTTGTCAGGGAAGATTTCAATATTTGAAAATAAAACGATCTTGAAACGTCTGAATCCATTGAGAATTTGTAACTGCCTTGAATTAATTAGATTTTAAACTCTGTGACAAATCCATACTTAATGTTGCCTTAAAGACTATATTCAATAGAATATTTAGCATTAAATATTACGATTTTAGTTACCAGATATTTGAAATCATTCTGCCTTCTGTTGATAGAGAAAATCGTCGGATTCGTCGAACTCAGCAAGCAGTTCGTCGAACTGAGCCTGGCTTTCATCGAACTGATCTTTTACAAATTGAGTTCATACTTTTGTCGAGCTGAGCTCTGCGTGCATCAAACTGAGCCCAGAGTTCGTCGAACTAAGCTCAGAGTTTGAGTTCTGAGTTAGTCGAACTTAGTTTAGAGTTCGTCGAACCGAGTTCAGAGTTCGTCGAACTGAGCTTCTCTGGAATTCCTTCTGAAATACCTCTGGAAATAAAACATGACCTTGATCTATACAAGTTGGGTCAAAATAAAATTCCTAATAGTAATCGTAGCCCAAATCAGTAATAAGGAGTTCCAATAGACGTATCCCTCAGCTCAGTGGATCAACCAGTCCACAAGTAGAAATATGAATATACGCTGCGGAAAATACTCTGTTTATGATAATTAACATCCTACATTAGTATAAACATCCCCAAAGGACAATTCATAGTATGCAAGACCCTAGATTTATTATAAGTATGGAAATTGCTTTTACGTTAGTTGAAATATAATGACTTTAGTTTTGAAAGATGGCATGCATGGGGTAATAGAAATAATACTTTTATACTTTGAAATATCTAACTTACAACATAGCATAAAACCTTCCCAAAATGCAAGTACCACCTACCATAAAGCGGTAAACTTAGCTGCTAGAAAATACTTAATATTCTATAAGAAAACCATCTGTGGGCGTCAACAACCTAACATGAACCCACTGAAAGTATGTATGTCTGAACTAAAAAGGGAAACAACAAAACTACCTCACGACAGTGAGGAAAAATCACTGCAACAACTGCAGACCACTAGCAACCACCAACCCTTAGCCGCTCAACTAGCTATGTTGGATCCCTAGTTTGATTTAGGCTAGGTTCACTAACTTAGGATGATGTGACCAAACATGTATAGCAAGGGTCAAAGTTGTGTCCTAGAATCTAGGTCAAGTCCTATGAGTCAACATCACATGGACAAGCCAATATCAGACTGCCAAAGATTCAAGACATAAAGTTTTCCTCAAGATTCAGAGAATTCTCAAGAGACTAAGTAAAATGAGTTCGACGTTCGTCGAACTCAGGTCAACGATTTTCGTTCTCAGCACGACGATCTGAGAGAAATATTCTCTGAGCTGAGCTCGACGAACTTCAGTCCAGATCGACGATCCTTGGATTTCACCTCCAGAATTCTAAGTCTAGACTGTTCTCTTGACTTAGGCCGACGAATTTAGTTCTCTGGTCGACGATCACTGGACTCTCAACTTCATCTTTCTGATTCCAGAAGTTATTAATTTGTCTAAGTCCAGAATCATTCTCAGCTCAACTAATTTAAGGTTCTCCAGACTTAGCTCGACGAACACCATTCTTCGGTCGATGAATCTTTGGAGTATCACAGCATTCTATCGAGACCATGTTCTCCAGTCTCAGGTCGACGAACCCTGTTCTCTGCTCGATGAATTCTGGAACCAGAAGACTTATGTCGACACTAGAAGAACTTGTGTCGACACCAAGATCATCAGTCTACATTGTGGAAAGGCTATGTCGACATAACACAGAAGATTGTGTCGACACACAAGAGTAATTGTGTCGACACAGGATATTTGACAACTCCAGAATAATTATTGAACTCCAGTCGACGAACATATTTACCAGCTCGACGATTAGGCAAAGATCAAAAGAGACAACAATTCAGTTTTTAGTTTGACGATCATGGAACTCAGCTCGACGAATAGAAGACGTCTGGTCGACGAATACAATGTCATAGCTCGACGAACTGTGAACTCAGGTCGACGAATTCTGCTATCTGTTCGACGATTCCAGACTTAGTTATTTCCGGCCTTCTGTCCCCCACTCTAATGCTATAATTCCTGGGTAATTAACGCTCTAACATTCTCTAAATGTATTCGTTAGAATGAGCATTAATTATGGTCTTCTCCAGGATTATCTCTTGTCATTTTTCCACGGGACAGTTGGGAAAATAAATCAATGCCGATTATTCTCAAGGCTGTCAGCATTAATTACAGAGAAATTCAAATGTTTGAAAGATACAGAAGAAGAGAATAACAGAAACAAACAAATAGATAGACACACAGTGAATTAATCAAGAGACACAGAGAAAGCTTCACATAGAATACTACTGACAAAGAAGCATATAGTAATTTGAAGAAGAAGCAAGAAGAACACATTTTTCAAATCAAGAGTCTTCCTGTTCTTCTTCTCCAGGACCTTGCTAAGGACATTCAAGCACTATCAGTCTAAAGCTCCTGGATCAAGTCTCTCAATTAAAGGCCCATCACCCTGTGCAAAGCTCCAGTTCTCCTGTACCCTTTTTCATCTCAGGGGGAGCTTTGACAACATCATTAAATCCACATAGTCTTCTCATTGTGATTGAGAAAAGAAGACTTCCATCACTCTCTCACCCCCACCTCTGTAAAGGGTTGTCATCTCCCTTCAAAAGTGGTTCCTTGGTTGCAAGTCTCCTGATCAAAAGGCTTGGGTTGGTTTTTGAGCACCTGATCAAAAGCTCATTGGTGTCAGGCACCTGATCAAAAATCTGAGTGGATTCCTACCAAGGGTGGTAAAAGAGTGGATGTACCCAGGTTGGGGAACCACTATAAAATTCTTGGGTCGTATGATTGTCTCCTTTTCTTTTATTCGTGCTGTGCTTGTGATTTAGGTTTATTGTTTGCTAAGTTATTAATTTCTGCACTTTTGATTTACAGCAAAAGCTGTAATAGTAGTTAAGAAATTTTAAGAATACTCTCTTCACCCCCCCTCTCTAGAGTATTTCTGATCTAACACTCACTTTCAATTGGTATCATAGGAGGTTCCTTTGGTTGTACAGGTTAAATCTTGAACCAAAATATCCTTTGTTTGATCTACACAATATTTTATTTTCATTTAAATTATAAACACAGCATGGCACATAACAAGTATTATGCAAGCATCAGACCTCCAGTTTGCAACCTTAATAAGTTTGCCATCTGGAAGGCAAGAATTAGGTTATATATGAATTCCATTGATGAAGACATCTATACTTCCATTTTGACAGGAACCCCACAGGCATCTACAACTACAACATCTTCCAGCAACAATACAGTTCCACCACCTGAGTGGACTGAAGCTCAGAAGAAAGCAAAGATTTCTGATGCCAAAGCCATGAACATATTGGCTCAAACTATGTCAGATGACATCTTTCAGAAGGTGGCTGAGTGCACCTCTGCAAAAGTAATCTGGGACTCACTCAATCAAATGGTTGCTGGCTCAGCAGATGAGAGGAAAGGTAGAAGATCACACCTCATCACACAATATGAAAACTTCAAGAAGGATGAGGCAGAGATAGTTGAAGTGATGTACAACAGGATTAGCTCCATCATCAGTGAGCTAAGGACCTTAGATAAAGAAATCACTTTGACTGAAGTTAATGATAAGATCCTAATGTGCTTCCCAAGCTCATGGGACACCAGGATCTGGCCCATCAAGGAGGCCAGATGCCTGAATGAGATTCCAACTGAATCTCTATTGGGAAAACTGAAGTCATATGAGCAGCTAATCAAGTCCAGAGAGGCAGTGGAACACAGAACTCCTCCCCCAGCAAGGAAAGAAAAATCCATTGCATTCAAGGCTGCTGAAGAAACTGAAGCCCCAATAGTCAATGAAGAGCTGATGAGTCTCTTTGCCAAGAGATTCTTCAAACTAGTAAGGAAAGACTTCAGAAGGAAGTCATCCAGAAAAGACAGCTATCCAAGGTATGACAAAACCCGCACAAAAGAGGTAGTGTGTTATGGGTGCAGAAAACTAGGACATTTTATGTATGAATGTCCTGAAAATCAAAAGAAGGAAAGAAGAAAAGAGAAAGAATCAAGAAGCAAGCACTACAACAAGCCCTCTTCCAGCAAGCACAAAAAGAAGGACAAAGGATTTGTGGTTGAAACATGGAGTGACACCGAAGATGAATCTACATCTTCCAGCTCCAGTGAAGAAGAAGAGGAGGCCAAGGCAAAGGAGGTGTGCCTCATGGAAATTGGTGCAAGCAGCAGCAGATCAGATACAGATGAATCTGATGATGAAGAAAATCTGTCAGCTGAAGATCAGGTAATAGCATCTTATGATTTTGAATCTGTTGAATTTAAATTTGAATTTAAAAACTTATGCTTAGATTTAATAAGCTCTGAGAAGGAAATCAAACTTCTCAGAGATAAATTGAATGACCTAGATAAAATCACCTCCGAAAATGCAACTCTATCTATTGAACTAAAATCTGCAAATGAACAAATCAGTTTTCTGAAATCAGAACTTAACAAAGCTAATATGTTAGAAGAATCATTAAATGGTAGAAGTTTGAAATTGCTAGATATAACCAACACAGTTAATGCCAGAACAAATAACTACAGATTATGATTAGGAGTCACATCTAGTGAACCAACCCTAATCCAAAGGAATCATCTGTCAAAACCAATAAATTTCATCTCTGATAAAGGAAAGAAAAACACTGAACAAGTAAATAAAGTTAATAAAATTCTGGAACAAATTGAAGCTAACGCTAAAATTAAAAATCAGAAGAATGATAAAAATAACAATGTTCAGCAGTTATCGTCGAACCCAGATCGACGATATATGAATAGATCGTCGAACTCAGAACGACGATCTCTGAACGCAAACTACAATGATAATCATTCGTCTAACTGCGATCGACGAACTTTGTATGGTTCGTCGAGCAGAGGTCGACGAACGTGGGGCACAGAGAATGAACATGTTCATTCTCTGGGCGAAGATCGATGAACTCAACCCAATTCGTCGAACTCTGGTCGACGAACTTACAACAATTTGTCGAACCCAGGAAGACTTAATCAAAACTGTAACAACAACTCACATGTTCCTAAGAAACCATTTAATCCATTAGCGGATTGGATCATCCCACCCAGGAGATATCACCCCCCAGGATATAAGTCCCAACCTGAATTCTCTATCATTTCCAGTTTTTCTTATCAGCCATACAAAGTACCCAAGGTAACCTGGGTCAAAAACCATTAACTATTTTTTATTACAGGTGAAGAATTGTCCAGGGGTAAATAACACTTTGTACCTGGACAGTGGCTACTCCAAACACATGACTGGCAGCAAGGACATCTTAATCAACTACAAGTCCAAGCTGGGGCCAAAAGTTATTTTTGGTGACTCCAAATGTGGTCAGTCAGAAGCATTTGGAGAAGTGAGAATAGGAGCTGTCACATTCAAAAAGGTGACATATGTAAGTGGACTCAAGCATAACCTCATCTCCATAAGTCAGTTATGTGTTGATGGTTATTAGGTACACTTTAACCCATCCACTTGTTCTATTATTGATAAAAACAACCAAATAGTTTTAACTGGAAGTAGACAAGACAACATATACTTAGTAAATTTTCTTTCTGCCAAAACTGATATCTGCTTACTTAACTTAACTAGTAATCAGAATGACTTATGACACAAAAGACTAGGTCATGTAAATCTGAAAAACATTGCTAGGCTATCTAAGCACAACCTTGTTAGAGGTCTACCTTCTGGTCCCTATAAGAAGGAAGGTCTATGTAGGGCTTGTCAATTAGGCAAGCATACTAAAACTAGTTTTAAATCTGTTAATAAGAGTGATTCACCTAGGATTTTGTACTTGCTACATTTGGATCTCTTTAGACCCATTGCTGTACAAAGCCTAGGAGGGAAATCCTACACTTTAGTTATAGTGAATGACTTCTTCAGGTTCAGTTGAGTATTCTTTCTGAGATCAAAGTCAGATACATTCAAGGTTCTTACAGATTTTCTCAGGACCATACAGATTGAGTTCTCTACTCATATGGCATTGATTAGAAGTGATCATGACACAGAGTTTGAGTCTCTTCTTATGCATGAGTTCTGTGAGAAGGAAGGTATCAGACATTGCTTCTCAGCTCCTAGAACTCCCCAACAAAATGGGGTAGCTAAAAGGAAAAATAGGACACTCATTGAAGCTGCAGGTACATTGCTTGTAGGTGCTTACATGCCCCTAACCTTTTTGGCAGAGGCTGTCAGCACATCAAATTATGTCCTGAACATGAGCTTAATTCACAAACTAAAGAACATGACTCCCTATGAATTTCTCAAAGGGAAGAAACCTAAAATAAACTATTTTAAAGTATTTGGTTGTACCTGTTATATACACAATAATAACAAGAAATACATTAGAAAGTTTGAGGCTAAGGCTGAAGAGGGAGTTTTTCTAGGATACTCCCAAGTAAGCAAGGCCTATAGGGTTTTTAACAAATCAACATTGAAAATTGAAGAGTCTATTCATGTTTCATTTGATGAGACTAATATGTATTGCAAGGAGAAAGCACTTTCTACCAATAGCAACCTGCAGGTACCCCATTTGTGTGAGACCATGGATGGACTAAACCTCACCCAAGAGGTGCAAACTCATCCCTCTCCACAAGTTACTGAAGAGAGTGAAGAAGAAGTTGAAGATAATGAATCTCTACCAACAGCACATACAATTCCACAGGAGGAATTAATTCCAAATGCTGTTGCACAACGAACTCCACCTACTGATTTTGTCACACTTAGGGATCACCCCAGATCTCAAGTGATTGGAGACCTATCAGCAGGTGTATAGACAAGGCATCAACTTACCCAAGATCTAATGCATGCCTGTTTTCTCTCTCAGGTTGAACCTCTTTCTATTCATGATGCTGAGCAGGATCCCCACTGGATTCTTGCAATGCAGGAAGAACTAAATCAATTTGAGAGATGTAGAGTTTGGAATTTGGTTCCAAGAACCCAAAATTATCCAGTTATTGGAACCAAATGGGTTTATAGAAACAAGATATATGCTCAAGGAGTTATTGTGAGAAACAAGGCTAGGCTTGTTGCTCAAGGATATAGGCAAGAAGAGGGAATTGATTATTATCAAACCTTTACACCTATTGCAAGGTTGGAAGCCATAAGAATATTCCTTGCCTATACAACATACAAGAGGTTCAAGGTCTTTCAAATGGATGTGAAGAGTGCTTTCCTAAATGGAGTGCTACAAGAAGAGGTTTATGTAGAACAACCTCCAGGTTTTGTTTCTCCAACTTACCCTTCTCATGTTTTTAAATTGCATAAGGCTCTTTATGGTCTAAAGCAAGCTCCAAGAGCTTGGTATGAGACCTTAGCTAGTTTCTTATTAGAGCATAAATTTATAAGAGGAACTGTAGATAAAACACTTTTCACTAGACATCATAAGTACCAAATCTTATTAGTACAAATCTATGTGGATGATATTATATTTGGCTCTACTGATTCCAAATTATGCAAGAGGTTCTCTGACCTCATGCATTCAAAATTTGAAATGAGTAGCATGGGTGAGCTTTCCTACTTCCTTAGTCTCCAGGTGAAGCAGCTCCATGATGGCATCTTCATATCTTAAGCAAAATATGCTAAAGAACTTCTAAAGAAGTTTGGGATGGCTGATGCCTCAGCAAAGAAAACTCCCATGACTACCAATGCTGTTGTGGACTCTGATGTACCAGGGAAACCTGTGTATTAGAAACTTTATAGGGGCATTGTTGGGTCCCTATTATACCTCACAGCATGTAGGCCAGACATTATGTTTGCCACATGTCTTTGTGCTAGGTTCCAAGTGAACCCTAAAGAATCTCATCTAATTTTGCTAAAAAGGTTTTGAGATATATAAAGAGTTGTCCTAATCTAGGCCTATGGTATCCTGCTGAATCAGAATTTTAGTTAACTGGATACTTTGATGCTGATTTTGCTGGATGCAGGGTAGATAGAAAAAGTACTTCAAGAACTTGCCAGTTCCTGGGTATGAGATTAGTATCTTGGTTTTGTAAAAAACAAACATTAGTGTCAACCTCAACTGCTGAAGCAGAATATATTGCAGCAGACAACTATTGTTCACAGATGCTTTGGATACAAAATCAGCTACTAGATTATGGGTTCAACTTAAATAATTCAACTCTACTCTGTGATAATACAAGTGCTATAGCCATATTACAGAATCCAGTTCACCATAGTAGGACAAAACATACTGATATAAGACATCATTTCATTAGGGAGTGTGTAGACAAAAATAAAATCAAGCTTGTTTATATCTACACTGATTTACAAAGGGTTGATATATTCACCAAACCTCTGGATGAGAGAAATCATATGTTCTTTGTGAATCAACTTGGAGTGATCAATGGAGAAGACTTTATTTGATTTCTGTCTGCAGTCAACAAATTTTCCAGAGTTCGTCGAACAGAGTTCGACGAACCGTGGAAAGTTTTGGAGACATTCGCCGAACGGAGATCGACGAACTCTCTGTGAGTGAAACAATATTCGTCGAATGGAGTTCGACGAACTTGATTCAGAAGATATTCGCTGAACGGAGTTCGACAAACTATTTTCAATTCTTCAGGACAAGATCGACGAATTATTTCAGTCAAACTTATTTCGTCGATCTCAGCTCGAAGAATTAATTTCATTTTCGTGGAATGGAGTCTGTCGATTCATATTCTTGAAAACCTTATATCTAGGATTTCTTCGACCTCCGTCCCGTGCTTTCTTTTCTTTTGCACTTGATCGCCGTTTTTCTCTTTTGCAGGTGATTCCATGGCGATTCCAGCAGGAGCTCTAGCCGCTATGAAGTTTGACACTGGCTTTGATGTCAACTTCGAATCGTTCCAGCACTCGGATCCAATCTTCCTGTATATTCTGGAACTTCTGGAAGAACAGAATCTGAAGAACCTGATGGGTACACGAATAAAGCTGGCAGGACCAGAAATCATGGAATGGGTGTATACCTCATCCACTTCTGAGGACAATACCATGACATGATCAATTGCGGGTAACACTGTCTCCTTAACTCCTGCAGTTTTAACTGAAATATTTGGTTTGACAAATGGTGAAAAGGACTTAGAAATTTATTCTGAAGAGTTTGATATGATGTTAAATCTGATGGGTTATGCTGGTGACAACCCGAATAAACTGTTGAAGAAGCATTTGTCTACAACATACAAATTCCTGGCAGACATTGTTGGAAAGGTCTTGCTTGGCAAGCATATTGCCCATTACTACATCACAAGACATTAGTTCTTGGTCATGTGTGCAGTCATAAATAAGAAGCAAGTTGACTGGGCTCAGATACTCTTTGATTTAATAAAGAAGAAAAATAACAAGAAAGAAGTGTATTTTGGAAGGATCCTAGGGATCTTCCTCAAGGAAAAGGCTGCTGAATCACTGGTCTCCCAGACCATATTCATTAATGCCAGTAAAAGGCTTACCTGTGCCTTATTTGGCAGGTGGGAGAGGACAATCACAAAGCCCACTAAGTTTTCTACCTCTTCTACCCCAGCTTCTAAAGGCACCAGGGCTATTAAATCCACTCCCTTACCTGCTGAAGAACTTCATCCCACACCACCATCTCTTCCAGCTTCCCTTCCAGCAACACAAATTCCTTCCTCTCCCATTATCTCTTCAACACCAGAACAACAACATCCTCATGTTCCTACTCCACCTCCATCTCCACATGCTTCCCCAGCTTCATCTCCACCTATTAAACTCACTGACATTCCATCTTCCCCTCTTCAAGAACCACAACAACCAACATCTCCTGATTCCCCCCATTACACTTACATTCCTACACCACCACAATCTCCTCTTCCCCCACATCTATCTTCCATACCATCTTACCATCTACCAAAAACAGACACCATCATGCCAGATGCCACCCATCCATCCCCATCCACATCTACCATCCCTCCAGATGTTCAACTACCTGATGCTCCACTCTCTATCCCTCCCACAGTTCCCACTTTTACACCTTCTGCAATACAATCTACCATTCCATCATTGTATCCCTCCGCCATATCTTCCATCCTTTCCATCATCACTCCCCTCCTCAAGTCCCTTATAGCAGAGGCCATTACACGTCTTGCTACCACCATATCTTCTCTCTCTGACAAAATCTCTGCTCTTATTGCTACCCCCTCCTCAGTCAGGGGCATGGCTTCAGGCTCTACTAAAACCATGCAGGGGGAGATGACTGATGATGAAGCAGCAGCTACAGCTCCAAAGGCTTCAGCTCCAGCTCCAGCACCAGATGCTTCAGCTACAGCAACAGCAGCAACTTCAGACACAGCAGTAGAATGTACCACATACATAGATACATATTTGATTGATAAAGATTTGATTGATTTCATTGAGACTGATATGAATTTTGAATCAGACTCTGAAGAACCTATTACTGTTGGCGATTTCATTCTTAATCCCACAGTTAATTTAAAAAAATTGTTGAGTATTTTTGATACTGTACATATACATTATCTTCCAGGTGAGATCACTAAGCCATCCTTATCTATTATACCATATACTGCCCCCATCTCTTCAAAAGTTGTTAAGCAAATTAAGGACAGTTTTGCTATTGCACAGTCAGAAATCACTTCACCTCCAGAAGTAGTAGCTATTCCCTCTTCCTCAACA
Source organism: Platanthera guangdongensis (assembly GCA_039583875.1). NCBI lineage: Eukaryota > Viridiplantae > Streptophyta > Magnoliopsida > Asparagales > Orchidaceae > Platanthera > Platanthera guangdongensis. The sequence continues at coordinate 12,012,852 of CM077160.1, read as the reverse complement.
GTATCTTCAGCACCAACTTTTGTAATGGATGACTCTCCAATGCCAGATCTAGATGAATTGATCTTGGCTGATATTGTAGAAGAAACTAAGGCAGCAGCTGAAAGCTCTGTCCAAATCAGTTCTGATTTTTGTGTAGCTTCTCCTCCAACTTCTGCTGAAACTCTAGCTATTGTTGCAACTCCTGCTCCTGCTCCTGAAAAACTGTTATCTCTTCTAAAGCTTTGAAGGCTCTGGATGCTCTATATGATAACCCTCAGGATTCTGACAATGATGATGATGAAGATGAGGAGGATACAAAGAAGAAGAAGCAAGCTTCAAAGAAAAGGAAAGCTCCTTCTCCTCGTTCTCCTAGGCCCAATCCAAATAATGACACCCCTTACTATATTCTTCAAAAGATAACTCCATACAAAGGGATGCCAGCATGGATGTGGCTCTCTAAGAATCAGCAGAAAGAAAGGAAGAAGAGTAGAAGGTACTCTCCTCAACCAGTTCAAAGGTATAGGAAAGATCCACCACCTCCTCCTCCTCCTGCAGCTGGTGCTTCTGGTTCTAGTTCTCAAAGATCTGCCCCTATACAAACATATCAAAGAAATCAAGGGAGATCTCATCATGAAAGCAGCCAACACAGGCAACAATCTTCAGGAAAACAACATCAACAAGCTGAAAGTCCTAAAAGGCTACCCTCTCCTCCTGTTCCTTATGAAGATCCAGAAACAGCCAACACAGCTAGAATGGCCAGGTTCCAGGAACTGGTAGGCCTCTTTATGATCAACAGGGCAAAGGCTGAAGGAAAGGATACTTCTGAATACACTACAATGTACAAGTATAGGAGAGAAGAACTGAAAAGGTTTGATAAGGCTAACAAAATTTTTAATGTTGATAATTATATGAAATTGCATCCTGAAGTAGTGGTACCTAGAGCTACATCTCTGAAGATTATAGGGGCTGCTGACATGACAATGACTATGGCACAAGCTTCAAATCCAAACAGGGAAGTAGTCTTCACCAAGCCAGGAGACAAGGGCAAGGACATAAAGCATCAGGAGAAAAAGCAAAAGAAGTGAAATATGAACTATTTTATTTCTGTTTTTATATCTTAAACTATCTCTTATTGTCTGAACAAAGCTTTTATGTAAATATATTTGCTGCATGTGTTAATTATCCCTGCCAGATATATATGTTTCCTGCTTTGTTTGCTTTATGTTTTTATTTTGAGTATATTAGTGACCTCACCCAAATAGGGGGAGATTGTTGGATGATGTGACCCAACATGTATAGCAAGGGTCAAAGTTATGTCCTACATTTTAGGTCAAGTCCTAAGAGTCAACATCACATGGACAAGCCAACATCAGACTGCCAAAGACTCAAGATATAAAGTTTTCCTCAAGATTTAGAGAATGCTCAAGAGACTAAGTAAAATGAGTTCGACGTTCGTCGAACTCAGGTCGATGATAGTCGTTCTCAGCTCGACGATCTTAGAGTAATATTATCTGAGCTGAGCTCGACGAACTTCAGTCCAGATCGACGATCCTTGGATTTCACCTTCAGAATTCTAAGTTCAGACTGTTCTCTTGGCTTAGGTCGACGAACTTAGTTCTCTTGTCGACGATCACTGGACTCTCTACTTCACCTTTCTGATTCCATAAGTTATTAATTTGTCTAAGTTCAGAATCATTCTCAGCTCGACGAATTCAAGGTTCTCTAGACTTAGCTCGACGAACACATTCTTCGGTCGACGAATCTTTGGAGTATCACAGCATTCTGTCGAGACCATGTTCTCCAGTCTCAGGTCGACGAACCCTGTTCTCTACTCGATGAATTCTGGAACCAAAAGACTTATGTCGACACTAAAAGAACTTGTTTCGACACCAAGATCATCGGTAGAAATTGTGGAAAGGCTATGTCGACATCACACAGAAGATTTATGTCTACTCACAGGAGTAATTGTGTCGACACAGGATATTTGACAACTCAAAAATAATTGCTGAACTCTAGTCGACGAACATATTTACCGGCTCGACGATTAGGGAAAGATCAAAAGAGACAGCAATTCAGTTTTCAGTTCGACGATCATGGAACTTAGCTCGACGAACAAAAGACGTTTGGTCGACGAATACAATGTCTCAGCTCGACAAACTGTGAACTTAGGTCGACGAATTCTGCTATCTGTTCGACGATTCCAGACTTAGTTATTTCCGGCCTTCTGTCCCCACTCTAATGCTATAATTCCTGGGTAATTAATGCTCTAACATTCTCTAAATGTATTCATTAGAATGAGCATTAATTATGGTCTTATCCAGGATTATCGCTTGCCGTTTTTCCACGGGACAGTTGGGGAAATAAATTAATGCCGATTATTCTCAAGGATGTCAGCATTAATTACAGAGAAATTCAAATGTTTGAAAGATACAGAAGAAGAGAATAACGGAAACAGACAGATAGATAGACACACAGTGAATTAATCAAGAGACACAGAGAAAGCTTCACATAGAATACTACTGACAAAGAAGCATACAGTAATTTGAAGAAGAAGCAAGAAGAACACATTTTTCAAATCAAGAGTCTTCATGTTCTTCTTCTCCAGGACCTTGCTAAAGACATTCAAGCACTATCAGTCTAAAGCTCCTGGATCAAGTCTCTCAATTGAAGGCCTATCACGCTGTGCAAAGCTCCAGTTCTCCTGTGCCCTTTTTCATCTCATGGGGAGCTTTGACAACATCATTGAATCCACATAGTCTTCTCATTGTGATTGAGAAAAGAAGACTTCCATCACTCTCTCACCCCCACCTCTGTAAAGGGTTGTCATCTCCCTTCAAAAGTGGTTCCTTCGTTGCAAGTATCCTGATCAAAAGACTTGGGTTGGTTTTTGAGCACCTGATCAAAAGCTCATTGGTGTCAGGCACCTGATCAAAAATCTGAGTGGATTCCTACCAAGGGTGGTAGAAGAGTGGATGTACCTAAGTTGGGGAACCACTATAAAATTCTTGTGTCGTCTGGTTGTCTCCTTTTCTTTTGTTCTTGCTGTGCTTGTGATTTAGATTTATTGTTTGCTAGGTTATTAATTTCTGCACTTTTGATTTACAGCAAAAGCTGTAATAACAGTTAAGAAATTTTAAGAATACTCTATTCCCCCCCCTCTAGAGTATTTCTGATCTAACACTCACTTTCAGGCTACTATCCTGAATATGAGGCATTCAAAGAAAGAACACCTCAGCAAACAAATACAAGTGACGAAAGAAATCATTAGATAATAAGCAAAGAGAAAATGGAAAGGGGTTTACCAAACCCAACAATAAAAATGACTGACAAACCTCAGCTAATTAGTCAAAATGAAACAAGTAAAGTAGAACACTCAATAGCAGTGTAAGAAGGTGCATCAAGTGCGAAAATATACCATGCTTCGCTTAAACCTGTAGAAGCAAACACCAAACATATGCCTACATAATAGGAAGAAGAGAAACTGAACAGCTCTGACACGTGAATCAATAACAGTGGTAAAAACGAACTGTTTTGAGTCGGTGGCCACAATGTCCAACACGACCTAACTGAACAATTATCTCAAAAGGCCCTGCGGTGGTGGCCACCTGTCCAACACAATCCAACAATCCATAAACAGAGACAAAAAACCACCAAACGCAATGATTCACAAAACGACGTCCAATTGGCAGTCCTTTATCCACTATTGATCTAGCCGCAGGGCATGTTCGAAATAACCACAACAACTAAGTCCCAACTCCAGATACTACCATGACCAACATGAGAGAGAAAACCCAAAAAATCACCCTAAGGCCCATACTCGACGAATCAGACAAAATTGGCGAAAATATCCTCTGTCCAGCCAAAATTCATCGAATATACCCGACGAAACCAAGGGATACTCGATGAATTGGACTTGGCGACAAAATTACACTCGACGATACTCGACGAATCAGACTCAATTCGACATGTATACTCGACAAATTAGACTTGGATACCCTATCACTCAATGCTTCCAAACCTAGGTCATACTCGACGAACTCGATGCCTAGATATTCGACGAATCTACCTTTCTCAACGTCGTAGCTACCGATACTCGAGGAATCCTCCTTAGGATATTCTTCCTATACTTGTCGAATTTCCTAAGAAGTAATCCATACCCGACGAATTCCTATTAGACCAGCACCCCTATACTCGACGAAACTCACTTGGGTTATTTACCATATTTGACGGATTTTCTAGCCGAGAAGTTCCAACTATCCTAGGGAATCTTCAAGTCTATTCCCTATGCTATTCCTACATACTAGGGAGGGAAAGAAAAGAAAAGACATGAACGAAAATAGCAAAGCATGGGGAAGATTACCACTTGCCTCGACACTCCCAAAATCAGACTCCTCCAAGTGCTCCACGACATGGCTCGACCGCAAGAAGTCCTTGACAACGTTTATTGAAACTTTTTGGGGAAGGAGGAGATCAAAACCGTAAACCCTAATGCCTAAAAATCAAAGAAATGGGAAATACTTACCACACACGCATAAATCTAGTCGATAGCTTTTTGAATCTCTACTCCCCCGATGAAACCGACCATCGGATCTCGCTCCACCGACGGCCGAAAGCTTGCGATGACACCGCCGATCCCTCTCTCTCGCGAAACAGACAAATGGCGGGGGAAGAAGATGAATAGAGTTTCATTGCGTCACTTAACCGTTTATATATATATATGTATTAGTATTATAATTAATTATTAGATAAGCGTTCAAACGGCCCGAAACTCAAACCAACTCGAAATTTTACGAAAATCGCACTGTAGCTAAATACCGATGCTACGAATCCAACGACGAAGTTGAAATCGACATCCAACAAACCAAACTCATTTAAACACCTCCCGAAGATAAAACACCAGCATCCCTATAAAAAGCTCCATCGAGTCACCAAAACAGACCCGACTCGCGAGGGAAGTTACACAACCAAGCTAAAAACCAACCACACTAAAAAACCTACTGAGCAAAACCACGCTCCAAAAACAGCACTCGTTAACTACACGTCAACATAACCCCCTGACGTCATAAATATGCCACTACAGAAATTAAAATAAACATCAAAAAACTTGGGGCATTACAACCACTCCCCCTAAAAGAAAGTTTCGTCCCGAAACTTTACACACAAAAGATCAGACTACAGAAGGAAAATAACCAAGAGTTATCGAAAGAGGAAAAACATACCAAAACCAACTAGGAAAACATATGAGGATGAGCCTCCCTCATAGCTACTCCAATTCTCAATCCGCGCTCTCCAAGTCTTGGTTCCGCCACAAAACTTTCACCATGGGTATTATCTTCATTCACAACACCTGATCTTGAGTATCTAAAATGCGAACAGACACCTCAACATAAGAAAGGTTAGGATATAACATGGGCAACGAATCAGAAACATGTCGGTTGCTAAGTACACATTTTCGCAACTGGCTCGTGTGGAACACATCGCGCATTCGAGGAAAATATGCTGGCAAATACAGCCTATTAGCTGACACTCCAATGCGTTCAACAATCTTGGAAGGTCCCACATACCTAGGATCCAACTTTTGGTTCTTTCCAAACCTCTTAACACCAGATATCAGTGAAACTTTAAGAAACACCATGTCCCCAACAACAAATTCCAAATCATTCCTACGTCGATTGATGTTTTTCTCATAACACCCTTGAGCTATCTGAAGCTTCTCTCAAATATACATCGCAGAGGTATCCATTTCTTCTAATGCTTCTGGACCCAACAACGGTCTGTCACCAACTTCGGCCCAAAATAAGGGAGTTCTGCAATGCCTCCCATACAGAGCATCAAACGGGGTCATACGTAAACTCTCCTGATAACTTTTGTTGTAAGCAAATTCCATCAATATCAGTCGCTCGTTCCACGCTCCTCCGTGGTCCAAGATGTAACATCTTATCAAGTCTTCCATAATCTGATTTACTCTCTCCGTTTGACCATTAGTCTGCAGATGATACGCGGTGGAATACCTTAGATTGGTACCCAATCTTTCCTGTAAACTTTTCCAAAAACGAGATGTAAACCTGGAGTCTCGATCTGATACAATACTAACAGGTACTCCAATCAGTCTGATGACTTCATCCAAATATAACTCTGTTATTTTCTTCATGGAGTAGTCAATCTTAAATGGCACGAAGTGAGCACACTTCTTTAGTCTATCCACTATAACCTAAACTGAATCATGTCCTCGGGGAGATCTCGACAATCCAGTAATGAAATCCATAGAGATAATCTTCCACTTCCAACTTGGAATCTCTAAGTGCGTAAACTTGCCACCAGGCCTTCTATGGTCAGCCTTAACTCGCTTGCAAGTGAAACATTCAGATATAAATTTAGCTATATCACCCTTTATTCCAAACTACTAAACAGTCTGCTTTAGATCATGATACATCTTAGTAGAACCAGGGGGGTAGGCAACACTAGAACCATGCTCCTCACCGCACTACTTAATTCAGATACCCTCAACAACAGGGATAGAAAATATTCTGTGGTACTTCAAAGTACCAGCGTCATCAATCGAAAAGTCCGGTAATTCTCCCTTCTCGGTTCTACAATGAAGATGTTGCAATTCAGGGTCGTCCTTCTAATAGAGACTCGCAAGTGTAATCCAAGACGACTCTGATACTTCCAAACTACTTGGTGGGTCACTGCTCCCAATAAAAATATTCATCATTAAAAACTCCTCCACCAGAGAATCCACCGAAAGATTAAAAATTTGCGTCGTTTTCCTACTCAAGGCATCAACTACCACATTAGCTTTGCCCGGATGATACTGAATCTGGACATCGTAATCCGCAATATACTCTAACCATGTCCACTGGCGAAAGTTCAACTCTTTTTGGGTGAAGACATACATCAATCTCTTGTGGTCCGTATAAATTTTGCACAGTGCGCCATACAAAAGATGTCTCCACAACTTCAAGGCATAAATTACTGCCGCAAACTCCAAGTCATAAGTAGGGTAGTTCTTTTCATGAATTTTTAATTGCCTTGACCCATACGCAATCACCATTCCTTCTTGCATCAACACACAACCAGGGCCAACGTGTGATGCGTCCACATACATAACATACTCTATCCCTTCGATTGGCAAGGCCAACTCCGGAGCAGTGCACAATCTCCTCTTTATCTCCTGAAAAGCTTCCTCGCACTTATCGCTCCAAATAAAAGATGTGTTCTTCTGCGTAAGTTTTGTTAGGGGCACAGCCAATGTAGAGAAACCCTCCACAAATCTTCTATAATATTCTGCCAGCCATAGGAAGCTCCTTATCTCTTTGGGAGTGGCAGGTCTATTCCAGTCCATCACAACAACTATCTTTTCTGGGTCGACAGAGATTCCGTCCTTATTAATCACATAACCAAAAAAGAAAACCTGGGGTAGCCAAAACTCACACTTACTTACTTAGCATACAACTTATGCGCTCTCAAAGCATATAGAACAAACTATAAGTACTGGGCATGCTCCTCAAATCTCAGAGAATAAACCAAAACATCATCTATAAACACAACCGCAAAACGGTCCAGAAAGTCCTTGAACACTCTATTCATCATATCCATGAAGGCTGAGGGTGCATTTGTTAATCCAAAGGACATCACCAAGAACTCAAAATGTCCATGCCAGAAATGAAAAGCGGTTCGTGGAATATCCGTCTCACGAATCCTCAACTGATGGTAGCCTAAACAAAGGTCAATCTTCGAAAACACAGTACTACCATGCAACTTATCAAACAAATCGTCTATTCTCGGTAAGGGATACCTATTCTTGATGGTTACTGTTGGAACGCCCTATTACTGATTTGGGCAAGGATCACTATGTCCTTTAGGAAATTTGTTTTGACCTCCATGTATAGATATAAAGGTCAATTAGATTCAGTATAAGGGTTAGTATTTAGGTTTGAAAGCTGCCCTCAAGACCCTCAAGACCAGATATTTCAGTTCAGGAGACTAAGTCATTTCGTCGAGCTCGGGACGACGAATCGTCGAACTCCATTCGACGATCTCTGAGCTCACTTCAACGAGTCGTCGAACTCCATTCGACGATCTTCGAGCTTAGATCGACGTTCCTGTCTCTAGTTTGTTTCTCTATCTCTGAGCTCAGTTCGACGATAGTTGAGCTCAGATCGACGATCTCTGCTTCAGTCTAAGTCCAGTCTCTGAGCTCAGTTCAACGATAGTTGATCTCAGGTCGACGTTTTTCTGGAGAGATCGACGTTTTTCAAGATTCAAATTCAGACAGTTATGGAATTATTTTCAGCATTTATTTCAAGGATCTTGTAGCCGTTTCAATTAATCTGAAGAAAGTTTCAAGGGAATTTTAAAGGAATGTTTTATTAGACTTTCCTCTAGAAGACAAAATGCAGTTAAGGAAGTCATTTATGACAGACTAACGACTATCTTGGACAGAGAATCATTTCTATTCAGATCTAAGGAATAAAAGATCAATTTTCTCATTCTGCTGGACAACATCAATAACAACAAGAATAACAACAACAACAAGAAAGAAAAAGAGTTGCAGATATTCACAGTCTTAGAATTCTTACAGGAACACATCACTAAAGGAGATCAATATTCTGAAATTTCTAGATCCCTTCTGATTCTAGTGTTCAAAGGCCATTATCATTCAAGACTCCAGACAACACACATTTTAGCTGCTGCTGGAATCATCTTTTGCTGGAGATCAAATCTTTTGAAGGCCTATCACCCTACTGCAAAGCTTCACTTCCTGAACAACTCAAGAACTCAGGGGGAGCTTTGACAACATCCACTATCTTCTTTCTGATTGTTGACAGAGAAGATCTTCTCATCCCTCTCTCTCTCCTCTCTACTGTAAAGGGTTTATCAAACTCCCTTCAAAAGTTTGTGTTGGTTTTTGAGACCTTATCAAAACTCAGTGGTGGCAAGACACCTGATCAAAAAATCTAGTTTGGTTTTTGGGGACCTGATCAAAACCCATTGGTGCTCAGGACACCTGATCAACTCATCCTGCAGTGGATTCCTACCTAGGGTGGTAGAAGAGTGGATGTACCCAGATTGGTTGGGGAACCACTATAGCTCCTTGTGTCATCTGGTTGCTTATTTTCTTTTATTTTCTAGCTGTGGTTTGTGATTGTTCTGTGATTGCTTTTTAATTAGATAGTTGTTGTGTTTGCTGAGTTTACTTTATTTTATTTGCTTCCCTGTTCACTTAGGTATACAACAACAGTTATAAAAAGTTTTCAGCAAGCACCATACTCTATTCACCCCCCTCTAGAGTATATCAGATCTAACCTGCACTTTCAGTTACCTTATTTAATTCCATATAATCAATGCAGAACCTCATCGATCCATCTTTTTTATTCACAAACAACACAGGAGCGCCCCAAGGTGAAGAACTTGGCCTAATAAATCCATTCTGAAGCAACTCATCCAGCTGGGTACGTAACTCCTCCAGCTTACATGGGGCCATACGGTATAGTGCCTTAGCAATAGGATGGGTACCCGGCTCCAGATCTATGACAAATTCCACGTCTCTCTCAGGTGGAAGACTGGGAAGATTAAGTGGAAAAACATCTGAAAACTCACGCACCACAGGAATCTCCTCTATATGCAGCAAACTACTAACGACCTCCAAAACAGAAACCAAGTAAGCCACAAAACCAGAATCTAAAAGCTTCCGAGCACATACCACCTGAAAAATAGGTGAATTCTGGCACAAATAACCATAAACACTCCTGGGTTGGTCGTTGTCTATCTTGAAGTACAAATGCTTGACCTTGCATTGGATAACCGCATCATATCTGGACAACCAGTCCATGCCCAAGATCACGTCGAAGTCTTCCAGGTCTATCACCTTTAGATCAACAACAACTAGAAAATCGCCTAACAGGATCAAACAACTCTGAATACCTTGGTCTAACACCACTAAATCACTAGAGGGAAACTTGACACGAAACGTGTCGCCAACATGATCGGTGGTCAAACTATGATGCTCTACAAAGGTCCTAGCAATGAATGAGTGGGTAGCACCAGAATCGAAAAGAACGAGTGTCCATCAATTATTTATCTTAAACTTCCCTATAAAATCGCATATGTAACTAATCGAACTAACTTCTAACTACTGCTATGAATTAAAGAGCTAGAACTAGGTTAGAATCTAACCTGAGATTACTTGGGTAGACGCCTGTGCCTCCTCCATAGACACCACATTCAGCTTGCCCTTCCATTTGTCCAAATGCTACGGCGACGACAGTGCCTGAAGTGGAACTGGCTACAGTGAGTGCTTGGTTTGCGGACACTTTGACTTGAAATATCCTTTCTGTCTGTACTGATAGCATACCCTTTCACTTCCCCAACAGTGGGAAGCGTCATGCCCCTTCCATTTGCATGAAGTACAGGCTAAATCTCCTTTAGGAGCTCTCTGGATCGCATGCACTTGCTCCTACTTCTGAGCTCTTATCCTCTTGTAACATCTCTCAAATGGATGACCTGTCCGGCCACAGAAACTGCATAACTCCTTGCTCCTTTTCCTAGAAGTAGAACCAGATTCCTGAGAGATCTTACCCTCGTCAGTCTTTCTCTTATGATTCCTCATTTACTGACCTCGATTCTTAGCATTGTCGATTGCTTCAATCTTGAGGGTAGCCTCCACTGCTTCAGCATGGATTTCGGATCTATAAACACTGGCCAGTTGTTGTATGTCACTTCTAAGACCACCCAAAAAATGCTTAACTTTGTTGGCTTCAGAGGTTACCAAGTCAGGGGCAAACTAGATCAGTTTGATGAATTCAATCTCATAATCTTGATCGTGAGTTATTTTTGCTTCAGATGTAGAAAATCATTCATCAAACGGTCTCGCTCGACCGATGGCATAAATATCTTCATCAACAACTCCTTGAAGGATTCCCAGGAAAATCCATTCTTAAGGCTCTCCTTTTCCCACAACCACCAGCTCTTTGCAAGGCCCTTGAGATGATACGTAGTGACCATCACTCTCTGGTCCGCAGAAACCCCTGAGTATGAGAACATGTCCTCGATTGCTATAATCAAATTGTCCAAGGCCATGAAATCCGCTCTACCATCATAGGTAGGAGGTCCTAATCACTGAAAATGCAAGATAAAGTTCATCTCTGGTGGCAGTAGGACTGGAGGCACCAAATGAGCGGGAGGAACAAGAATAGATTGACCAACAACAAGATCCTACATTCTCGGTTGCTGTCCAGAAACGACAGAAAATAAAGCCTGGATATGCGACTGCATCTCCAACATTTGCCTGGACAGAGCTTCATTGCTCTATCACAGTCCTTCGATCATGGCCTCACTCAGCGCACCAGACGACTCGCCCTCAAACTATGGAGTCTCTCTCATCGCAATGCACTTAGGCGACATCCCAAGAATATAATGAACAACAAATCAAAACCTAGCTTAACTACTAGAATCACACAACTTAGTTCAGACTATACATGCATAGATACTTGCTCAAGCTACTAACTTGCATTGGGATTTTCATAATGATGTCATTCTTAAACTTAGGATGATATACCATCATCCTATTGACTCATGTGCATAGATCATGAATGCATGAATTACCATTCTTTTTATTTTAAAACTCATGTGTGTACGTATGTCATCATGTAAATCTTTAGCTTGACACTTGTGTTAATGCTATGTTATGTCATACATATTATGCTATGTAATCTAATAAAGGTCTTAATGCATGTTATAAGCGAGATACACATGAAATATTATGCATCTCATACTACATAATATCACATGTAATGAATAGTAAAATCTAATGTGCATTCATGTGATGATTATTATGCATCCCATAATACATAACCGTCACATGTTTCTTCCTATTAGGATCCATATACAAACACATATTATGCATCCCATACTACATAATATGCCCCGTATACTTCTTGTCATGCTTATGAGTGTAGTGTTCATGCTTCAGCCAAGACGTACCGATGACACATCAGTGTGTGTATGCAATGGAACAAGACAACTGAAATCTACGCGAGATAGTTGTTCGACCAATTGCCAAACAACCTATCCCTCTGATACCAACTGTCACAACCCGCATTTTCTCCGTAATTAAATGACATACCAGAGTAAGTGAAAACACGTGTCGTGATACCATGTCGTGCAGCGGATAACTGCAGATGCTCAAGTAAGACTCCAACTCAGCACTTTATATGAAATCCATAAGTTTAATATAAGGAAAACTGTGATTTAAGTTAAATTTTAATGGCTGTATCCCTCGGCTCAGTGGATCAACCAGTCCACAAGTAGAAATATAAATATACGCTGGGAAAAATAATCTGTTTACAATAATTAACATCCAACATGAGTATAAACATCCCAAAAGGACAACTCATGGTATGCAAGACCCTAGATTTATTATAAGTATGGAAATAGATTTTACGTTAGTTTTAATGAAATAGATTTTACGCTCAGGCAAGACTCCAACTCAGCACTTTATTTGAAATCCATAAGTTTAATATAAGGAAAACTGTAATTTAGGTTAAGTTTTAATGGTTGTATCCCTAGGCTCAGTGGATCAACCAGTTCACAAGTAGAAATATGAATATACGCTGTGAAAAATAATCTGTTTACGATAATTAACATTCTACATGAGTATAAACATCCCCAAATGACAACTCATGGTATGCAAGATCCTAGATTTATTATAAATATGAAAATAGATTTTATGTTAGTTGAAATGTAGTGACTTTAGTTTTGAAAGATGGCATGCATGAGGTAATAGAAATAATACTTATATACTTTAAAATATCTAACATACAACCTAGTATAAAACCTTCCCTGAGAACAAGTACCACCTACCAGAAAGAGGTAAACTTAGCATCTAGAAAATACTTAATATTCCATAAGAAAACCACCAATGGGCGTCAACAACCTCACACGAACCCACTAAAAGTATGTATGTCTGAACTAAAAAGGGAAATAACAAAACTACCACACGATAGTGAGGAAAAACCGTTGCAACAACTGCAGACCACTAGCAACCACCAACCATTAGCCGCTCAACCGGCTACTGTCCTGAACCTGAGGCATTCAAAGAAAGAACACCTCAACAAGCATACACAAGTGGCGAAAGAAATTATTAGATAATAAATAAAGAGAAAACAGAACAGGTTTTACCAAACCAAACTATAAAATGGCTGACAAACCTCAACTAATTAGTCAAAATGAAACAAGTAAAGTAGAACACTCAATAACAGTGTAAGAAGGTGCACCAAGTGCGAAAAGATACCATGCTTCGCTTAAACCTACATAAGCAAACATCCAACATATGCCTACACGATAGGAAGAAGAGAAACTTAACAGCTCTGACATGTGGATCAATAACACCGGTAAAAACGAACGGTCCTGAGTTTGTGGCAACAATGTGCAACACGAACTAACTGACCAAACGTCTTTAAAGGGCATGCGGTGGTGGCCACCTGTCCAACACAACCCAACAGTCCACAAACAGAGACAAAAACCCACCAAATGCAATGATTCACGAAACGACGTCCAATTGGCGGTCCTTTATCCACTGTCGATCTAGCCGCAGAGCATGTTCGAAACACCCACAACAACTAAGTCCTAGCTCCAGATGCTACCATGACTAAGAGGAGAGAGAAAACCAAAAAATTCACCCTAAGGTCCATACTCGACGAATCAGACAAAATCGGCGAAAATATCCTAGGTCCAGCCAAAATTCATCGAATATACCCAACGAAACCAAGGGATAATCGACGAATTGGACTTGGTGACAAAACTACACTCGGTGATACTCGACGAATCAGACTCAATTCGGCGTGTATTCTAGACAAATTGGACTTTGTTGCTCTATCACTCAATGCTTCCTAATCTAGGCCATACTCAACAAACTCGACACATAGATATTCAACGAATCCACCTTACTCGACGCCGTAGCTATTAATACTCGATGAATTATCCTTAGGCTATTCTACCTATACTCGTCGAATTTCCTAAGAAGAAATCCATACCCAATGAATTCCTGTTAGACCAGTGATGAATTGTAAATATACGTATTTTTCCGTACATTAATTTAGTTGTTTTCATTTATTTTTGTCATTTTTACTTATTTTTATTCAATAAAATGCTCCTATTTTTGTAAATATTATACTAACTTGTTTTATTTTATTTTTCAGGAAAAAATCAAAATCTGCAAAAAAATGCCATGTCACGCCCGTGACATATTGGTCACGCCCGTGACCAGGGCGTGACACGTCAAAAACCGTGAAATCAGCAAATTTTTGAGGAGCAAAGCTTGACACGCCCTGGGTCACGCCAGTGTCACCCGACACGGGGCGTGACCCAAGCCCGTGTCCACCCGCTCGACGTTTCCAGCTCAACGATCGTCGACCTCCTCGACACGCCCAGAGGCACGCCCGTGACCTAGGGCGTGACTCAATCTCAGCTCAACGATTTCAACTCGACACTTTCCGCTCGACATTCGTCGAGTGTCGACACCAACTGACACGCCCAGAGTCACGCCCGTGACCTGGGGCGTGACCTTTCCAGCTGGCCCGACAAGACCTGCCCGAAGACTTTCGGCGCAACCCGCGCCCAGATCCACCTGCTTGACACGCCCAGCGTCACGCCCGTGACCTGGGGCGTGACCACTGCGAGACCGACACGTGTCCAGCCCGAAGTACACTTTCCCGTCAAATCGCCGGCCGCCTTCGCAAATAGTACTGACACGCCCCCAGTCACGCCCATGACCGAGGGCGTGTACTTGTAAATTTTTCCCTATAAATTCAGAGCTTCTGCTTGAGTTCTTGTTCCCCAAAGTTTTAAGGGATATTTTTCCCCCTCTCCTTAGCTTTTATTTTCATGTCTTTGTCCGTGTTTTTAGTTAATAAAATTTGTCTCCTTTTTCTTCTCTTAATATAGCTTTGGAATGGATCTATACAACTACCTCTATGCAATCTTAATTTTCTTGCTTAGTTTTTTTTCGTTCCTTTATATGTGTGTGTGTGTGTATGGATGTTTTCTTGTTTTTATGTTTAGTTATTTTTCATTGTTTTGGTTTAACTTAGAAAGTTTCTAATTCATCCCTATATGTCAAAGTTTTTCCTCTTTTTTAACTTAGCTTTTTATTTCATAAAATTTTTCGTTCTTTTCCCTCTCACTTTTTTAGCATTTTTACGGAATATAGGAATGATAACATAGTCGTTTTAATTTTTGTGCACCGATTTTTCGTTTAAACTTTTGTCCTTTTATTTTTCTGTCTTCATTTTAATCATTTCTACCGCATTTTTAGAAATGTATTCATTTTTATTTTTCCGTTTTCATTTTGCGTTTATTTGCAAACCTTTTTCTCGTTTAATTTTTATTTTAGCTTTTTATGCATTTCTACCACATTATTGCGGTAGAAATGTTGTTTTAATTTTTCGGTAACTTAGGATCATTTATTTCTGCCTACAAGAGTTAAATGACGCTCTTATTTTCAATTCTATAGAATCTGTAATTTTCTTTATTTCCGCCTACTCATTGTGGCAGACCTTTATTTTCCCTACTCGTTTGGGTAGGATTTGTGTGTGTGTGTTTTCATTTATGTCGAGAGAGTGTGTGTGTGAGTTTTACTTTATGTCGAGTGTGTGTGTGTGTTCATTTATTTAGTTATATTTGAGTAGGACCCGCTTTGTTCTCCCGCCCACGCACTTGCATCGGGACTCGCAATTTGAGCTTTCTTCAGTTACTCGTTTTAGGACTTGCAATTTTCAGTTTTCCTTTACTGCTTTCATTTTATCGCTTTCATTTACTGCTTTCTTTATCGCTTTATTTTCTGCCTTTCACCGCAAGCCGTCCCCATTCCGATGAGTGGCTAATCGTTCTTAGCTCTCGGCATCGAAGAGTATTGGGACAGATAAAATAGCTTAAAATAACTAAAGGTCTAATTTTTCTAATTAATTAAAAGTACTTAAGGTTTGCCCGGGGTTAACGACGCGTAGAACCACATATCGATGTGTGAGCCCTATTTCCGTAGTCCATATGCTAGCTAGCCGAGAGGCCGTGCATAATGGACCGATAACCCCTTGGCAAAGAGAGTTCCGCACTAACCCTCGAGAGAGGAGGCGCGCCAACTCTATCGGATTGGGTTCCCCACCCAATAGCGGGGTTCTTAGCGTAATGCGGGCGTTAAGAGGAATCCTTCGTCGGACGAGAGCCCGGTCGAATAGTCTTAGCGTTCAGGTGAGCGATAGCCCTATAGCTAGGTGAGCTCATTTTAGTGGAACCTCCACGACCAAGTCTCCGCCTTAATTAATTAGAAATTTAGGACTTTTTATTTAAAGTCTATTTTAGTTCAATTGTTTTTTTCGGTGCCATCGAGCTAAGCTCTTCATCGGCACCACCTTATTCGCTTTCTTTTTATGCTTTCACATTTTTATTATATATAAAATTAGCATTTTAATACGGAATTATAGGAATGTACTATAACATAGTCGTTTTAAATATGCGCGCCCCGTTTTTTAAATAAAATCATTCGTGCACTCAAATAAAACCGCCGGGTCGCCGCGTGACCGTAAATAATTTTGGAGTTTTAACCACCAAGTTTTTGGCGCAGTTGCCGGGGATCGAACCGTTTCGTTATTTTGAACCCTGGAGTTCTATTAATTTTACCTATATCTATATTTATAAAAATATATGGTTAACCAACAAAAAATAAAAAATACTAATAATAATAATACTAATAATAACTTAAAAAAAACTTACAAAACTTATAAACTTTTGAAAACCTTATAAAACTAAAAAATTTGAAAAACCTATAAAACTAAAAATTTGAAAAAAAAACAAAAAAACAAAAAACAAACCTATATAAAAAAATATATATATCATTTTATTAAAACAAAAAAAATATCTTTTGTAGTATTATTATTATCTACCTAAAAACATCTAAAAAATATCTAAAAAAATCAAGAAATAAAAAATGAAAAAAAACTTAACAAAAAAATATGTATAAAAAAAAACCAAACTAAAAACTAAAAATTTACTTAAAAACACACAAAAAAACTATATAATAATTTGATTTAAAAAAAACAACCAAAAAAAAACAATGTATATCGCTTAATTTAATTTAACTTCTTTTATTTTAATTTATTTTGATTCGGCGCGCTTCTCACACTTGTGCGCATAGGGGAGCGCCTTTTGCACTCATAAGCTAAGACGTCAGCTTCGAGCCCCACGCACTTGTCACCCCCTACCGCCCGCACACTTTAGGCCGAGTTTATTTTTGTTTTTGTTTTTTCTGTTATCTTTTTGCTTTTTCTTCTAAATAATGCAGGGTTTCATCCTGGGCCTACCACTCATTCTTGCGGTAGAAATGCTTCTACCCTCCCTTTTTAGTTGTGTTTATTATATTTTCGGTATACTTATCTGTTCCGTGTTAGAAAGCAGCAAAAGAGAGAACAAGCAGAATAACTTTTGCAATAATCGAAATTTTATGTATGCGCAAAATTGATGTCTATTTCAAAGGTATGCCTACTCGTAGAATAAGAGTTAAATGTGGCGACTAAAAAATACTTGCTTATTTTCAATTCTATAGAGTGCGTGACCGCGCGGTTTGTCCAATTTTCTTTATTTCCGCCTAGCTCATTCGAGTTAAATGGCAGACCTTTATTTTCGCCACTCGTTTGTTCTTTCATGGTAGGATTTTTGGAGATGTATATGGCGGTGTTATCACAGAACATGTAGAGGTTTTCATTTAGTCTGCATGAGAGCCCGAGCCACTTTAATTCACAAGTGGTTGAGCCATACTGCGATACTGCTTCTGCACTGACCTGGAGACAACAGACTGCTTCTTGTTTCCAGCTCACAGATTTCCCCCAACAAATGTGCAAAACCCGAGTGTGACTTGCGATCCCCTTGTGTCATCAGCATAACTTGCATTTAGCTTCAATCCAGATACATTCATTTGAAAAAGTAGTCCTTTCCCAGGCGCTGCTTTGACATTCAAGATCCCAAGGCGGACTGTAGATGACACTCCCTAGGCACTTGCACCGAACTGACTCACCAATTACCTACAGCATAGGAAATGTCGGGTCTGGTCACTGTGAGGTATATGAGCTTACCAACCAGACGCCTGTACCGCGAACTATCTGAAAGAGGTAGGCGAATCATCTGTCCAAGGTTTTGTCCTCCCCAGTGGCCATGGGGCATCGGGCAGGTTTTCCTCCAGTCAATCCTGCCTCTTTTAGAAGATCAAGGGCATACTTGCGCTGAGAGAGAACTAAGGAGTCGGGCTTCCGAGCAATTTCGATCCCCAGGAAGTACTTTGGAGAGCCCTTTCTTTAGTGATGAGATGTTGGCGAAGATGTCGCTTTATTTCAGGGCTACCCCTTCCTGGTCATCGCCGGTGAGAAGAATATCATCGACATACACAGCCAGAACCACCAGCCCAGAAGGAGTTTTCCGAATAAAAGAGAGTGATCAGCAGAGCTTCGCACAAAACCAACAGCCGCCACAATGCCGTTGAACTTGTCAAACCAAGCTCGAGGACTCTGCTTGAGGCCATCGAAGATTGCCTTCTGCAACCGGACATACCCGTGTCTCCCCCTGAGCAACATACCCAGGAGGTTGCTCCATGTAAACGGCCTCGTGAAGGTAACCATAAAGGAAGGCATTCTTGACATCCAGCTGAGAGATCGGCCAATCGCGATTGACGGCCACAGAGAGAAGGACCCGGATAGTGCTGAGACGAGCCACGGGGGAGAAGGTGTCAAAGTAATCAACCCCATAAGTCTGAGTAAAGCCCTTAGCAACAAGGCGAGCCTTATAGCGATCCACAGTGCCGTCGGGGCCAAATTTACCACGACGCGTAGCCAACAACATCAGTACCAAAGGGAGGGGGAACAAGAGTCCGATGTCCCCCGCTCCGTGAGAGTCGCCTATTTCCGTCAGTCCATGGCCATGCTTCCAATGGGGAATCGCTAGGGCTTCCTGATAGGAACGAGGCCGTGGCAGTATGCAGACCGATAGCCAGCGCAAAGGCCCTGCGAGAAGGTGTGAGACGATCATAGGAAACAACAGCAGCCAGGGGGTGAAGGGTACATGTCCGCACTAACCCTTTGCGAGAGCGCCACAGGGAGATCCAGGTCGGCAGCCAACTCTCGGGATCCGGATTGGGTTCCCGTGGCAGAGAGAGCTGGCCCGAGAGAAGATAGCGACGGCGTTCTTAGCGTAGAGGGTGGAGATGGAGGTGGAGGTGGAGACGGGGGGGGAGAGAGGAGGAGCGTTAAGAGGAGGATCCTTCGTCGGAGAGGGAGGAGGAGGGGGTATCCGGTAGGAGACAAGGGAACGAAGGGAATAGTAGGAGAGTCAGAAGGTGGGGAAGGAGAGGAGGAGGGAGCGGAGAAGTAGGAGGCATTCTCGAAGAAGGTAACGTCAGCAGAGACGAACTGCTGACGAAGAACAGGGTTAAAGCAACTATAGCCTTTCTGAGTGGTGGAGTACCCCAGAAAGACTCATTTGGTGGAGCGGGGGAAACCTTATCACGGGTGGCAGATGGCGTATGGACCAAGGTCAGTCCAGCCTTAATTAGATACGGAGAGGGAGAGGAATTTAGGAGCTCCTTGTCCGGATAGAGAATGGAGAAGGGCGTTTTCCCGCGGAAAGTGGAGGGAAGACTATTGATGAGGTAGCAGGCAAGGAGAATTGTTTTTTTCGGCATAGCCCCATACGAACGAGGGACTAAGCATCTGGGTCATTAAAGTGCGGGCCACATCGAGGAGGTGACGGTTTTTGCGTTCCGCCACCCCATTTTGTTGGGAGGTGTAAACACAGCTAGTCTGATGAATAATGCCATGTTGTACACAAAAGGAAGTAAAAGCATGACTGAGATATTCCTTAGCATTTTCAGAACGAAGAGTTTTAATACAAAGATTGAACTGATTTTTAATCAACTGATAAAAGGAAATCCATACATCTAAAAGTTCAGAGCGATCTCTGAGGAGATACACCCAAGTACAACGAGAGATAATTATCGGTATAAATGTTACAAAATAAGAACTCGACCAACGGTGAGGGTAGGAGCAGGTCCCCAGATATCAGAGTGAACAAGAAATAGGGCGAGTCGAACCCCGTCCGAGCTTCGGCGGGAAGGAGGAACGGTGATGCTTGCCGAGTTGACAGGCGTCGCATTGGAGAGGAGTACTGGATGGAAGGAGGTGCGGCAGAAGCTGATGTAGTATTCCGGGGAGGAGGATGACCGAGACGGAACTGCAGAAGATCCTGTACTACTCAGGAAGAGGAGAAGGCAGATAAGGTGCGGAAACATTGTCGAGGAAGTAGAGGCCGCCGCTTTCAGTCCCAGTAGCAATCGTCCGGTGGGAGCTCGGATCCTGAAAACCGTTTTATATTCAAGAAGTGGGTGTAAATGTCACAGAATACGCGCCCCGTTTACATAAAGAGGTAACAGACAATCAGATTCTGCACGGAAACTTGGGCACATAGAGAGTTCCGCTAGGCAGTGAGGGATAAAACGCCCGTGCCGCCGGGGAGGGAGAACCATCGCCGCAACGTGACCGGGGGCAACCGATAATTTTCGAGCAAGGAGAAGCACTGAGGGTTGCCCGTCATTTTAGTGGCACAGAGTCGATAACCAATTTACCTTGAGTCACCACGTGGGCACTTGAAGAAGTCACAACAGAGGCAGATGGTTGGAAGAGTCACCGGAGGGGATCGAAGATGAACCGTTTCCAGCAGCGTTCGAAATTTGGCCGGTGAACCACTGAGAACAGAGTAGCGGGAAGAAGCACGGCCGCCGGTCTATTAATTTTACCTAGAGCCACTGCGCTGAGCTATATTTAGTGGTCCGGTGGGGGAGAAAGCGGGCAATAGCGGGCGCTGAAGGAGAGATGGTTAACCAGCGATGCGGGCAAAAAATAAAGCGGTGGCATCTAAATGGGAGAGTCAGCCTCACCCATAATATATGTCATAATAACTTAAGCCGGAAAGAAACACTTACCAGAAGCTCCTGGAACTTGTGTTGTTGAGCCAAACTCCGCAGAAAAGGGGCGATTTGAAATCTCACCTTATAAAGCCTGGACTGTTGGTAGGCAGCAGCAGGAAAATTTGGGACGGGCAAAGACCATAAAACTAATGCGGGAAGTCTGAGCCCCTTTGGAGTACAAAGCGGCAAGATGAAGCCAAACCGTCTCATCATGACGTATGACGGGAAGGCACTCATCAGAAAGACTGTTCGCAAGCCAAGTACAAAGCGCGTCACTGGCATCCCAGTCATAAAGAGAGGGGAAGTGATAGGAGGTGGGTCATCATATTGGTGGCGTTTCGTTGTGAGCGAAGAACAAAAGGTGAAAATACGCTCCAGTCCGGGTAGTTGGAGCCAACAAGTTTGGAAACGGTCCCAAGGTTCCCGGAAGGAGTAATTTAGTAGAGGCATCATTAATTAGCCATCGCAGCTGGAAACAGGGGAAGCCGGGCGGTTAGGATACAATCCGCATCGGATAGGAAGAAAAGCTGCAGCGGTCTCGAGGGTAGAAACCAGCGGCCAGAAAAGCCAACGACCAAACCGCAGACGCAAGCAGAGGGGAAGAAGTCGAGCGGCTAGAGGACAAGCCGCACGAACAGGAGCAGGGACAAAAAACAGGTCGCTGTGATAGGAGGCAGCGGGTAGGAAACAACCCGCGCAGAGAAAGAAGGGCGGCAGCGGTCTCAAGGGAATATATTTTTTTCCAGCGGCCAGAAGGGCCACGACCTAGCTGCAGACACAAACAGAGGGGAAGAGGTCGAACGGCTAGAGGACAGGCCGTGCGAACAGAAGAAACGAACGGCTAGAGAATAGGCCGCGCGAATTTAGAAGGCAAACCGGCACTACAAGCCGGGCAGACAGTAAGACTACAGAATCAGGAGGAGTAGATCGAGTCCTCTGATACCATGTTAAAAAAGCAAGCAAAAGAGAGAACAAGCAGTATATCTTTTGCTTAATAATCGAAATTTTATTATCCAAAATTGATGTCTATTACAAAGGTATGCGCTTCTCACACTTGTGCGCGATAGAATGGAGGAGAGAAGAGAGAGTACAAATAAGAGATGTGGGACTAAAAAATACAAGTTAAGCGGACTGTACAAGGTAAACCGCTAAGACGTCAGCTTAGACAGAAGGGCTAACCCACGGCTAACCATAGGAGAAGCAGATAGGTCACCGGTGAAGATCGCTAGACCGCCCGGTTAACACTTTAGGCCGAGTTTATTTTTTGTTTTTGTTTTTTCTGTTATCTTTTTGCTTTTTCTTCTAAATAAGCCGCCAGGGTTTCATCCTGGCGCGGTCTCCCCGAACTCGCCATCTCAGGGACAGCTTCTACCGCCCGGTCTCCCTTTTTATTTTTGTTTACTTATATTTTGTATATTATCTGTTCCGCATACTTAGATTGCAACATTGGGGACAATGTTGGGTTTAAGTATGGGGGTGTTTTCCTATTCTGCACTTTTTATATTCTATACTTAACAAAAAAATACAAAAAAAATGCAAAAATCAAAAACAAAAAAAAAATTCATTATTTTTATAATAAAAAACCTTAAAAAAAAATTCATAAAACCAAAAAATTCAAAATATTATAAAACAAAAAGTCCAAAAAAAATTCATAAAATAAACATTCAAATTCAAAAAAAAAAATATTTTTCTTTTCTTTTACTTTGTAAATATTTTTTGTAAAAAATATTTTCTCTTTTCCCCACCATCTTCTTATTTGTAAAAACTCGCATTTTGCCTCCCCGCGGCGTTCAACTCATCGAACCAACCATCCAAATAGAGTTTGTTCGCGGGGGCTGCAATCGAGTTTTTACTTTGTACTTTTTTTAAAAAAAATCTCTCTTTCCCCCATATCTTTTTTAAATAACACTTCTTTCTCTCCTCATTCTTGTAAATTACTTATCAAAATACACTAAAAAAATCAAAAAAAAAAAGAAATTAATTAGAAAACCCCAAAACCCTAAAAAGATAAAAATCTAAAAATCCTAAAAAGATAATAATTAAAACACAAAAAAATGATAAAAACTCTAAAAATTCCAAAAAAATGTTTTGTTAAATTATGTAACAAAATAATTCGAATATACCATATCTTAACCCTTTTTGCTTTCCAAAAATCTAGTTTCGAGTTAATTTATATGCGAATTTTAGTTATTCTTTGCTTACTATTCGTTTATTAATTAAAGTTCGATAGATTTAAGTGTCTGGGGTTAAGATTTAAAGAATTTTTTATGTCTTTTCCTTATAATAGGGAACTTGTTTTTCACCACCACTTCTAATTTTTATAAATAGAAGCTCGTTTTTTATGTTAGAAAATAACATCCATGGATATCAATTATTTCTATTTCATGCTTTTAGAAAGATAGGAACGTTCATTTTAAAAAGGTTGCTCTCAAAACTTTTTTATTAAAATCTAGTTTTCCTTTTGAAAAACTAAACCCACTTCCATTTTTTTCATGTCTTACTTGACATGTTTACCCCTATCCCTTAAAAGATCTTATGTCAATGGGAATAAGATTTCATTCCGTAAACATAGACACCCAATATTTAAAAAGATTGTCTGTTATGGAGTAAGAGGATAAAATTCATTACTCCTACACATATACATTGGGTTATTTATTATTTATGAAGAAAGAAAAAAATTATTATGTGTTAGGAAAATAAGATTTCATTTTCCTAACTATCCAAAAAAAATTGGAGGTTCGAGAAAAAATTACCTCACCTCAATATTCAAGCCTTCTTCATAAACCACCAAACCACTTAGCATATTTCAATGATTCTAGAATTAATTTAAAATTTTTTGAGAGCATAACTTTTAAATTGCATTATTTCCTTTAACTTCTTTTAAGCTAAGGTTTTTTATATAAATCCAATCCATCCTTGTTAAACTAACAACAATAAATTTTTGCTTTCTATTTTATTTTATCTAGAAGTCTTTTTGAAACTCTTCCTCTATTCATAACATTTCATAAATTAGGATTTATTTCTTTAACCCCGGATGTTTATTTTGATCTTCCTTTTAATTAAGTGAAGCGGTAGCTAAACTTTGGATTTCTTTTATTCCTTATAAGTTCATCTCCAACTTTTGCTCTGTAATAGCAAAAGCTTAAGTATGAGGGTATTTGATGAATTGTAAATATACGTATTTTTCCGTACATTAATTTAGTTGTTTTCATTTATTTTTGTCATTTTTACTTATTTTTATTCAATAAAATGCTCCTATTTTTGTAAATATTATACTAACTTGTTTTATTTTATTTTTCAGGAAAAAATCAAAATCTGCAAAAAAATGCCATGTCACGCCCGTGACATATTGGTCACGCCCGTGACCAGGGCGTGACACGTCAAAAATCGTGAAATCAGCAAATTTTGAGGATCAAAGCTTGACACGCCCTGGGTCACGCCCGTGTCACCCGACACGGGGCGTGACCCAAGCCCGTGTCCACCCACTCGACGTTTCCAGCTCAACGATCGTCGACCTCCTCGACACGCCTAGAGGCATGCCCGTGACCTAGGGCGTGACTCAATCTCAGCTCAACGATTTCAACTCGATACTTTCCGCTCGACATTCGTCGAGTGTCGACACCAACTGACACGCCCAGAGTCACGCCCGTGACCTGGGGCGTGACCTTTCCAGCTGGCCCGACAAGACCTGCCCGAAGACTTTCGGCACAACCCGCGCCCAGATCCACCTGCTTGACACACCCAGCGTCACGCCCGTGACCTGGGGCGTGACCACTGCGAGACCGACACGTGTCCAGCCCGAAGTCTGCTTTCCCGTCAAATCGCCGGCCGCCTTCGCAAATAGTACCGACACGCCCCCAGTCACGCCTGTGACCGAGGGCGTGTACTTGTAAATTTTTCCCTATAAATTCAGAGCTTCTGCTTGAGTTCTTGTTCCCCTTTTGGATCCATTTTGTATAGGGGAAATGCTGCCGGGATGCTTCCAAAGTCTATGTAAGGGATATTTTTCCCCCTCTCCTTAGCTTTTATTTTCATGTCTTTGTAACCCGTGTTTTTAGTTAATAAAATTTGTCTCCTTTTTCTTCTCTTAATATAGCTTTGGAATGGATCTATACAACTACCTCTATGCAATCTTATCTTTATTTTCTTGTTTTAACTTAGTTTTTTTTTGTTCTTCTTTATATGTGTGTGTGTGTATGAGATTAGTTTTCTTGTTTTTATGTTTAGTTATTTTTACATTGTTTTGGTTTAACTTAGATTTTTATAGTTTCTAATTCATCCCTATAGATCCGTAAAAACGTTTTCAAAGTGTTTTTCCTCTTTTTTAACTTAGCTTTTTATTTCGTAAAACTTTTTCGTTCTTTTCCCTTTATTCGCACTTTTTTAGCATTTTTACGGAATTATAGGAATGATAACATAGTCGTTTTAATTTTTCGTGCACTTTGATTTTTCGTTTAAACTTTTGCTCCTTTTATTTTTCTGTCTTCATTTTAATCATTTCTACCGCATTTTAGCGGTAGAAATGTATTCATTTTTATTTTTCGATCGTTTTCATTTTGCGTTTATTTACAAACCTTTTTCGCTCGTTTAATTTTTATTTTAGCTTTTTATGCATTTCTACCGCATTCTAGCGGTAGAAATGCAGTTGTTTTAATTTTTCGGTAACTTAGTTTTTTGCAATTTTTTATGTATGCGCATTTATTTCCTCCTACTCGTTAAGAGTTAAATGACGCTTGCTTATTTTCAATTCTGTAGAGTGCGTGAGTTTGTAATTTTCTTTATTTCCGCCTACTCATTCGAGTTAAATGGCAGACCTTTATTTTCCCTACTCGTTTGGGTAGGATTTGTGTGTGTGTGTTTTCATTTATGTCGAGAGAGTGTGTGTGTGAGTTTTACTTTATGTCGAGTGTGTGCGTGTGTTGCATTTATTTAGTCCTACTCATTTGAGTAGGACCTGCTCTCTTTATCCCGCCCACGCACTTGCGCCGGGACTCGCAATTTACAGCTTTCTTCAGTCCTACTCGTTTGGGTAGGACTTGCAATTTTCAGCTTTCCTTTACTGCTTTCATTTTATCGCTTTCATTTACTGCTTTCTTTATCGCTTTATTTTCTGCCTTTCACCGCAAGCCGTCCCCATTCCGATGAGTGGCTAATCGTTCTTAGCCCTCGGCATCGAAGAGCATTGGGACAGATAAAATAGCTTAAAATAACTAAAGGTCTAATTTTTCTAATTAATTAAAAGTACTTAAGGTTTGCCCGGGGTTAACGACGCGTAGGACCACATATCGATGTGTGGGCCCTATTTCCGTAGTCCATATGCTAGCTAGCCGAGAGGCCGTGCATATGGACCGATCACCCCTTGGCAAAGAGAGTTCCGCACTAACCCTCGAGAGAGGAGGAGCGCCAACTCTACCGGATTGGGTTCCCCACCCAATAGCGGAGTTCTTAGCGTAATGCGGGCATTAAGAGGAATCCTTCGTCGGACGAGAGCCCGGTCGAATAGTCTTAGCATTCAGGTGAGCGATAGCCCTATAGCTAGGTGAGCTCATTTTAGTGGAACCTCCACGACCAAGTCTCCGCCTTAATTAATTAGAAATTTAGGAGCTCTTTTTATTTAAAGTCTATTTTAGTTCAATTGTTTTTTTCGGTGCCATCGAGCTAAGCTATTCATCGGCACCACCTTATTACTTTCTTTTTATGCTTTCATTTTCTTTTTCTGCATTTTTATTATATATAAAATATCCCGATAAGATAATTATCGGTAAAATAATAGTCCCCTCCAGGGAAGAGTAGAAATAATCGAACCGACCCCGAGAACAATACGACCTCGATATTCCACCCGGAATATCCTGTACTACTCACGATAGGTGCCTCCTTTCGTTAAAACTCGATCTAAACCGTTTTATATCCAAATAAATAAATACACGCCCCCCGTTTTCTAAATAAAATCATTCCGCCTTTTTCTCAAATAAAACCGCCGGGTCGCCGCGTGACCGTAAATAATTTTGGAGTTTTAACCACCAACCAACACCCTTATACTCAATGAAATTCCCTTGGGCTATCTACCATATTTGACGGATTTTCTAGTCGAGAAGTTCCAATTGTCCTAGGGAATCTTCAAGTCTATTCCCTATGTTATTCCCACATACTAGGGAGGGAAAAAAAAGAAAAAAAAGACATGAACAAAAATAGCAAAGCTGTAAGAACCCCCTCCTGGAACACAAAACACGGCACGAGGTGAGTCTTATGCCCAAAAAATCCGCCTTGCAGTTGTAACACCCCCTATCTGTCGCATATCATATAGCAGTAGGTCCGGCCAGGGCCCGACGCCATATACCACATACAGACCGGGTGGTTACTCATTGGAAACCATCCAACCAATCCAACGTCCTACACAGAACATTCTAGCGAAAGCAATTTAAAATTATTGCATTAATAAAGAACCCAACACTAGCATGAATGTCCACTAATACGCCAAAAAGGAATGAAGTACAAATACACAAGTATTGGCCTTAAGGCCTTACATTTGTTCTCCTCATATTACATGTTTTCCAAACCTCGGCACGTAGTCCGGCCATACATGAATAAAAGAAAACACTCAAAAACTAGGCCTTCGAGGGCCAGCTCAGCAGCTTGGGCTTTAGCCCGCTATTTACCGCTCGGCTCCGCAGCACCTGCAAGCACAATCCACCGCAACGGTGGTAAACCAAAGCAACTGTCAGCCATGCTGACCAAATTATAACGATCCCGCCCCTAACTCGGGGCGGCGATGCTCCTTCCCTGCACTTTATTAACACAACCAAGCAGTATATAAATACATTGCATCACAGGCATTGGCACGCATGACCACACGCCCCGTGCTCTCAGGGCACATTCTTGGTGATCACGGTCTAAGCCCGCCGACTCACCACCGTCCCCGGGATAGCAATATCTCGTGAGCATTTGGTCTTTCTGGCCACTGCCTAAGACCCTCCATCTATGCCAATGGTAAGTGTCAAGTCACTTTAGGTCTCTTTAACCGAACGACATAGAGCGGGTACGGTTCCGCCTGACCCGTTGCTTACACTGCAACGTTAATTTAAAACATATGCGCAGGTCAAACTCTCCTGAGTCCCAAATCGTTTACAAACATCACATAACCCAGTTATGTTCAAGTTGGCTCCCAGGCCCACATGATGGCAGAACCACACATCCGCCCAGTTTTTCGGGTGCACCTTGGAGTTAATCCCCAAGGCTCCCTATTGCAATCTACCTCGTAGAAAACCTGAAAAATAAACATTCGCATGGAGTCTTCTCCGGCCACTTATGCAATGCAACATCAACGATCCAGACCAACTTATCCGGGTAGGCTTCACACATCATGCCTATATCTATTCTCGATTACGGACTCTACATGTACACAATGTGTACTATTCATGTCTACCCGAAGGAACGCCTCAAACTCACCGCAAACTCGCGAGAGCGGGCTTCCCTATGCAAAAGAAGTAGAGCTTCACATGCTCATGTAGAGAATTGTTACCCTAGCGTTCTTCCTTAGCGCCATGGAAATGTAAGCGGATGAAAAGCACCACACTCTTCTTGCCTCCGTAGATCCGAAGTCGGTTCGTGATTTGGAGCTCCGAAGCTCCGCCGGTGACTGGATCTAGGCTTCTTCTTCCTTCTTTGCTCTCCCCTATCTATTGACTTAGAAAGAGAACCACTCAAGTGAAATGAGGGTTTCAAAGGCCCAATCCCGGGTATATCCCAGTAGGAACAACCCCCAACCGTCGGATCCCAAAATAAGGAAACGAATGGCTATGATTCGTAGCTAAAAAGTTAAACCTGGTCCGAACACGGCCTGTGACATGCTCGTGTCTAGGGCCGTGTCCCTCATTCGCCGTCAAAATCAACGCATTACGAAAATTACACGGGTCCCAACACGCCCGTCTTTAACATGACACGCCCGTGTTCCAACTGACACGGCCGTGTGGTTGGCTGTGTGCCCCCATCGACACAAACCTGAAAACAACCCGAGACTCACATGGGTCTTGGACATGCCCGTGTCCTATTTGACGCGCCCGTGTCAAACCCGAACACACCTGGTCTCCAGACCGTGTTCATTGTCTCGACACTTCATCGAGCGAAGTTCGTCGACCACACGACACGGCCTTGGACACGCCCATGTCCTAGGCCGTGTTCCCTGTCTCGATACATCGTCGAGCGAAAATGTCGATTCCCCAGGCCGATCGTCGACACGGGCTCGACACGCCCTGATACACGCCCGTGTCTCAGGCCGTGCTCGCTGCTCGATGATCGTCGACTCCAAATTTCGTCGACCTCGCGTCCAAATCATCGACTCGATCCTGACACGCCCTGGGACACGCCCGTGTCCCAGGCCGTGTGCCCCCTGCCAAATATCAGATTTGGCGCAAAACGCCTCCCATCGCTCTTTTGAGTTTCGGGGCGTTACAATTCTCCCCCTCTTAAAAGAATTTCGTCCTCGAAATTACATAAAGGAAATAAACATAAAACTTAAATGGTACCTGAGTGAAACAACTCCGGGTACTCCTCAAGCATAGTCTGCTCTCGCTCCCAAGATAGCTCCTCTCGACAGCAATTGTCCCAATGGACCTTGACCATCCTGATCTATTTATTGCGTAGCCTCTTGACTTCCGAGTCCTCAATACGTACGGGATTGACCTTCGTCTTCAACCCACTATCAACCGGCACTTGATCGACCGCGATCACTTGCGTAGGCTCTTGCACCACCTTCCGTAGCACTGATATATGGAATACATCATGTAGAACACTAAGCTCCACAGACATCTTCAACCGGTACGCTGCTTCACCAATCCGCTCCAAAACCTCAAACGGTCCAAGGAACCTCAGGCTTAGCTTCTTCAAGCGCCACACCCGCGAGACACCCTTGAACGACTTGATCTTCAAGTACACCCAATCGCCAATAGCGAACTCCACGTTCCTGTGCTTGGCATTATAGTACTTAGCCTGGTGGTCCTGAGCGATTAGCAACCTCTCTCGAATGGTTCTCACCAAAGAAGTAGCATCCTCCACCTCTAATCGCTTATACAACTTTGATTCACCCGTTTCCAACCAGGACAACTGCGTGCGACATTTTCTACCATAAAGGGCCTCGAAGGGCGCCATTTGAATGCTCGCCTGGTAGCTATTGTTGTAAGCGAATTCCACCAAGTATAGGTGATCTTCCCATTGCTTTCCAAAGTCCAGGACACACATGCGAAGTATGTATTCCATTGTCCTATTGACCCTCTCGGTCTGCCCATCCATTTGCGGATGAAAGGCTGTGCTAAAACTCAGCTTTGTTCCCAACATCTGCTACGCCAGCCTCCAATCATTGGACGTGAAACACCCATCTCGGTCACTCACGATGCTGCGGGGCACACCATGAAGCCGCACAATATTATCCACATATAGCTTTGCCAATTTCTCAACCGGATCATCCTTCCTATGCAGAATGAAATGCGACACCTTCGTTAGACGATCTACGACCACCCAAATGACGTCGTTCCCCTTTTGCAACCTTGGCAACCCGTGCACAAAGTCCATAGTAATGTCGTCGAACTTCCACTCCGGAATAGGCAAGGATTTCAAGAATCCTTCCGGCTTTTGGCATTTCGCCTTCACCAAGGCACAAGTTTGACACTTCGCCACGTAGAGCACCACATTCTTTTTTAGTTCTGTCCACCAGAATAATTTCTTAACACCGCGGTACATCTTTGTGCTCCTTGGATGAATTGAGTACTTGGTATGATGCGCCTCGTACAACAATTCCACCCGCAAATTTCCCACGCTTGGGACGCACAGACAACCGCCTTTCCAAAGTAATCCGTCCTCCACAACGAATTGGGAATTTGACCCATCCAGAGCCTCTATCATGAGTTGCTTCATGTGGACATCCATATCCAACGCCTGCCGAATCCGATCAGCCAGGTCATATTGGACTTCAGTCCAATTCAATACTGCTTCAGCACTTGATTGCTTATCAACTCAAGAGATCTCCAACGCCTCTAACTCCCAAACCAACCGCTCGTCATGGACCGACAAACAATTGGCTTGAGATGGGGCCCGACGAATCAACACATCCGTAACCGCATTACCTTTACCAGGCACGTAGTGGATCTTGAATGTTTAGTCCCCCAGGAACTCCATCCATCTATGCTGCCGCATGTTCAGATCTTTCTGATCAATCAAATACTTCAGGCTCTTGTGATCGGTGTAGATATCAATCTTCACACCGTACAAATAATGTCTCCATAGCTTCAAGGCAAAAATCACGGCTGCTAACTCCAAGTCATAGACCGGATAGTTCCTCTCGTGCACCTTCAACTGTCTCGAGCCATATGCTATAGCACTTCCATGTTGTAACAGCACACAACCCAAACCACTGCCCGAAGCATCGCTATAAATCTCATAACCTTCGGTCCCACTCGGTGAACTCAACACAGGCGCTGTGGTCAACCGACATTTCAACTCCTCAAAAGCTCGCGCGCACTTCGGCGTCCAAACGAACTTCTGCTCCTTCCTCGTCAAAGTAGTGAGAGGTAATGCTATCCGCGAGAAGTTCTCTACGAAGCGCGTATAATAGCCGGCAAGCCCTAGAAAACTCCGGACTTCCACTACCGTAGAAAGCTCAGGCCACTCCCGTATCGCAACAATCTTCACCGGATCCACTGCAATACCTCCCCCACTCACTATATGACCGAGGAATGCCACTGAGGACAACCAAAACTCGCACTTCGAGAACTTGGCGTACAATTGATTCCTCCTTTGCGTCTCCAAAACCAAATGAAGATGCCTGAAGTAATCTTCCTCACTCTGCGAGTACACCAAAATATCGTCGATGAAGACGATCACAAAATGGTCCAAGTACTCCCTGAAGGTCTTGTTCATCAAATCCATGAACACTGACGGCGCATTCGTCAGCCCAAACAGCATGACCGTAAACTCGTAATGCTCGTATCTTGTACTGAACGCTGTCTTAGGGACGTCAGTCTCCCTAATCCTCAGATGATAGTAACCAGACTTGAGATCCAACTTAGAGTACACCGTCGACCCGACCAACTGATCAAAAAGATCATCAATCCTTGGGATTGGGTACTTGTTCTTTTCCGTTAGCTTTTTTAACTCCCTATAATCAATACAAAGTCTCAAGCTCCAGTCCTTATTCTTTACAAAGAGGACCGCTGCGCTCCAAGGCGACGAACTTGGATGCAAAAACCCTTGCTCTGACAACTCTTGAAGTTGCACCTTCAGCTCCGACATTTCCTTAGGCGCTAGCCGATACGGAGATCGTGACACAGGCTTCGCACCTGACACTAGCTCAATCGTGAAATCTATCTCCCGTTGAGGCGGGGCTCCAGGAAGATCTGCGGGGAACACTTCAGGGTACTCAGCTACCACTGATATACTATCCAACGTAGGCTTTGGCTTTGCAACCTCCACTAGTGTAAAGAACAGCTCTACACCAGCACGAACTGCCTTCACCACCTGAAGAGCAGACATCAACGTCTTGCTCGACCCTTTTAAGCCCGTAAAAGTCGTCTCACGACTTTCTCCCAACTTTACTTCCTTGTGACCGCAATCAATATAGGCTTGCTGCTCCGAGAGCCAGTCCATGCCAAATATAACGTCAAACTCCACCAACTGTAGTAACGACGCTTGAAGATCGAAATCTTGATTCCCAATGCGAATCTTAACACCGCAGAATTTATCCGCGTGCATCGAACACCCATTCGGTAACAACACATCTAACTTGTCCTTTGCCATCGAAGAAGGTACTCCGATGCACGATATGAATCCTTCGGACAAGAAGGAATGTGAAGCTCCTGTATCAAAGAGTGCTCTCGCCAGAAACTCACAAATCAAAACAAATCTTAAACAAACAGTGGTAAGGTAACATACGCATAACAAGTATTTAAAGAAACTTAACTTGCTACAAATTAAACCGTACCTGTCACCACATCCGCTTGTTTGATGGCCTCCTGTTGGCCAAGATTATAAACCCTTGGTTGAGCCGGAGCATAATGGGA
>CM077160.1:11206776-11379322 GCA_039583875.1 Platanthera guangdongensis | reverse complement strand
GAAAACATCGAAAGAGTGGTCACGGCTTGGGTCACGGCCCCGTGTCAGGTGACACGGCGTGTCGACGGGCGTGTCAGCTGGTCGACGATCGTTGAGCGCGATTCGTCGATCTGATGGTCACGGGCATGGGTCACGGGCGTGACTTGGGTGACACGGGCGTGACACGGGCGTGTCACGCTATTTCTTCAATAATATGTCATTTCTCGGGAATTTGACGTATCACGCCCTGGTCACGGGCGTGACCAACAGTACACGGGCGTGTACTTTGAGTTTTTGGCAATTTTTCCTGAAAATTCAGAAATAAAAAATAAATCTAAGTTAGAAAATATTTACAAAAAGGAAGCAATTTATTAAGGAAAACAACATAAAAATTACAAAAAGAAACTAATACATCTTATTTAATGTATATAAAAACACGTATATTTACAACTCATCACACACACACCCGACTCTGTGCACACAGACCTTTAGTTCCCACTTTTTGAGAGCTAGCATCACTCTCGGGTACCACCGCTGTGGCTACGGCAGCAGCGGAGCGGGCGTCTCCGCTTCTAGGCCAGTATGCACACTACCAAGCCTTAGACCCCTCTCATACGCCTCTGTACACGTCCAAGGTGCACTCTAGAGTCTCGCGTACCGTACTTTGCTGACAACCCTTCAGTCCTTGTTGGTCGGATGTGCGTTATCGAGGTCGTCCGCCCAGACCGCAGTGTAATACAACCCACTGGCCCTTTAACTCTCACAACCGCCTGGTGCACCGTACTGTCATCGGTGACGAACGGCCAGTACCGCATGCCCCGCCACTAGATTTATGCACATGCAAGTTTATCGTATCAGAACCGAGCCAAAGCTCCCCGGACCATCCCGTCTGTCACAAGTATCAACTGAGCCAAAGCTCGCCAACACCGAAACGTCCGTCTCTTATTCCAAACCTCATCCCTTAACACCGCGGGATGGCGCCCCTTTGAACACCTCGGGACGACTTATCCATTTCCAATACTTGTCCAACTAGTGAGTGCAGTGTGAAACCCTATTTACTAAATTACTCTTTTGATTTGTTCTTTAAGGTTTACGTTAACCCAGGACTGCCCCCGTATTCCCTGTGAAGGGCTCTCAAGGGGCACTAGGAACTGTGTTGGGATTACACCCAGCGTTCCCTTTCGCAAGGTACTTATTAATATTATTGGTTGATTTCCTTTTCCCATTACCTTCTCATATTGCGATAGGCTAATCCTAAGGTAGTTTAGACTTTTCACTCTCGCGGGCACGACGATCTTTCGTCGAACTCGCTTACCTTCTAACACACATCCACACGATTCCCACACTCCTTAGAACTTCCTAGTGACTCATCCACTTTATTCAAACAATTCAACACGACTAACTCCACCCTATTCCAACTCTTATCCTAATACAACTTTTCCCCAAATTACTATTTGCAGACCGACCTATACTAAGTGATGTTCATGATAGGATGTCCTTCGGTTTTCATCCGAATGACCTAGGATTATTACTGGAGTCCTATCATGACATACATGATTTAATTCCCGAATATTGTATTTTCCTCAATTAATCTTCTATTTAAATAATTTATTACAAGGACCAATTATAGTCGAGTTGATCATGAAGTATACATTTTAGACATCATTAATGTTCCATAAATTCATGATAAAATTCCATATATCCAAAAGTGACAATTTCCAAATTTGATATTTTATACAAACATTTATGGGGCCTAAAATTATTTTGCAGTAAATTCCCATATTCCAAGATTTGTAAAGCAACTACTTGAAATTATCATCCAATAATTTGAGAAAACTTTATTACACTACTACAGTCCTAAAATTATCACTAGCCAAACTTTCATGATTTTTCACAAAATATTTAATTCTAAATAAATTCAATACCAAAATCAACAAAGAGCATAATTGTGAATCAAGCACTATAAATATACTTCAAAATTTCTAATTAAATTCCTAATAGTAGATATCATCCTAAAACCATCAGTGGCCCAACTTCACATTTTTTAATGTTAAATTATTCTTTAAATGATTTATTTATCAAATATGGCCTTTACAAAATTTTGAAGGAAGAAATATATAAAATCCTTAAAAATTATAATAAATTCAGAGACCTCTATTTAGGTCAAAAACCTATACTGGCCAAGTTCTAATAGATTCCAATTAAACTAAATGATCAAATTAAATCAAATACTGAATTGGATACTTTGATAATTAACAAAGGAACTACCATGAATATAATCCATAAAATTCCACTAAAAATATCTAGGATTCAACTCACCCTAATATTCATTTACCCCATTTTCACAGTTTTTTAGATGAGGTTAAGTTACCATTTTGACCTATTAGTGCTTCTACCCTAAACTAGGGTTTGACTTTGGAGTTATTTACTACTTCAAAATTCCCTAATATTTCAACCAGAGTCTTAAATATATCTAAACTAACTCTCTACTGATTTACAAGGCCATACAAGGTCATTTGCCCCTATTTCCTTCACAACCCCTTAAAGGTCCATCCTTAGGGTGTGAACTTGGTCCGTGGTAGGTAGTCAACCCTAATTCATCTATTTTCCCCAAAGAGGGGAGGGTACTTAAAGTAATACTAAGTCAGTGTCTAAAAAGGGCTGTGCCTTCAATATTTTATTTTTTTTTCTTCTTTTGGCTATAAGCACACCAAGTCCTTTACAAGCCAACACATGCAAGGGGTTTCCCTAACTTGCTGTGATCCATGTGGGCTAAACATTTAACCATGACCTAATAATGTCCTCATGGACATGTCACCAAAAATTGGGGCCTTTTGGAGTTGAACTACTCCAAGAATCACCTAAACAAGCCTATGGGTAATTTGGTAATTTCACCATAATTTTAATTCCAATTAATCCATTTTTGGGCAGGACCTAATATGCCCTAAACCAGTTACTCCCCAAAATCTCAGGTCCTTTGAACCTCTGTATAAGCTTGGGCATCACTTTCAAATTTCTGCATTTTGCTATTTGCAGCCCAAGGCCATTTAATTTTTAGATCTTGCATGTGAGATATCTCAACATGCAGAGGGTTAAATTGTCTAATATTTCCACCATAGGTCTAATATACTCCTAAGGGCAGGCCACCAAAAGTTGGGGCATTGTGGAGTTGATAAGCTCCAAATATCAACAAAATTTAATTTATCATATTTGGACTAAAACTATAGCATTATATTCCCTAAAAATTCCCATTTTTGGGGAGGGCCTAGATATTCCTAATTAAGCCAGATGCCCAAAATGTCCGCCCATTTGGACTTAGGTTTTGGCAGGGCACTCATTTTAGTTTCTGCCCTACTCTAGGACCAGCCCTAGGAAAATGGCTCTATAGGGCAGTATACTTAACCCAACAATTATGTGTAACATATCAAATTAAAGGTGACTCCAAGACCTACAATTTTCATGTTGAGAACAGTTTATGGAAAAGGCTGTAAGGGCCCTAAAATTTGACATGCAAAAATCGGATTTTAGGGACAGAAAATACACTGTTCATATATTTAAATAATTCCTGGATTTATATTATTGCATGGCACAGATCTTGACGCAGATGGACGGCCGCTGCTCATCTTCTCCAAACCGACTGGTTTCCAGCCGAATTTTCACGGGGCTTTTCCCGCCGCCTCCGGCGGCGCATCCACCGGCCAACTTCTCCTCTCCCCTCACGGTGGTGGGGGCGAGCTTTTTCCGGCGGCTAGGGCGGCCGAGGTGGCGTCGCCACCTCACCCGAAGCTTGCAAAATGCCATTAATGGCTGAAATGAAGAAACTGGGTTCGGGCTCATTCAATCTCGAACCGTACCCTAATCATTCCTAAGATCTATGCATGAAGAGAGAGGTGAGGGAGGACCTTCCCGGCGGCCTTGCGACGTGAGGAGCGGCGGGGAACCATTGCGGCGACGGCGGCGCTTCTCCCTTGGTTTTCATGGCCAAAGCTTGGTTTCTCTCTCTCTCTGCTGCTGCTGCTCTCCTTGTTCTGAGAGTGGTGAAACTGAAGGGGAGAGGGAGAGAGTGAGAAGATGAAGTATGGAGGGGAGGGTGATAATTCCTAAGTGCAAGGTGGAGGGATTTCTTTGTTATTGTCACCATGCATGCATGGGTGGCCCCACTCCATTCCAGCTGCTTCTCATGACTTCCAAGGGTCGGCCATCCCATGTGGGGGCTGATGGCATGAGTCAAGTGGCTTATTCTACTAAATACCCTTAAATATACCCCTTTCTCTCTCCTAAATTATTCTTTAATTTTGAGATTCTCTCTCTCCTAGTCACTAAGTTGGCTGGTAAATCTCATATTGGCAGCCCACATGTTTATTTCATCCACCAAAATATGGTTAGCCCAAGTGAGTTGGGCTTGAGCTTGAGTTAGCCCATTTGGGCTAGCTTGACCCAAACCTAGGCTAGGGTTGACTTAGGTCAATTTGGTCTTTGAGGTTGGCCCAAATGGGTCCTTGGTGACCCATTGGCCTCCCCTGAGGCCTAGGTAGGGTTGTATTGGCCCTTTAGAGGTCACTGACCCTTAAGTAGGGTACCTTGACTACTTTAGGGCTAGAGTTGACTTTGGCCAACTTAGCCTTTTTGGTTGGCCCCAATGGGTACTTGGTGACCCGTTGGCCTCTCACTATGGTTATGAAGGTATGTGTGAGGTCCACTTGGCTAAGTGAACTTCAATTGGCCCTTGTGTAGGCCAGTTTGACCCAATGTAGGCTAGGTTGACCCATTTAGGGTTAGAGTTGACTTTGGTCAACATAGCCTCTTGGGTGGACCCCAATGGGTCCTAGGTGACCCATTGACCTCACTCTAGGGTTAGGTGGGCTTGGGTGGGGTCCACTTGGCTTGGGGATGGTCAATTGACCCTAAGTAGTTTGGTTTGACCCATTTAGGGTTAGGGTTGACTTGGGTCAACTTAACCCTTTTGACTGCCCTCCATGGGTCCTTATTGATCTAATGGATCTTACCATGGTTTGATGAGAACATGGTGGGGTCTTGAAGTCTTGGTGAAGCCCCATGGTTATCTTAAACAAAGGTTCAGGAATGTACTATTTGCAGACCATAGTGGTCTCACCCACATTCTTCCAAGACAGGTTTCCTTGGTCTTCTTGGGCTTCCTAGGGTTTGGTCATGACCTAGTCATGGCCAATAACCACACTTAGGGGTCTAGTTGGAAATGAGATGTTTCAAGACCGGGGACCGTATTTGGCAAGATAGTCGGCTTTTGAATTCTTCTCTCGGGGTACGTGCTCGACAAACAAAAATTGAAACCCCCAATTAGACCTTTCAGCTTGATCAAGTATCGCTGCAAAATCAGATCATTCACCTCGAACTCGCCTCTGATCTGGGACGCGAATACCATCGAGTCGGTGATGGCCCTTATATCTCGAATTCCCAACTCCTTTGCGAGAAGCAAGCCGACCACCATGGCTTCGTACTCCGCCCGATTGTTGGTAACTGGGAAGAGGATCTCAACCGCTTGCTCGATCCTTGTTCCCTGAGGGCTTACGAGCATGACTCCATATCCCACAGAATATCTGCCCGAAGCCCCATCTATAAATATCTTCCAAGACACCGTGCTATAAGAACCTTCCTCTCCTTCCACCTCGGCCGAGAAGTTGGCAAGGAAATCCGCCACCCCCGCCTGCGCCTTGATCGCTACCCTTGGAGAGTAAGAAATATCGAACTCGCTAAGCTCCACCGCCCACTTTGCCAGCCTACCAGAGTGCTCCACCCCATCCAGGATACTCCGTAAAGGATGATCGGAGACGACCCTGATGGAGTGAGCTTGAAAATACGGACGGAGCCTACGTGCTGAAACCACCAAAGCAAATACCAGCTTCTCCAAGATAGGGTACCTCGTCTCCGCCTACCGCAGTACTATACTAACATAGTAGATTGGAAGCTGCCTCTTGCCCTCCTCCCGGACCAACTCCGAGCTAACTGCTT
This sequence comes from Platanthera guangdongensis, assembly GCA_039583875.1. Classification (NCBI taxonomy): domain Eukaryota; kingdom Viridiplantae; phylum Streptophyta; class Magnoliopsida; order Asparagales; family Orchidaceae; genus Platanthera; species Platanthera guangdongensis. The sequence continues at coordinate 11,373,355 of CM077160.1, read as the reverse complement.
CCACCCCGACTCCTAGATAGAGAAAGAGATCCTCATTACCCCGCGGGCCCTGGAGGAGAGGAGCTTGGGTTAGCTATTGCTTGAGATTTCCAAAATCCTCCTCGCACTCTGCCGTCCACTCGAACTTCTGATTCCCTCGAAGGGTCTTAAAAAATGGAGAGCACTTCTTCCCTGCCTTGGACAAAAAACGGTTGAGGCCTGCCAGCCTTCCAGTCAGCCTTTGAACTTCCTTAGGATATCTTGGTGACGCCATCTCCAAAATGGCCTTCACCTTGTCGGGATTAGGTTCCACCCCCTGGGAGTGAGGAGGTGACCTAGAAATTCCCCCCTTCCTGCACCGAAGATGCACTTGGCCGGGTTGAGCCGCATCTTGTACTTCCTCAGGGTAGCAAAGGTCTCCACCAGATCCGCTATGTGTTCCGCGACACTTTTGCTCTTGACGAGGAGGTTATCCACATAAACCTCCAAGTTCCGCCCCTTCTGCCCCTTGAAGATTTGATCCATCGTCCTCTAGTAAGTCGCGCTTACATTCTTGAGCCCAAAGGGCATCATCTTGTTGCTATAGCAACCATCGCTGGTTATGAAAGAGATGTCCCGGCAGTCGGGGGGATGCATCCGGATCTGTTGATACCCTGAAAAAGCATCAAGAAAACTCATCACAGGAAACCTGACGGCGGAATCAACCAGCACGTCGATTTGAGGCAAGGGGTAGCAATCCTTCGGGCAAGCTTTATCCAATATTGAAAAAACGATACATAAATGCCAGCCCCCTCCATGCTTTTTTACTATTACAACATTGGAGACCCAACCTAGATACTGGATCTCCGAGATAAAACCTGCCTCCAGCAGTTTCTCTACCTCCTCCCTAATCAGCTCGGCCAGCATGACGGCGCTCTTCCTCTGCTTTTGCCGAACTGGAGCCACCGCGGGATCCACGTTGAGGCGATGACATGCAACATCGGTGTCCACCCCTGGCATCTCGGCGGCACTCCACGCGAAGACATTAACGTTGTCCTGCAGGCAAGCAGCCATCTCTATCTTCCCCCCAAGCGGCAAGGATCCTCCCACTTCAGCAGTCCTGGCTCTCCTCCTCGAGAGATCACCTTTATCTCCTCCACCTCCTCAGCAGCACACAACCCTTTCTCCTTCTCCAGCAACTCTTCTAGCTTCTCCGTATCACCCATCCAGCTGATGGTGCTGATGGCATTCAAGTAGTACTCCCTGGAAGCCTTGGGATCTCCCCTGATCCTGATCTGCACATATCCGCGGCAGTACTTCAGGCACTGGTGGTACGACGACGGAACGACCCTGAAGTAGTTGATGAGGGGTCGCCCGAAGATGGCGTTATAACCGCTCGGTGCGTCGATGATGATGAAGCGGCATCGGATCGACGTCCCACCGAGCGTAACCAGTAGCTACACTTCTCCCTCTACCTATTTCTTCTCTCCTGAGAAACCAAAGAGCGGTCCATCTGCAGCTTGGACCCGGGACGCTTCCACCTGAAGCCCGACGAAGGTTCTTTTGAAGATGACATTCACCGAGCTACCATTGTCCGCGAGGATTCGGTCGACGGTGAAGTCCTCAATGGCGGCTTGAATGACCAAGGGATCATGGAAGGGGTTCTCATTCCATAGCATGTCTTCCTCCGAGAAGGTGATCTCCTCTAATGGAGACGGGGTTTGTGATGTCGAAGCGACGTTTTTCCGATAAATCTGGTGAAGACTCCCCTTGTGGGAAGCTCCAAGCCCGACCCCTCCATTGATCACGCCTATATGCCCACCTCCTGGGCCATGTATCACTTCCCCGCAACCTCCCAGGTCGACACAGTCCTCATTCCTCCTCCTCACTGGAACTTGGAATGCCACCTGGCCCACCTGGGGCCTCCTGTCTCTGTTGCTCTCTTTCTGCCACTCCCGCTTCCAGCCTCCTCCTCGCTTCCCAAAACTCGGGGCAAACCAAGGTCCCGTGCCCCTCTACCTGATGAATATCGCAGTAAAGGGGAATCTCTGCCTCCTGGCGCATTGCTCGCTGCTCCCTCCGGCGTCGCTTGTTGTCTTGGCGAGCGATGGCCATTGTCTCACTTCTTCCTCCTCCTCGGCCTCCCTCCTGCCGATTTCCATTCCTCCTCTCTTTCTGATACTGCTGCCTTGCTGGTCTCAATTGGAGGCGATTCTCTGGATACTGTAATCACCTTTCCCCCCTTCCTTCTTCCCGAGCTTCCGCCAGCCTTCTCTCTTCCTGTCTTCGAGGCCTCTCCTGCCTCCTTTATTCAACCCTCTTGGGTTCCTCTCTCTTCCTTCTATCCTCTCTCCTTGGTTCTTCCTTCTTCTTCTCCTCTCGCCTCTCCAGCTTCCTCCTTGACTTCGACCCCGAAGGTCCTGCTCCCCTCCTTTCTGTCGCAATCTCCCCATCCAGCCTTGCTAGGAAGTCCTTGTTCTTCTCCTTCCCTCGAACGAAAGTGTTTGCCTTCTCTATCATTTCTTCAAAAGATCTTGGGGGATTGGACCCCATCTCCAGACTAAACACGCCTTACTTCAACCTAAACTTTAGGGCCACCATCAAGGTAAAACTGTCCACCTCTTCCACCTCCAAAATCTCCTCCTAAAAGAAGTCGATGTAATGACCCAAACTCTCATGCTGCCCTTGGACGATTTTGAAGAGAGCCGTCGCTTCCTTCTTCCTCTTCTTCGATGTCGCGAACCTCACCATAAGGCCCCAACGCAGATCTGATAAGTAGTACACGGACCCCGCAGGTAGCTGATGGAACCAATCCCTGGCGTTCCCCTTTAGGGTGATGGAGAAGAACCTGCACTTGAAGGCGTCAGACATGTTGCGGATGGAGATGACATCTTAAAACCATTGGAGGTGGCTGACAGGGTCATCTCTGCCGGAGTAGTAAGTGAGAACGGGTTCCCTGAACCCTTCTGAACTGAAGAGATGAGGATCTCGTCACAGAAGGGGTTCCTCCCTCCCTGGCGGTGACGAGTTTCATCCTCGCTGGAGACGTCATACTCGCTATAGTGCCGAGTATCCCTGCACCTCGCCGGTGACATTGGATCGCGAAAACGGACCCCCTGGCTACTCGTCGGGTAATGTCGCGACTGCATCGGTCGCTCTTCCCTCGCCCAGGTGGGCTCCTTTCCAGCTCGCCTCGGCGGCGCTTCCTCTTCTAGCGGCATCAGGCGACGGGGAGAACTCGCCGTGACCTCTGGGCGCTGAGCGAAACCGGCGAGAATGGTTTGCTCGATCTTCCTCGCGAACACTTCAAATGCGGCCACTGTTACAAACTTTCCACCTCGCGCGGCGTCTCCTCCTACTGCCGAGTTGCCAACCAACTCTCCTTGCTCGCCACCAATGGCCATCTCACTCAACTTCCAAACTTTCCTCCTTGGCTGCGATCGACGCTCACTGCACCAAGTGTTGAAGCCAGGAAAAATTCCAACCTCAGAATTCGGACCAAAGCCGCCTAAGATTACTGGCTCAGAAGCTAGATCAGACGGTAAAGATAACTAGAACGAAGAATCAGGTCAAACAAGACCCCAGATGTTGCGGCAGGAAGGTCCTACCACGTACCCGGATGCTCGAAAGGAGCAGCTCCTTCTCAACCAAGGATGGACGAACTGGGTACGAGGGAAGCTAGCTGGCGAGGTCGCAAGGTCGCGACTTGCTCTCCAAGGAAAAGGAATCCAAAGATTTAGCTAGTATCCCGAAAATGAAGCGCGCGAGTATCCTGCCGAGGATTTTAAGTGGCTCATCTCGTACCCCTGGGGTTCTATTTATAGGCAAATGCAGGAGGGGGGGGGGGTCATATTTATACCCCACCCCTGGCGACTAGGCGACTTCCAGAGGAACTCGCACGGGCTGGGCGAGTATCTCGCCTAGTCGCCTACCTGACGAGTATGCGAGGGGAGCTCGCCTATACTTGCCCAGGCCTTCCGCGATCTTGAGTGCTGACTTTGACTCCTGCCTTGACTTGTTGAGTGTTGACTTTTGCTGACCTGGCTGTGGTAGGACCCACCCTCGACGAATACGGGTTGTACATAACCCAAATAAATTTTTAACCCAACTTAAATTTCATCATTTCAAGCATAATTTGGCAATTAGATCGACGTAAAATATATCAAGAAATAATAATATTATTATTATTTAGAAAATAATATATTGCGCTCGATCTATTTTTGCTCTTCTCCTCTATTTGAGATATTATTTTATTTTGGATATTCAGATAAAATAATATTTATTTTCGATATTTAAGTTATTAATTTTATTAAAATTAATGAGCCTCTAATTTTGAGAAATTACACTCGTGCACATTTATGCTCATGCTTACTGTGGAATAGTCAAATTTAAAATTTAATTGCTAGGTCAATTTTGTAATTATGTACCTGCACCAATTAATTAAATTTGAACTTTAAAATTAAATTCATTAAATGATAATTCAGTAATTATTAAATATCTAATTTTACCGAATAAATTAATTGAAACGACATCCCCCCAAAGTGAGCTCTCTCACGTAGATTAATATAATTTAGCGTTATTTAGATTGCAGTGAGTGTGTAATTCATGCAAATATTGATCGAGTCAAAGAAAGATTAATATTTTACTGAATTGCGCACACACAAGAATTAATAAATACGTGATGATTATTTTATTCTCTATGTGAGCAATGTGTCGGTCCAAAGAAAGACTTACTGCTTGACAGGACTAATCGTTAGTATTTGATTACTACACCAATAGGATCACTTGGAATCGACATTTTTGTCCAAAGACTAAATGTCGTTGTATGTTAGGTTAAGTCTTCATTAAACTTTAAGATCTCAAAATAAAAGTTGTAATACACGAATGAAAAATTGAAACGATGATGTAATAATAATTGTAATTCCACTTTCATGTTATATACTGTATTTTGGACTCTGGCCAGATCCTTTATATAGTATATGTTACAAAGAAAATAATCGTATAATCAAGATAAAGAACAAATTTGTAAGACTTGGCCAAATGTATGGATTATAATGTGAAATGAGAAATGCAAATTCCGGACTTAAAATTTTGAACATAAGTGTGAAAAGGAATAAAGAGTCACTCAAGTGATAAACAAACAAGATAATATGTTTGAGAAACCATTTAAGAATTAATCCCAATTTTCACGGACGAAAATCTCTACAAGAGGCGAAGAGTTTGTAACGACTCAAATCTTAGTATGACGTAAAATAAAATTATTCAATAATGCCCCAATGAAGAAACATAAAGTCTGCGTCACGAGTTAAGAAATTATCATATTTATGTGACGTAATCGTGTCGATGGAAACAAAAAGGCAGTACAATTTTATTTTTGAATGTTTTTTGTTTTGTGCATATTTATTATTTAATTTTATTTGGGTGCTATTAGCTTTTGGCTTGTGGTGACATGTGTGTGGTTGAGTTGGAATCGGTTTTGACACATAGTATAGCTATGTATTGGCCGGTAGCTTAACATAGGTGTAATATTGGCACATGGCTAATTTTGGCTAAGGTATTAAGCGGTGCACACTGCTAGCTCCATTAATAAAACCGGTCGAGCCTTTTCTTCTTCTGTTATTTCACCCTGACTCCTCTTCCACTCCCAGTTCTGCGTGCACCCTTCGCTGGTCTTCTCGGCCCCTTCACCTCCAACTCCTGCAAGCTCTCTCTCCCTGTCTTCCTCTCTTTTATTGTTGTTGTTTCTTGTGTCATGTTGTTGTCTCCTGTGCTGTGAGTGTCGTGTCGCTGCTTCTTGTGCTGCTAGCGGGCTTTTTTGCCACCGAATTCCAGTTTTTGCTGGTTTTTTTGCTAGGCCACCAACTACTCCTCTACCACGCAATCACTTCAGCACATTCTTCTTCTTTCCTCCATAGTAAGCCTCTTCTCAGGATTTTCTATTTTTTATTAGGTTAAATATGGGGATTTTTTGTGAAATAAGGATTTGAGTACTTAGCAGACTCGTTTTGGTTTATTCATTGTTTTAAGCTATAATCGTTCCCCTATCTTATGCCTTCTTGTTAATTGTTTCACTCACATATTGATTATTTTACTCACTTATTGATTGTTTTAAGCTATAATCTTTCACCTATCTTGTGCATTCTTGTGTCGTGCCGCTGTCTCCTGTGCCGTGAGTGTCGTGCAGCTGCTTCCCATGTCGCTATCGGGCTTTCTTGCTACCAGATTCCGGTTTTTGCCAGTTTTTCTACTATGTCACCGACTACTCCTCTACTACACAATCACTTCAGTGCCTTCTTCTTCTCCTTCATTGTAAGTCTCTTCTCAGAATTTCCCCACTTCTATATTTTCTATTTTTGATTAGGTTAAAATGGGATTTTGTGAAATAAGGATTTGAGTACTTAGCAGACTCTTTTGGTTTATGGATTATTTTAAGCTATAATCTTTCCCCTATCTTGTGCCATCCTATTAATTGTTTCACTCACCTATTGGTTTTTATACTCACTTATTGTCTATTAAATAAACTTATTATGGTTAGTATTGGGTGGGTTGAGTATGTTGTTTGGACTTGATTATATAAAAAGGTTGAATTCTGTTAATTTTCAATTCATTTAAGATGTGTTATGTTGGCCATTTTAGCTAGCTATTATGGGTTTGTATTTCACTTAGGGTTTCTGAAAAAGGGGGTTTTGTGAAGTCTTGGTCAATTAATTCCTGTCTTTCCTTCTTAGTGATTATTTTTATTTTTCTAGTATTTTGTTCTCCCTCATTGAGTTAGTTGGGAATTTTGGTTTTTTGTTGAAAAGGAAGCAAATGCGCTTGTAGAACTCCCTTTCCTTCTTTATCCTTATTTGCAATTTCTGAACTAATCAATTGGAGTAATTGAGGGATGTTTTGGTTGGCTGGCTAATGATACCTTGATTTTATTTTTAGAGGTCACCTATCTAATCTTTCTTGGGTTTTATTGATGCAACTAGTGGTCCTTATTGATGCCAATAATAGATGAAGTTTGATTCTTGTAGTTGTTAAAATCTAATTTTGATGTTTTCTTTTGAGTTAATTAAACTAGTTCTCCTCTAACTATCATAGGAGTTCGATTGTACTTATGTACGTAAAGCAACCAATTAAAAGATGTTTAATTGTGTGAATGACGATTCTAAGTAATTGAAGGAAAAAGAGAACCGATGTGAGTACTTATCACTTTAATTATGCTTAGATTAATGTACTTTTGATTTATAAGATTGTATAACTATTTCATGCATGTACATTAAATGAATTGAATGTAATTGGAAAATGAGAAAAGCTGTTGAAATTGATAAAAGATTTAAGATTTGAGAACTTCATAAAATTTCTAATATGGAAAATGAAATAATAGTACGCGGTTGAACAAAATATGATAGTTCATAATGTGATAGGAACAAGATAAAGGATGCTTAAAAATATACATAGGGAAATGTTAAGAATCAGATTAAATCCTTTGATATAGGGGTTCCTTATTGATGGATTTCCCAAATAGGGGGTTTGCCTACATTTTGCCCTTAAGGGATGGGGCCCATTTTTGTTTTATTGCATGCCTTAACATTTTCTGAGATATGTAATTAAATTAAATGAGTGAACGATATGTTTGGAATAAATAAATCTAAAAGAGAGGAATGATTGAACCCAACATGGAATAAGTTTAATTTGAGAATTTGATATCAAGTAAATGAGAAAATAAATTAAAATATCATAATTTGAAACAAGAACAAATTGTTAAAATATTATATTTTTGTTAATTGCTTATGATATTGCATTTTGATACTGAATGGTGAAACTAAAAATTTATTTATATTGCTATTCAAAATCTTTTAATTGTATTTATAGTAGTTAGAGAGATATGTCCTTGCTTAGTCATATTTTTTATAATTAAGCCCATCGTCATTTTGTTTATGTTGGTAAGGCCAACCTGTGTGCGCAAAGAAAATTTAATAAATCAAAGAAGAACATTAAAGACTTGCATCCGAAAGACCCAATGTATGAGTTAAGTTTTTATTATGTGTTTTATTTTATATTCACTCTTACTATTTCATCTTGGGTAAATAACTTGAAAGTAGCTTTGATATAGAAATCTTGCGAGATCTAAATTGGGGCCTCACATCCCTCTTCCCCAATGTATCCTAAAGTACATGGTGGGAGGAAGGACATAGAAGCTGCAAGTATTAGTAGTAATCAAGAGTGATATTTTATATAAATATTAAGTCTAGCACTAGCTCTAGTAGAAGCAGTAAGTATAGTACATTAAAAAAAGCAGTAGTTAAGCTAAACAATGTGTAACATCCTGATTCGCGCTAGGCCCCTCATGCGCACTTTTAAGTCAGGAGAGCTGACTTGGGCTCAGGGTGTGCGTCAGATAGGCTTGCACCTGAGTGGGGGAGAAGGTGTAGACTCCTCCCGAGGAGACGGGTAGTGACACGGGCGTGTCGCTACCCATGTGGTGCTTTTATAAATTTTGCGCCTTCTTTGTGATCCTTCCAGAGAAGGACACGGGTAGTGACACAGACGTGTCCCTACCTGTGTGGTACTTTTGTAGATTTTGTGCCTTCATTGTGATCTTTCTAGAGAAGGACATAGGTAGTGACATGGGCATGTCCCTACCCGTGTGTGCCCAATCCAAGACTACCCGTGATATGGCTAGTGAGCAGAGCTCGGCGAGCATCGTCGAGCAGAGCTCGACGAACATCGTCGAGCATAATTCGTCGAACGCAGAAATCACCCTGGCTAATTTTCGGGCCGCGTCCTTTCGAAATGACTCATTTAATGCGATGATTAGGCGGTCCAATGTTAGGCTGACATGTTGCTAGGCAGTTACCCTAATTTCTGACTATGAAAAGGGGAGAAAACCCTAGCCTTATTTCTTTTATCTCATTTGTCAAGCCATCACTGTAAGAAACTGTCAGAGAGGAAGAGATTGTTGGAGCCGATCTTCTTTTCTGTGAAGAACGTACACCAACCAAGGAGAAGAAGATGCCGCCAAGAAGGGTGACAAGATCCATGGTTGGAAACGGTGGAAATGCCGGAAATGAGGTGAGCTTTCTACTCTCTACCTTGGTGCTAGATATCTAGTTATTCCTAGGAGAGATATCGACTCAAAAGAGTCTTGATTTATGAGAAGAAGGTTTTAGGAAGAGGCCATGCTAGGACTTGTGTCCTAGGAATTAGAGTCTTCAACCTTTCCTCACTTCAAATGAAGTTTGTGGACTGGTTTCGTGAAGAGAAGTTGTCATATGAGAGTGAATAAGGGAGGAGAAATTCTGGATGTAATTTGGAAAGTTTGGTTGGAGGAAGAAGACGAACTGATGACATTCAATCTGCTTTAAGATGCGCACAAAAATCTATTTTCTGTGTGCAGCAACCTTCGAGGCCGTTTTCAGACATGATGTGTCCAGATCTGGGCTTTCGACTAAACACAAAAGTTGTAGCCCTTGGAAATACCTTTCCAACAGTTACATGCCTTCACTAGATTCCTGTAGCCACGAGAATCCCTGATCGAAGTTGCTGTATAGTAATCATTCATGCATATATAGTTCTCGTGTTTGTTTTGTATCGGCTTTGGGTTTGGTAGAGAGATTGTAGTACATTAATGTTAATGTTTTGTTGAATTTAGTCTATAAGTAATTGTGATAAAATATGTTAATGACCTTTGTTGGATAGATCCCTAATGAACAAATGTAGTGAAGTGTACTTGATCGAGGTGATTTGGTGGAGGTCAGTAAATAAATAGATTGACGAGTTGGGATGGTAGGAATGACTTAAATATGTGAATCGATAGGGATGTACTTGATAATGGTAATACAATGAATAATGATGAGGTTGACCTGAAGTTTGCTCTACATAATTTGTAGTAATTGCGATGAACAAATGGTTGATGCCTTTTAGTTAGTAGATCCATATGTACACGAATAGTTCGAACTTGGTAAAAGAATTGTAACCAGTGATGTTAAAGTCATGTGATCATGATATACATGTAATAATGATAACCAAATGGTTGGTGAATATGTGTGGAGTACCATTATGTTGATGGTTAACCCTTGGTGTGCTTGGATGAACGAAAATATGGAAGGGTTGAAAGTGCGTGTGTGTTGTCACACTGGAATTATGTATTGGTAAGAGACTCGGTGTGGAGCTCTTGCGTGCTATTGAGCACGAAATGTGAATAATGAAAAGGGGGCTCAATGTGGAGCCCCGTATGTAAAATGCATGTGGTGTGAGTCGACATGCGGTGTCGTAATCCTAGGTTAAGGATAGCGTGGCAGTTTTACGGGCTCGCCAGTCGTCACACCGCTGGTAGTTGGAAGTTAGACTTGGACGGTTGGGCCTTGGTCCTTAGTGCTTACTTCCTGAGGCACCCTCCGTGCCAGTGGGAGGTTGGCCATGGTCCTTTGGTGATACACTCCCAGAGGCACCTTCCGCGCCACAAGATAAGCCAGTTAGGCTGGGCTCTTGGTGCACATCTACCTGAGACCCCTTCTGAGCCGTAGTACGCATGTGATCTCTGATGTTGTGTTCTTATCATTGAGGCGTACAAAGGCCTAAGCTTGGTAGTGTGGATGCCCGCCTAGTAGTGGAGAAGCCCGCTCTACTGTCATCGTTTTGCCACAATTGTTGACGCTTGAGGCGTTAGCTACCTGCTCGAAAAGTGGGAACTACAAGTCTGTGTCGACATAGCAGTTGCATGTGAGTGATCATGAGTGAGTCATTGCATTGCATTCATGGCATTACATTACATTGCATACACAAGATCTTCATCGTATAAGTTTGTATGGGAACTCTTATACAATGTGTTACTTTACTGCTGAGCCGATCCTCAACTTATATGTCTGTATGGGCATTCATATAAATTGAGTTACTTTCTATTGTAGCTTTATATTTTTCATATACTGTTGTAGATGATAGATCTGCTAGAGTAGATTGTTTACTCATTTATTATACTGTTGATATACTTGATATTGTTCACTCTATACCACCTGTTTGCACTACTATTTTATTTATATATATTGTACCCTTGTTCTTTTCTTTGCCGGTGCAGAGGAGTCGCCGGGGCTAGCAGATGTGATGGCCACTTAGTCTTATGACTAACGATTGGTACATCTTCCTTTTTAGGAGGAAACCCCATAGATAGAGCAGCTGTAGGTTATGCAGCAGGACAACCAGGACAGGACGACATGGCCTGAAGGGACGGTGTCATCGCTACCGTCAGTGACTTATGTAAGTTTTGAGAGACTCATGATGTATCTTTTTGGGCAAGTTTTACTCGTACTCTGATATTATAGAAGCTTGTTATAGCTTCTTTTTCTTGATGTACTTTTTGGACTATTTTACTTATTTGTGTATTGAATTCTATTTTATATTCTTGGTTGGGTTGGCATTGGTTGATATTGGTTATAGCCGGCATGATAGGCGTCTTGTGGTACAAGTTAGCTCGTGTGCTAACGCTACCGCAAGGCGGCTGTTCTGGGCATAAGACTCCCCTCGTGCCGTATTTTGTATTCCAGGAGGGGGGCTTTACATAATGTAATCTAATATATAAAGATGCTCATACAAGCTTATACGTTAGAGATCCAGGTGCAAATATACAAAGTAAGACTGGTAACACATCCTATAATAAATCTCATACTGACTTATATGATGAGGATCAACAAGCATCATGTAATACAATATGCAATGATACACACACACACACTCCCATGTCGACATAAACCTAGTCAGTTTTTAAGAGGGTAGCTATCATCACATGCTTAATCATCGTGGCAAGATGATGGTAACATCAGGATGGTCATTTATGATTCTAGGATTGCGACTCACTGCAATCTTAGGTCTTATGTATACAGTTATAGACATATACTCTTTGGGTGTAACAATCATCCTACCATCAATGCCCTCTCTAAAGATAGCTAGAGGGTGTGGCCTATCAAGGTGTAACTATTAGAACTTGTGATCTTAGTGGGCTGCCGATTTGGTATTGGAGGTCGGATGATTTGGTATTGGCAGTCTGGTTGTTTGGTAGACTAGCGATCTTCCTTGTGGTGTGGCGGTCTGCCTTGTGGTCTGGCAGTATATTTATTGGCAGTTGATAGACTTATAACAGACTAGTTTTGAAGGTTTAGCAACTACTTTGGCAGCCTGGTCATGGAAGCATGGCGGTCTATATATGGTGGACTGGTCTGACAGTCTAGCTTGCCAGACAGTCTTTTAGAGCGCCTCCTTGAGAGAATAAGGGAGGATTAGATTTCTATCAGTTGTTACGTGTTGAAGCCAGAAGCCCGACTTTACCTAGAGTTTGGACCTAAGGTTGCAACTAACACCTACTCTTCTCGAACCCCTTTCTCGACGTGAGTCTTGGAACTAGAAACAGACTGTGGGCTTCATCTTGGAGGTCCCACCTATTTATCGGAAGAATTAGAAGTTCTTCCCCTCCCTAGCCAGTGTCGATCTAGGTGCCTTGGAGGAAGATAAGAAAAGGTTAACTAACACTCTTCTTCTCCTCAAGGCACCTTATCTATCTATTTATAGGCTTCTAAGATTGACCTGCCAATAACCAAACTGAACCGACCTGAAATTATGAAAATACCCTAGGCTGGGTCTGCCAACAGCCAAACTCCGCTATTCTGAAGGGTTATACGCAGACCCCAAAGGGCAAAAGGGTAAAATTACATGGGATAAAAGAGTAAAACCCCCACTTGGGGGTTAGAAAGTAGAAACGCCTTTTTCTCATATGGCGAGTGAGAAAATATGTAACAACCCAAAAATGGAATTGGCGAGAACAGGAGAATCGTCGTGCGGAGCTCGATGAAGATCGTCGAGCGGAGCACGATGAAGATCATCAAGCAAAGATCGACAAAAATGTCGAACGTCGAGCTGAGTTCGACGATTGTGGCCTATTATGTGAATCAAGCCTGTTCGACGAACGTACTCCCGATCGACGAAGTTCGGTCGACGAAATCAGTCCCATTCGATGATTTGTCGGAAAATGTGGATATGGCCGAGCAGTGACTCATGTTAGTTGGCTAGTGAGCTGTCACTGAGCGGTGATGGACTTTTCAGCTTCGATCCGAGCCGTTGTTGTGTTTTGCTGGGTTTTGATCGTACAGCTGGGGTACAACCCGAGGCCTTATAAGTAGAGGAATGGATTTAGGAAATAATTCTTTCATTTCTTTCTCTCTCTTCCTTATTTCCCGAGTTCTGGAGCAGAGAACTCTCAGCTGCTAGGGTTTGAGTGGATTGATTGAGTTGTTGAAGGAGATCTTGGGGCTAAAATTAAGAGTCAAAGCTAGAATCACGAAGGGAAAAGTGAGATGATTGTTTCCATCCGCGTAGAAAAGCTTTGTCATGGCTCCAAAGAAAACTCCAAGGGTAACAATCTTCTTCCTTGGACATGTGAAGTCCTTATTTGGCATACGCATGGATTTCCCCCACCAAAATGTAAGATGTTGAGGGATTTTCGTTGGGTTGATTCTTAAAATCCCCAAGTAGTCTTGCGTATAGATCCAAAAATGTGTAGTATGGAATAAACATACTGTGTGAAGCCCATCTGAACAGGTTAGTATGTATTGGTGTTGTTTTATTTTGCGCATCGGATAAGACTCCGTGTATAAATGATTATTATGTGGAGTCGGTGGGTTGTGCTTGTGAAGTGGAGTAGCAGGAAGTACTGGAGTGGTATTCCAGGAAAATACCCTCGAAGTGCATGTGATGTATGCTTTGAAATTCCAGTGTTTTTGGCACTGTAGGTAGCTGCAGGGTTTTCAGGATGGTTTGTCCAGATATGGTTTGGGCTAGTTATAGAAAGAGAGTCTATCGCTAACGTCAGGCGATCGTGGTTGTTGCTGGCAATAACACCTAGCTAACCTATGATTGTCAAGCCAGTCCTTCGGGGACAGTGTGGCTATTGTGAGCTATGCGCTCTTAAAGGCCAATGAGCCGAATGGATAAGGGGATGCCGACCCGCATTTATCTAGATATTGAACTGGTGATTTTAGCAACGAGTAAGAGCTGAATTGTCTCCGTGTGATGGTTGTCTAACTTGAGTGCCTAAGTGAACGGCTTCGTTAGGATCACATCATGAGAGTCTTGGGATGTTCTCCATCAAGACTAACGTCTCCGGTCATGGGTCGTGGAGCATGAATGCTCAAGTTTTACTGTTGGGTTTAAGACCTGAGAACGGTGGTGGGACCCTGGTTTTCCGGTACACTGATAATCTGCCCTGAGTGCAAGGAGTGTTGGACCGTGTGGTCAATGTTTGTGATATATTGATGGTGCGTGAGTGCACATCTTGTGATATATCTACTTGTGAAATGCTATGCCTGCAGGGAAGGAATACCGCTGCCCCGGGTAAGGGGTAGGGTCATTATAAATTGGTCAACTGAATGCTGATCGTTGCTTTGTTTGCCACCATTACGATGGTTTGTCCCCATGCAGGTACTGGAGAGCCAAGCGGAAAATAGTATGCTGAAGCCCTTGGTGCTGCTGTTGCTGCTATGCTGACCCTCGAAGGCCAAACAAATAAAAGTTTTACTTGTTTTAATGTGTGGCTGGCCTGTGTGCCGATGTATGTAATCCACAGTGGTAAAGGATAACTGTAAGGCCTTAAGGCCAAACATTTAGTGTAAGTTGTATACATTCCTTGGAGATATATAAATATGTTGTTTATATATAGTGGACATTCATGTTTAATGAGTTCAAGTATAACCCTTAATGCTTCCTCTAGAATGCTCTGAGTTAGGATGTGTGTTGTAGTCTTTGATATTAACATGTGACTCCACCGTATGTTTGTGGTATATAGTGTGGCGCCCCGGCCGGACCTTCAATTATATGTCATGTAACGGAGGGAGGTGTTACAAAATATCTGGCGGGCAAGAGAATCCTATCAACTCACCTTGTAAGTGCCCCGCCTGGCAAGTACTCCGTCTAGCCATAAGAGGTCATCATACGCCACGAGAGCCGTCTCTCCACAAGAGGTCAGCATACGCTGCAAGAGCCATCTCACCATAAGAGGTTAGCATATGCCATGAGAACCCTCTTGCCTCAAGAGGTCAACATACGCCGTGAGAGCCCTCTCGCCTCAAGAGGTTAGCATACGCCACGAGAGCCCTCTCACCTTCTCCGCTTCTCCCATCTCGCCTATTATGTTTTTCCTTTTTGGAGTACCGACGAGTTAACCCTATGGTCCTACTCGCCACTACAAACCTTTCATCCGTTACTCAGCGTTTTTCTTTGAGTTGCCTTCTGCGAGCCCGAGGTTGTACACAATACCCGCTCTTTTTAATGTTGCCTCAAGCTCGAAAAGAAAGTCCAACCGAGGCTCGCGATGTCGAAATTCATTTATGATAGAATCTTTTGCGGGGCCCTCCTCTGGGGCCTATAAATATGCGACACTTATCATGGCGTGGACATTTCCCCCTCTCTCATCTCTTCCTTCACCTCTTCCACCATCATCATGTCTCATAGTCAGAGCTTTTGCGAATGTCTCACGATGGTTCTTAAGCAAAACAAATCTAATGCGGCTGCTCTGGCCCTGGTTTTGGCTCGCACCCCTACTCCTTTACCTTTGTCATCTCGCCTAAAGAAGATGAAAATTGCTGGCCCCTTCTTGGTCGATGGGACCACTCCGGTATCCTTAGAAGTTCATGCACCTCATCCCGCATCCTTTAAGGTGAGACAGGTGATTTTTGGGCTCCTTCCCCTCCTCTATCTTTCCTTTTTCTATCTTCTCGCCTATTCACTTCATGTTTCTTCAGGGAGATCTCGCCTATCCCCCCCAACCTACGAATCCACCTGATATTACCGACGTCCATCATCAAGAATCCGACTCGCCTCAGCGATCTACCCCTCCTGCAGTGAAGAATGACGATTCTCACAACTCCCTGGGACCTCTCGTAACCCGGGTAAATGAACTAAGCTTGCCCTTTCGCTTCATATAGAATTTCATTCCCCTACCTGGTGTGTTCGAGACCACCAGACTAAACCTTCTATCTGTGCAACTTGCGACTTTCAAGCCTTCTTGTGAGAACACCCCTCATCATGATCCTTGGCTTCTTCCTGCGTAGGTACCCAGATCGACTCAACAACAGGGGACTTCTCTTGGCTGCCCGCCTTCTCGCCTCATCCTCACCGAGATGAGATAGAAGATTATCTGGGCGATCCCATGGATCCGGTGGAGATGAAGCGCAGGACGGCCGAGATATTTCAAAAGTACACGTATATTATTCGCGAGATGGAACAGGACAAGCAGGCCACCGACAGACGCATTGACTGGCTAGAAATTGAATGTGCTCGCCTCTCCTCCGAGATCGATGCTGGAATCAAGATAGATGAGACCGACCACTAGGCCATCATGTTGGGTATTTCATCCACAATAGTCCAGATTTGTATGAAGTCACCCTTAAACTAAGATGAATTAAGTTTGTATTTGATGCTCTTTTTAATTAAGTGTTTGCAGGAGTTAATTGCTAAGTATAGATGAATGTCAGTATACAATGAGTCTCCAAACACAAGACCATACATTGTAATCCCTCATTGTGTGATCCATGGTGTTGACTCATGTGTAGCCTCTCTATTGGGACACACTTCGTTTTCAAGCACTAAGGGCAAGAGAAAAGATGGATGTTGTTTTTATGAAGAATTAAGATTTTTAGTTTTTCAGAATTGTCGAAGTATTTTTCTATAGTCTATATTTGTACTCGAGAAGGACTTAAGATATTTCTCGAGTTTGACTTGTCTTAATTTCGAGTGGCAGAAGTTGTTCTCGAGAAAGCTTAATGTTGTTCTTGAGAAGGGCTTATGTACTCGAGTACTATATGACATTTCTTCTCGGGTTGTTTATTTTCCAAACAATTATTTTTTATAAGTCTTTTTCTCAAGAAGATGAAATTTATTCTGGAGAAGACTATAGTTTATTCTCGAGATGCAGCAATTATTTCTCGAGACACAGAGTATTTTTCTCGAGAGCCAGACATTTGTTCACGAGATGATTATCTGTTCTCGAGTACCGGAATGATTCTTCTCGAGAACAAAAGTATATTTTTCTCGAGTACTTCTTTCAGTCTCGACACTACCGATTTCCACCTCCACATATTTTTCTAAGTGTTTTTCTCGAGATCATCATTGTTCTTCTCGAGAACCAGTAAGTTTTTTCTCGTGTACAATCCTCCTTCTCGAGAACACATGTACTGTTTTCCTGAAATCTTCTAAGTCCTGACAGATGTAATTTCAAATGTCATTAGCGCGTGATTGGTCCACGTGGCTGTTATTAATTGCAAGTATGACCGCTAGGCAAGTCTTATAAAAGGTCTTGTCATTTTCGACCAACCATAAGAAGAAAAATAACAAGCAGCCGCAAGATTTTCCAAGTTTTTCTGAATCCCTAATTTTCTTTCCATATCGGAAGCACCGCTCTTCATCGCCATTCTTGCCGATTTGCTTCCGATCCAGATCGATTCAAAGAAGTTGATTCAGAGATCAAGTCATTCTATAATCTATAGATCCAATACTTGATCTTGCTGAGTCTAGAGAATTTCAGGTACAGAGATCTTGCCGATTCATCTTCAACCATTTCTGATAAAGCCGCAAAGTTCAAGAAAGAAGAACAGGCAGAAGTTTTCAAGATCTGAGATCAAATCACTGTTTGTATTTGTTTATTTCAATCTATTCTTGTAGGAGATCTTTCTTCGAGTCGTAGGAGCTTTGTTCTCCGAGTTCTTGTAGGAAGTTTTATCTTCCGAGTGTAGATTCAGTTTTTGGTATCGAGTTGTAGGAACGTTGTTTCGAGGTGTATGATTGTTTTCAATCCGAGATTAGTGGAGTAGCCGAGTTTAGTGCTTTGCTAGATCGGTGAGTGGAAAGTGGATGTACCCAAGGTTGGGGAACCACTATAATTCTTGTTGTTGTCTGCGATTGCTTGGTTAATTTTCTGTGCATCACTCGTTAAATTTTTTATTCCGCAAAAAGAGACACAACTCACCTATTCACCACCTCTAGGTGATTTAGATAAGACAACTAAAACATTTTCAATTGGTATCAGAGGGAGGTTGTTCATAAAAATGCTAACACCTTGAACAGATCTACCCAAGTTGTCTATTGAGTTATCCAAGCATGGACAAGGCCAAGGATTTTGCAAAGCTTCCGCTGTGCACAAAGACCAACTTTCCCATGTGGAAAGAAAGGATTAAGTTTTTCATGGAAGCTGTGGATCCAAGGATCTTCATGATTGTTGAAGAATTTCCTTATGTTCCAATGACCATCTCCACTATTGATCCTACCAGAAATGTTTCTAAGAAGTTAATGGATCTTGATAAAGATGAGATAGCACTTGTCTCGTTGGACAAGAAAGCTAAAAATATCATAGCAAGTGTAGTCGATGATTCTATGCTGTAGAATCTGATTCACTGCCAATCCGCTAAGGAAATATGGCAGTCTCTTATCACCATGATGGAAGGCACTGAATAAGATAGGGTTGACAGAAGATCCCTTCTAAATCAGAAATATGAAGCATTCCGACAAGGACCAAAGGATTCAATTGCAGATACCTTTGAAAGTTACTTCAAGATTGTTAACAGCCTAAGAGTATATGGCCGGGTCTTCACAAATGGAGAGCTAAATGATAAGTTTCTAAGGTCCCTGACTAAGGAATGAGACAATAAAGTCTGTGCTATTAGGGAGTTTGGCAAGTTGGCAGAGACTGACCCTCAGAATCTCTTCGAAAAGCTGATGTCATATGAGCTACAGATCAATTCTAGAAAACCTGAAGAAGAGAAGAGCCGGTCATCATCCAAGGAGAAGTCTATCGCAATGAAGGCAAACAATGCAAGGAAGGTCAAAGCTGCATCACCTGCTCCTGCACAAGAAGATAGTGAAGAAGAAACTTCAGAGCCAAGCACCTCAGGCTCAGAATTATCTAAAGGAGAGTTTTCTCTACTCTCACGACAGTTCAGGAAATTCTTGAACAAGAAGAAATAATGGAGAGGCAAAGAAGCCTCGTACAGAAGATCACGCCATGATGGTGATCGACACAAGAAAGGTTCAAGTAGCCAAGATAGGTATAATACTAAACAAAATAAACATATTTCTTCTAACATCGTTTGCTATTATTATAATAAGCCAGGTCACGTCATCGCTAATTGCTCTCACAAGAAGAATGAGGGTGGATAGAGAGAGGAGAAGAAATCTTCATATAATAAGAAGAGAACTAAAAGAAGCCTAATAGTCAAGAATGGCAAGACTCTTAGCGACTCTGACTCATCTGAGTCAAGTGAAGAAGATGAAGCCTACTTTGGGCTAATGACACAAACTGATGATGAACAAGAACCCCAATTCACTGGGAAGGTAAATTCTCACACCACTCTTTCTGAATCAGATGCTTCTGATCATGATCATGAGGACAGCTCTTCTGACGATGAGTCTGAACTCATGGACCAGTATAAAGAGTTAATCAAGGCTTATGACAAATGTCGGAGAGTTGTGAAAACTCAAGTCAAGGAGATAAAGTCTCTCAAGGCTGAAGAGAGCACTCTGAGAGGAAGTCGCCAAGATGGACTTACTTATAGAGAATTATAATGATGCCATCGAAGAATACAATAAGGCTCTCAAGCACCTAGATCTAAAAGAGAAGATCATCAAAGAATTGGAAGAACAACTTGTAGTAGAAAAGAAACTTGTTGAAAGTTTCTCAAAGCCCAAGATTGTCCTTCCTTTTGTTGCTGAATTCTCAACTCAGGCCAATGGTGCTGGCCTAGGCCATGTTGATGCTCCTAGTAAATCTTCTAGGAGAAATAAGGCTCAAAGGAAGAATAAGACGACCAATAAGGCTTTGGCCAAGGAGAAGGGGGAAGCTACTCAAGATCAGACTTCTTTTAAGAAGGTTATATTTCCAACGAACGAGTTTGATCTTGATTCATCCTACAGTCACTTTGCTAGGCATACTTATGTAGAGCCCAAGTCTCGTTACCAAGGATGGACCCATCCCCGGAACTTTGGTGAAAGTGTCTTTAAGGCACCTTATGAAGAGATTACTCTTCAGAGCTATGGCCCTTATAATCAAGGTCATAACATCAAGAAGGCACCAAATATAAAGCCTATTGTGGAAAAGCCTCTTAAGGAGAAGAAGTCATGTGATTTCCATCACCATGAAGCTTCTACCTCCAAGACTGCTACCCATGCTAGACCACAATCTCAAAAGGTCAAGCAGGAGAATTTCAGGCAAAGATACAATAGGTTTGATAGTTGGTACTGCGGTAAAATTGGTCACTTTGCCATTGATTGCTGGTTTAATTCCAGAAATTATGTAACTCCTCAAGTTATCAATGTGAAAAAGACCACTCATAATGTTAATATACGTAGGGGGAGTGTTCTAACTAGAGACCAAGGATACAAACGTGTTTGGGTTCCTAAGACAAACTGATTTGTGATTGCAGGTATGTCCAAAGGCCACCAAAACTCCTATCTGGTATTTGGATAGTGGAATCTTTCGGCATATGACTGGGACAAGAAACCTTCTCCAGAATTATTCTCATGTCATGATTGGTCCAAAGGTCATCTTTGGAGGTTCAGACCGAGGAATTACTAAAGGCTACAGTATGATTACTAACGGTAGTGTATCCTTCTCAGATGTGGCTTATATTGAAGGACTGGAACACAATCTCATAAGCATAAGCCAGCTCTGCGATAAATGATACATAGTAGAATTTCATGCAAAGAAGTGCTTGATAAAATCGGTAGATAATTTGGAAACGATTTTATCAGACACTCGTAGTAGAAATATATTTTGTTTGAATTTTATTTGCATAGACTCTTCTACACTAGTGAGATTTTTGGCCAAAGATAGTGCATCTCTTGGTGACCAATGACATAAGAGACTACCACATATTAATTTCAAAGCTATTAACAAATTATTTTCTCTTAATTTAGTACGTGATGCCCCAAATGTCAAGTACGCTAAAGATAGACCTTGTCACACATGTGTAAAAGGCAAGCAAACAAGTGCTATCTTTAAAAGCATTATTGGCAAAACTCTAATAGATGTTTACATCTACTTCATATGGACTTGTTCGGTCCACTATGAGTTAGAAGTTTGAGAGGTAAGGATTATACATTGGTAATTGTTGATGATTACTCGCGCTTTATTCGGGTGTTCTTTCTAAAACATAATTCAGATACTTTTGACATCTTTACTAGTTTTGTCAAGCAGGTCCAGAATGAATACCTCTGTTCTGTAGTCAAAATCAAAAGTGACAATGAAACAAAGTTAAAATTTGGGGCCATGACAGAGTTTTGTGAATGCCTAGGTATCTTTCATGAGTTTTCCTCTCCTTGTAATCCTCAACAGAACGAAGAAGCTGAGAGACAGAATAGAACACTCATAGAGGACTGCAGGAGTGCTTCGTCCTTAACACTACATGCTACGTGCAAAATGAAACAAAGTTATAAGTTTGGGAGGTAAGGATTATACAATGGAACAAAGTTCAAATTTGGGGCCATCAACACTGCATGCCACGTGCAAAATCGAGCACTCATAAACAAGAACCATAATAAGACACCTTACGAACTACTAAAGGTCAGGAAGCCGACTATTTCATATTTTAGAATCTTTGGCTGTAAGTGCTTCGTCCTTAACAATGGTAAGTATCACACTACCAAATTTAGTGAAAAAATTTTTGAAGGTATTTTTGTAGGGTATAGTAGCCATAGTAAGGCATATAGGATTTTTAATAAGAAAACTCTGGTTGTAGAAGAATCTATTCATGTTGTATTTGATGAGACGAGCTTGCTGCAAGACAACTCTTTTAATGTGTTTATTGAAGATACAAGTTCAAAGCTAAAAGAGTTAAACTTGGATGAGCCAACTGAAGAAAAAGTTGAAAAGTTCATCAAGATCACCACTCCAACCTCAATTAGAGAGGTTGATGATCAAGATGAAGGAACTATTCAAGTTGATGGAGTCACTCCTGTGGTTGAAGAAGCTCCAGATGCAAGAACCTTAGAGCTCAGACACTTGAAGGATCACCCAATGGACTAAATCATAGGAGATCCCCAGGATGGTGTCAGAACTCGTAGAGGTACAACTAGTGAGAATTTACATTTGAGTTTTCTTTCACAGGTTGAACCGAAGAAGTTTGAGGAAGCAAACTCAGACGCATCATGGATAATGACAAGGGAAGAAGAATTGAATCAGTTCAAGCATTGCCAAGTCTGAAAGCTTGTTCCAAGACCCAAAGGTAAGAATGTCATCAGGACAAAATGGGTCTACAGGAACAAGATGGACGAGGATGGGACAATAATAAAGAACATGGCCAGACTCATTGCCAAAGGATATATACAAGAACAAGGAATCAACTTCGACCAGACATATGCTCTAGTGGCAAGGCTGGAGGCAATCAGGTTGTTCCTAGCATATGCTGCACAAAAGGGCTTCATTGTCTATCAGATGGACGTGAAGTCTGCCTTCCTTAATGGTGACATAAAGGAAGAAGTGTATGTGGAACAACTTCCAGGTTTCGTTGATTCTAACTTTCCTGATCATATCTATCTTTTATTTAAAGCATTATATAGTTTGAAACAAGCTCCTCGAGCTTGGTACGAGATGCTATCTAACTTTCTTCTTGAGAATAAGTTTACAAGAGGAAAGATAGATAAGACATTATATCTTAGGGAAATAAAAGGCAAGATTTTGCTAGTGTAAATCTATATCAATGACATCATTTTCGGCTCTGCTGACGACAACCTCTGCAAAAAGTTTTGCAAACTTATGCAAGGGAAGTTTGAAATGAGCAGTATAAGAGAGCTGAAGTATTTCTTAGGACTTCAAGTGAAACAATATGAAGATGGAATGTTCATCTCTCAGATGAAATTCACCAAGGAGTTTATTAAGAAATTTGGAATGGAGAACGCAACCTCTATAAGGACTCCAATGGGTTCAACTATGTCTCTAGACAAGGATGAGAAAGGGAAACCTTTCGATAAAACCAAGTACAGAAGCATAATTGGATCTTTGCTTTACCTTACTGCTAGTAGACCAGATATAATGTTTTCAACATGTGTGTGTGCTAGATTTCAAGTGAACTCTAAGGAATCACACTATGCTACTGCAAAGCAGATTTTGAGATATCTTAAAAGTACACCAAATCTTGGCTTATGGTACCCAAGAAGTAATGACAGCGAACTAATTGATTTCTCAGATGCAGATTTTCAGGAAAGATGATAGAAAGAGCACTTCCGGGACTTGCCAATTCATTGGAAGAAGGCTCATATCATGGAGCAGCAAAAAGCAGAATTGTGTCGGAATCTCAATGGCCGAGTCAGAATACATTTCTACTGGCAGTTGTTGTGCACAATTGTTGTGGATAAAGAACTAGCTTGAAGATTACAACCTGCAAGTCCAAAATATTCCTTTGTTTTGCGACACCTCCAGTATGATTGCAATAGTCAACAATCCAGGCTCTCACAGTCGGACAAAGCACATAGAGCTACGATACCATTTCATCCGGGAGCATGTGGAGCATGGTGACATAGATGTACAATATGTCCCAACTATCAGGCAAATTATAGATTTTTTCACAAAGTCGCTGGATGAGGCCAAGTTCTCGTTCTTCAAAATAGAACTTGGCATGCTCAACAAGGATGAAGGAGAATGAAGACAAAGGTAACAGGCAAGGTCAAGATCTGGTTTTACTTTAAAATCAGAAAATTTCAGAATTTGGACTTTATTTCTCGAGTACAATACTTGTACTCGAGAACATCAGTCTTGCCTCTCAAGAACATCAGACCTACTTCTCGAGACTAAATATTCTACTCGAGAACAACAAGTACTCTACTCGAGAACATGGCTCATTCTACTTGAGACCAAGGCATATTATACTCGAGTGCTGACAAACTTCTTCTCGAGAACAACTAGCCATCTCGAGAAATATGATGTCAAATTTTTCTTCAAGTTCAATTTTTCATATCGGCACCCAGACGCTTAACCGCCTCATTCCAGGTACTTTTAATGATTATTTTTATGTTTTATCATCAAAATTAGAGGCAACTATAAATAAAAATAAGTCAAAGAAATTTTTATTCTCGATTTCAAAACCCTTCCTCTCAAGAAAAGCCATTTCATCTTCCTCCATCTCCGTCGTCTGCCACAAGCCCGTTTTCCCTTCCGCGGACCAGCCAAGATCGATTTCTAGACATGCATGGCTTCGTCTTCAAAGCTTGGGATTGGGAGTGAACTTATTTCTATAGGAATTGCAGAGATTTCAGATGATTTCAAGAATGTTCTACTTCTACTCGAAACCGCCGGGCTGTCTATTGTTCTAGAAGACCCTTGCCGCATTCTAAGTTCTGCTGTTGAAGAGTTCTTCCCGCATGCCAAAGTTAAAAGGAATGGGAAGGTACTCAAGTCTAAGGTTCAAGATATCAAGGTAAAGATGACTGCCCTCTCTGTTTCTCAATTTTTGCAACTTCCAGTAATAGATCAAGAAAATGATCTGATAGGCATTGATTATGAGAGAGCATATAGTTTCTGTGATATTCCTCAATCCTCTCACACAATCATAAGGCAATTTATGAATGCTGAAAGCAAGTTACTAACTGACATCCTAGGCAAAGTACTTCTATGAAAAATAAGTTCTATAAGTTACATAACCTCTGAGTTCTTCGATTTAATGACAACAGTTATCTGTAGAAAGAAGTTCCAGTAGGGTATGATGCTTTTTGACAAGATTAAGACATCCATGAAGAGCCCAAACTATGACAGAATAATTTCTCTTTACCTGAATCAGATGAATCCAGAAGCTTTTCCCATGAAAAAGGGCATAACCCTCCACAACATGAAGAAGGTGTCCATTACCTCCATCCAGAGATGAGAGGTTAAATTACAGAAGATTGATAAAGCTTCTAAGGAAACAAAAGATATGGACATGACCCCATCTCCTCATTCACATCAGATAACTGATTCAGTTAATGAGGGGGAGCCTGCCCCATCTGTCTCAGCTTAGCCAACTCCAGCTCCAACAACAATCTCTTCAGAAATTCTAGCTCCAATCAATCCACCTGCTGCTACAGAAATTCTACCCCAGGTTACTCCTCCTGCTGCTGCCAATATAGTTTCAGAAGAAATTCCATCTACCTCTATTGCTGCACCCTCAATTCCATCTGCTGCTGCTGCCTCTTCCTCTCTACTGCATACAGACACAGCTATTCCTGCCACTGAAGACATTCTAGATTCTGATAATATGATACATGCCCAGGCACAATTCCATATTCTGTCTACTAAAGATGACATCAATAAGATGATAGAAGAGCTTTCTTCCAATGAACCTCCTTTCACCATTCCTGAAGATCATCCTTCTTCTAAAGTAACATCTCCCAAGTTTCCAGCAAAGTCTCCTCCTCCTCAACCAGAACAATACCCAGAACTAGCACAGTCTCCAGAAAATCCAAAATCATCTCCTCCAGCTGATAAATCTCCTGTACATGAACCTAAGAAATCTCCTGAAGATATGCATGATGATGAAGTTGTTTCAATTCATGATTCAGAAGATGACATTCCAGTAGAAGCTGCTGAACAAAGACTTCCAAGTCTTCAATTCAACATTCCCTCTTTGTTGCCCTTAGATACCGAAGAAGAGGCCAGCACTATAAACAAAAGGTTAGCCTCTACTTCTACTGTTGTTATTGAAGAAATTCTTCCATGGACTGCCCCTGCTCAGCCTCCACCATCTACTCAGAAAGAAATCTTCCCTTAAGGTACCATTCTACATAAAATTGAAGCTATGCTTGCTGATTAGAGAAAATACTTTGATGATTCTCTAAAGGTTGTCATTGATAAAATGACTGCATTAGAAAAGGAAATGAGTCGAGGATTTGTTGAAATCCAAAACAACACAAATGAATTTAAGAAACTCCTGCAAATTGGTGGAAAGGCTATAAACCATATAATTACAAGCATTGGTACTGTTATGGAGCAATCAGTCACCCTTGCTCATAATCAAATTCTACTAGAAAGAGAGCTGATGAAAGGAATTTTAAAACTTGTGAAGAAGTTGGAAAATTTAAAGAAGATGTCATCAACACCCTCTCCCTAGAAGTCAGAAAGGGGGAGGATAAAGTGAAATAACTATTGGAAAAACAAGCTCAGTCTATGAAAAATCAATGGGAAGATTAGTTGAAAGATATTTAGACATCTGTCCTTAAAGAAATCAAAAGTACTAAGTTATATACTTATGATACTTCTAGATGGATGCATAATCAGTTATTTCCTGAACTATCCATGGATCCTAATGCACCTCATCCTACTAAACTAGATGTAAACATGCCAACATTTTCTTCACCTCCAGAATACTTTGAAGGACCTCCTCCAGATTATTTTGAAGGTCCCCCTCCTGATGTTTATAAACATGTGTGGGAATCAGAACAAATAGGCATGCCTCCTCATCCACCAGAAGTTCAGAAAGCCAAGAGAAGGAAATATGGTGATGGAGCTTTAGCAAGTAGATCAACTCCATATCCTAATGTTGACAAAAGGAAAAGACCTCAAGAGTTTACTGAAGTTTGGAGTCCTACTTCCAAGTCTCTTATTTTGGAAACCCTAAAGCTGGTAGTTGATTTTAATGAAGAAATGAACCTTCACTATAGCCCTCAGGAATGGGAGTTATATGAAAAGTCCCTTACCAAGAGAAGGATTTATGATAGAGAATATGGGAGGAATAATCCCAAAGCTCCTACCAGACCACCAAAGTACTTCCCTAAACCTTACAGCTACCAAAAGAGGCTACATGAAAAGTTGGAAAGATAACAACATCAACAAGATCAGTAAATTGAAGATGCTGGAAGTTCTCATTATGTTTGAAATTATGGAATTTAAATTTTCACTTGGACAAATTTCTGTTTATATGAACTTCTAATTCCGCTGATCTAATTTTTTCATATTACTGCATTTCTCCAAATTATCATGCTATTAGTTTCTTTATTTGTTTTTCTCTTGATGTAATTCACATTAGTGTAGAGGGTTCTGACTTCTACAAATAGGGGGAGATTGTTGGGTATTGCATCCGCAATAGCCCAGATTTGTATGAAGTCACCCTTAAACTAAGATGAATTAAGTTTATATTTGATGCTCTTTTTAGTTAAGTGTCTGCTTAATTACTAAGTGTATACCAATGTTAGTCTACAATGAGTCTCCAGACATAGGACCATACAATGTAATCCCTCATTGCGTGATCCATGGTGTTGACTCATGTGTAGCCTCTCTATTGGGACACACTTCCTTTTCAAGCACTAAGGGCAAGAGAAACGATGGATGCTGTTTTTTTTATGAAGAATTACGATTTTCAATTTTTCAGAATTGTCGAAGTATTTTTCTCGAGTACTATATTTGTACTCGAAAAGAACTTAAGATATTTCTCGAGTTAGACTTGTCTTAATTTCGAGTGGCAGAAGTTGTTCTCGAGAAAGCTTAATGTTGTTCTCGAGAAGGGCTTATGTACTCGAGTACTATATGACATTTCTTCTCGGGTTGTTTCTTTTCCAAACAATTATTTTTTATAAGTCTTTTTCTCGAGAAGACCAAATTTATTCTCGAGAAGACTATAGTTTGTTCTCGAGATGCAGAAGTTATTTCTCGAGACCCAGAGTATTTTTCTCGAGAGCCAGACATTTGTTCTCGAGATGATTATCTGTTCTCGAGTACCAGAATGATTCTTCTTGAGAACAAAAGTATATTTTATCGAGTACTTCTCTCAGTCTCGACACTGCAAATTTCCACCTCCACATATTTTTCTAAGTGTTTTTTTCAAGATCATCATTGTTCTTCTCGAGAACCAGTTTGTTTTTTTCTCGAGTACAATCCTCCTTCTCGAGAACACCTGTACTGTTTTCCTGAAATATTCTAAGTCCAGGCAAACGTAATTTCAAATGTCATTAGCATATGATTGGTCCACATGGCTGTCATTAATTGCGATTATGATCGTTAGGCAAGTCCTATAAAAGGTCTTGTCATTTTTGACAAACCCTAAGAAGAAGAATAACAAGTAGCCACAAGATTTTCCAAGTTTTTTTGAATCCCTAATTTTCTTTCCATAATCGGAAGCGCCGCTCTTCATCGCCATTCTTGCCAATTTGCTTCTGATCCAGATCAATTCAGAGAAGTTGATTCCGAGATCAGGTCATTCTACAATCTATATATCCAATACTTGATCTTGCTGAGTCCAGAGAATTTCAGATCCAGTGATCTTGCCGATTCTTCTTCAACCATTTCTGATAAAGCCGCAAAGTTCAAGGAAGAAGAACATGCAGAAATTTTCAAGATCTGAGATCAAATCATAGTTTGTATTTGTTTATTTCAATCTATTCTTGGAGGAAATCTTTTTTCGAGTCATAAGAGCTTTGTTATCCGAGTCCTTTTAGGAAGTTTTATCTTCCAAGTGTAGATACAATTTTTAGGATCGAATTGTAGGAATGTTGTTTCGAGGTGTAGGATTGTTTTCAATCCGAGATTAGTGGAGTAGCCGAGTCTAGTGCTTTGCTAGATCGATGAGTGGAAAGTGGATGTACCCAATGTTGGGGAACTATTATAATTCTTGTTGTCATCTGTGATTGCTTGGTTAATTTTCTGTGCATCGCTTATTAAATTTTTTATTCCACAAAAAGACACACAACTCACCTATTCACCCCCTCTCGGTGATTTAGGTAAGATAACTAAAACATTTTCACATCATAAACGTGGTCAACTAGAACCTTTGTCTCACGCATCGTGGTATTGAAGCCGCTAGCGCCTTTCATGTTCCCGGTCGGCCCCCATGTGCGGGGTCTCGCGGTGGAGGGAGTTGGAAATGGCATAAGAACTGAAGAACCTCCACCTTGTCTCGCCTGTTTAGCTATACCGTGTAATTCTACTGCTTCTAGTAATTTGCCGTCTTTTTCAATTTGTCATTTAAACCTTGTGGAGATGATGCTCGTCTCACGCAAAATGATTATTAATAGTGTTATCCTGCTCACTTTTTCATGCTGGGTTTGTATATTATAGTTATGTTAATTTTTGTTTATATTTTTTTTGTTCTGACTTGTTGGAAAAATCCTCGCGGGACATTGTTCTTTGAGGTCAGGAGAGAGAACAAATTGTCGGCCAATCTCTTCAACTTCCCCCTTCATATTTTTCCCGCCCATCTATCCGCTTTCACTATCTTCTATAACTACCTCCCCCCAAATCAAAATGACTTAAGCCTGTGCTGCCCTCTCCTGCTGCATCTTAGATCCAGACTTCCCGCTTCCTTTCTCTCATTGTTTACTCTCGCCACTGCTTCTCCACCTCCTCTCTCCCTTATCGTCTCGCCTCTCATGGGAAAGAAAAATACTGAGGAGAGTGAGGGACGCAACCAGTGCGGCAGAATATTTGCTGACCATGACTTTCCTCCCTCAGTATCTCTGAGGAGGACTACAACCGCTTCTCCCGCAATTTCATGGTGGAGTGATTCGAGTCGCAGCCTCCAATGGTCGGCAAGACGATCAACACATTCTACCCCAGTGAACTCTACTTCCCCATCTCGCATTTCGAGTCAGGGCTGAGACATCCCCTCTGGCCAGAGGTTAAATAGGTATTGAAATATTTTGGAGCTGCTCCAGCGCAACTAAACCCGCACGCCATCTCGGTTTTAGTTGCGTTCGCCAGCTACATGCGCCGCGAGCGCATTGAGTTCATCCTTAATGTTTTCCGCAAGTTATTTATCTACCACGCCAATCATGACGGAATCTCGTACTTCACGGGACAGGATCTGAAGGTGTGCGAGATCTCCAACAAGAATCACCACTGGCTCACCCGCTTCATTTTCATCCACGAAAATCTGGGAGGCGTTCCACTCGTACCAGTGTCACCTATCGAAATGTACTATTCGACTCCTAAGGTCGGTGGTGCGGATAAAGACCTCTGCAAGTTCTTCGCAGAAAAGAATTTCGAGGTCAACTTCTTAAGGCGGGACCTCGACTCGCTCCCTCCCGTATTTCCCGATGAAGGTACCTTCATGCTTCTTTAGCCTTATGTTTATCATACCTTTATTTTGTTATCTCTAATCATCAAGTGGCTTGTTCAGGAGAGAGAAATATCCCAACCCATTCTCCTTATTTGGGCAGTGCTGGGCCGTCAAGTACTCTCGTACTCGCTAGTATGGCGGCCGAGGAGGCAAAAGAGTTGCTGGCCCCCGCCTCCAAAAAGAGACCTGGAGATGGTGCCACTGCTCCTCGGCACAGCCCCAAGAAGAAAATCAAGAGGATTATGAGGTTCCCGAAAGGGATAAAGGTGATAGTCCCGAAAGAGGGGACAATGTTGTCGGGAACCCTGAGCCCCATCTCCGTAAAAGACTCACAATCACCTCGCCAATAAGCTGTCTCACAATCTTGCGAGATGGTACTATTCGACAGGCCCCCAACATTTCGGCTCAACCCACTGAACCTCCTTCTCGCGAAGTTGTCTCCTCCAGCCTCCCAGCGCCCTCCTCACATCAAAATTTCAATATGGGCCCCGTGGTAAAAGATGATGTCGGCGACCCAGTCCTAATGTGGGAAAAGGACGCGAACCTGGTGTCGATATCTACCCTCCTTCCCTCATGGAAGGAGCAGGACCCCCACCCAACAGCCACGCCTTCTCCCTCTATTATGGCCTCTATGGTGTTCCTGGGACAGATCCTTTCGACAAGGACTCCTCACGATACCTTGTCCTGAAGACATCTCAAGCTCAGTTTTGCGCATTAGAGCTCTCACACCGAGTCTCGCGCCGCCTTATTTTTAACTACAAGAAATGGAAGGATGCTGAGGCGAGCCTGACGGTGTAGCGAGAGAAGTCGGATGGCCTCGAGAAGAGGCCGACACTTGCTGATAATCTTCTCGCAAAGAGCCATGGCGGCGTTGTAAGCCTTTTAATTTTATCTTTGGCCAGTCTCTCTCTCTCATTTATGCATTTTGTTAATTGATGGGCTTCTTGTATGATGCCGAGATGGCGGATCGGATGCGCTCGCGCATAACTGTCCTGGAAGAGGAGAATAAGAACTTAAAAGCCCAGAATGCCCATCGTCTGGACAACATTCTGCCTTCCTCTCGCTTGGAATCACCCCAAGCTCCCCCACCCTGTCATTACTCAATTGATGAGGTCGACGATATCTGCTGAGATGCCAATATTAAGACAGCCGAACTTGTTCTAAAGATGATGGAGCTGGGAGTTGTCAAAGAAGATGTCGAGTCCATCGCTGCCCACGACCTCGTGCCACACCTTTATGGCGAGGTGGACGAGGATTAAACTTCCAGTGAGGATGAATAAAGAGGCGCTAGCGAGACCTGGGACTCCTCCCCCTCCTCTTTTTTTGCTTCCTCCCTCTACTTGTACTTTTTATTTTTTGAGATTTTGAAGCATTTCTTCATGGGAGAGTACTCCCCTTTCCTTCTTTTGCAAAGAATAATGATCAAATGTAAAGGAGATTTTTGTCATATCCTCTCGCTTTACATTCCCTTTATTTTACTTTATTTTGCTTTATTTATGGTGGACGACCCTCTTCTCTATTTCTACTCGCGGGGTAGAGCTACTTGCCATCTCGCTTAAGAATTAGTTTAGGGCACGAGTCATTAGACTTCTCTTCGCCCCTTCCATGTGCGAGACTATTTGGATTCCTCTTCGCATCTCACCTCGAGATAGATCCAGCGTGAAAGTCCACCGAGTGTCAACTATCTTCACCTATGGGGGGCGGGGGGGAATAGGTGACGTGCAGCGTTTTTGCGGAATTTAAATTGTACCTGCACACGAAAATAAAACAACACAGCACAAAAGAGTACACAAGCTATTTAAAGTGGTTCCCCGATTTGGGTACATCCACTTTCCCCCTTCGACCTATCTCCCAACAAGGGACGACTCGGTCACTTCTCCAACAGGATTGAAATCCAATCCTTGCACTATCGGAAGGAACCCTTCCACACGTAGGAGACAGCACTCCCACAACGCGGGTTGCACCCAACCCTTACAACTAGGAACCAACGTTCCTTTACAACGAAAGTAAAACTAGAATGTACAAGAGATACAAACTACATTTGGAGACTAAGGTGTCCCTCTTCGTTGACGACGTGTTTTTGAAGTCCACAAAGAGTCCACAACCCTAGATCTCTCTTGGAGAGAATCTCCCCGGAACCGGCGGCGGCAAGATGGGCGGCGGCTAGGTTCACGGGATCGGCGACGACAATGATGTGCGGCTGCTGTACTTTGGAGATCCAAACTTCGTAGCGAAGCTAGCTAGGTCTACCAACGGTCACACTAGGATCAATCGTCTCGATCGATTCGGATGGGGAAGATTTTCCCGATCAACAAATCAAGAGACAAGAGATCTTCGGTTAGACACGTGAGACTCTAAGCTTGGCTAAGCTTCTGTCGCCGGAAGATCAGGAAGAATCGCGATCAAAAGCGGCGACCAACTAACGCGAGCGGCGACGGCGGCGGCGGAGCAGTTTCGCGATTTTAGGTCAAGATCGTCGCTCGACTTCTTTCTGTGTATTTTTACTGTTCAAAAATACCCGTATATATATACACAAGTAAACACCTTAATGACCGTTGTGGGTCCCATAAGAAGAAACCCTAAATCCGGTTCAAAATAGTGCCAGCGGCAGAATCCGGTCCAGCTTTTTCCCGAAAATTGCCCAAGTAAAAATCGGCGAGAATCACCTGTGATTCTCGTCGAATCGTCGAGAATCAAGGGTGATTCTCGACGATTCGGCGAGAATCACAAAGTGATTCTCGTCGAATTTGACTTGATTGCACTCTGATTTAGCCGGCGAGAATCAGCCAGTGATTCTCGACGATTCGGCGAGAATCACTTGGTGATTCTCGTCGATTCTTACTTAGATGATTTTTCGTCTTACGCCTCTGAGCTGCTCTTTGACTCATCCTTGCTCCTTGTCTGCTCTTGCATAAACACAGCCCTGTACTTGAAAGTAAGTGCACTCCAATAGAGAGAGTACACGTAGGCCAACACACTGATCTGCTCAACGAGGGATTACGTCGTGCAGACCCGTGTATATTGACCTACTGCACCCTGACATTGGTGTGCACTTAGCGTGGAATAACTGCAAGCACAACTTGAAATATTTTGTCAAAAACATTGCCTATTTACTTTAGCTTGTACAGGGGCTTCTTCAAATCAGGTACGTTGTGGATACAATACCCAACACAGCGTGAGTAGACCACGGAGATTAACCCTCCATTTTATTGGAAGTCACCCATCTTCAATTTTTAGGCGAGACCTTTCTTTTGCCAGCGAGTGCCTACTTTCTATGGGCGAGACCCTCTTCACCGAGCACTGATTGGAGATGCCCATCTTCATGTGTATTGCACTAACCTCTTCTTCCCATAAAAGTTCTTTTATTTTTTACAAACTTTCTTCGTTCCCTGATAAGTATAGATATTTTTCTTTGAGGGATCCCACCGTTTACCCTGCCGCCGAGTGAGCCTACAACCATGCTACTTGATAAAAGACCGGTCAGTAGGTCTTCTCGGGGCCTTGCCATCCATCCTGCCATCGAGTGAGCCTATATTCCTGTCAGCTTGATGAGAGCCTGGTCAGCGGTTCTTTTCGGGGCCTTGCCATCCATCCTACCACTGAGTGAGCCTATAGTCCTACTAGCTTGATGAGATCCTAGTCAATGGGTCTTCTCGGGGCCTTGCTATCCATCCTACCATCGAGTGAGCCTATAATCCTGCCAGCTTGATGAGAGCCTGGTCAGCGGGTCTTCTCGGGGCCTTGCCTTCCATACTGCCACCGAGTGAGCCTATAGTCCTGCCAGCTTGATGAGAGCCTGGTCAGCGGGTCTTCTCAGGGCCTTGCCATCCATCTTTCCACTGAGTAAGCCTACATTCCTACCAGCTTGATGAGAGCCTAGTCAGCAGGTCTTCTTGGGGCCTTGCCATTCATCCTGCGACCAAGTGAGCCTGGAGTCCTGCCAGCTTGATGAGAGCGTGGTCAGCGGGTCTTCTCAAGGCCTTTCCATCCATCCTGCCACCGAGTGAGCCTACAGTCCTGCCGGCTTGATGAGAGTCTGGTCAGCGGGTCTTTTATGGGCCTTGCCATCCATCCTACCACCGAGTGAGCCTACAGTCCTACCATCTTGATGAGAGCCTGGTCAGCAGGTTTTCTCGGGGCCTTACCATTCATCCTGCCACCGAGTGAGCCTACAGTCCTGCTAGCTTGATAAGAGCCTGGTCAACAGGTCTTATCAGGGCCTTGCCATCCATCCTGCCATCGAGTGAGCCTATAGTCCCGCTAGCTTGATGAGAGCCTGGTCAGCGGGTCTTCTCGGTGCCTTACCATTCATCCGTTTCAGTCTCCTGCCATGAAAGAAGACACATGAGATTCCATTATATTAGAAGACCACAATAAATTTACAAGCATTGAAAAATAGAAAAATGCTAAGGGTAGAATCTTTTTAAGTCGTCATCGCTTCGAGCATGATCGAGGGGTAACCCGTACACATCATAGAGGTGGCACCCTCCTGACTTCAGGACCTCCTTCACCACAAAGGGGCCTTCCAAGTTGGGATTGAGTCTTCCCACTGAGGCTCCTCTACCTGCTGCATCTACTTTTTTGAGGACCAAGTCGCCATTTTGGAACTGTCTGATGTTGCCTTTGACCTTCATCAGATACAACTGGAGGGTGGGTTCCCTTGCTTCAAATTCTCCTTTGATTTGTCCTACTACCACCATAGAGTCCGTGGAGACTTTAATGTTCTGTATGCTCAGCTCCTGAGCTAGCTTGAGCCCTGCGATAATCACCTCATATTCTGCTTGATTTATAGTGATTGTGAAGTGAATCTTCAGAGCCTGCTCAATTCTGGTCTCTTTGGGACTAACCAAGATCATCCCTCCTCCAAAATAACTTTTTCCAGATGCTCCATCTACTAGCATCTCCCAAGCAGATCGAAGAGGTGCTTTAGCTTATCTGACCTCGACCACGTCTTCTGCTAGGAAATCCGCAACCGCTTGCGCTTTGATGGCCAGCCGAGGAGTAAAAGAGAGGTCAATCTCACTGAGCTCTACTGACCATTTGGCCAACCTCCCAGAATGCTCCACCCCTTCCAGGATGTGGCGAAGAGGATTATCTGTCACCACCTGAATTGAGTGGGCCTGGAAGTATGGCCTGAGCTTCTTGGCTGATATGATGAGAGCGAATGCCAACTTTTCAAGGATAGGGTATCTGAGTTCCGCCTTCTTCAGGTCCATGCTCACGTAATTAATCGGGAACTGCCTTTTTCCTTCTTCTCGTACAAGAACTGAACTCACCGCTCTGGCCCCGACTCCTAGGTACAAGAACAAATCCTCTCCTTCTCTTGGCCCTTGGAGTAGCAGTGTCTGGGTGAGTTGTTATTTTAGAGTTTGAAAAGCTTCTTCGCATTCAGTAGTCCATTCAAATTTCTTTCCCCTTCTTAGTGCACGGAAGAAAGGCGAGCACTTCTCCCTAGCCTGGGAGAGGAACCTGCTTAATCCGCCCAGCCTTCCGGTGAGATGTTGGACTTCCTTGGCATTCTTCGGAGATTCTAATTCTAGGATTGCCCTTACCTTATCTGGATTAGGCTCCACTCCTGATGGAGTATGGAGATGTCCTAAGAATGTTCCCCTGTTGGCCCCGAAGACACACTTTAGGGGGTTGAGTCTCATCTTATATTTCCTTATGGTTTTGAAAGTTTCCTCTAGATCTAGGACGTGGGACCCGAGGTCTCGGCTCTTGATCATCAGGTCATCTACATAAAACTCGAGGTTCAGGCCCTTCTGCTCCCAAAAGATTCGGTCCATCATTCTTTGATAAGTTACCCCCACATTCTTTAATCCAAAGGACATCATGTTGAAGTAGAAGCACCCATCATCCGTGACAAAGGTGACATCCTTGATGTCCGGCGGGTGCATGCATATTTGCTGGTACCCTGAAAATGCATCTAGAAAACTCATTAGTGAAAATTCAATGGCTGAGTCAACCAATGCTTCGATTCGAGGCAGAGGATAACAATACTTAGGGCATGCTTTATTTAAAAGGAAAAAGTCTACACACATCATCCATTTCCCCTCTCCCTTCTTTACCATTACAACATTACACAACCAGCCCAGATATTTTCTTGCAGATATGAATCCCGCCTTGAGCAGCTTCTCCACCTCTTCTCTGATGGGCCCGACCATCATGGTGGCGATGACTCTCTTCTTTTGTTGTATTAGACGGGCATTGGGGGTCGAGGTTGAGACGGTGGCATGCCACGTCCGCGTCAACCCATGACATGTCAGCTGTGCTCCAGGCGAAGATGTCGACGTTCCTATGCACGCACGCCCTGATCTCCTACTGATCCTCGGGACTGAGCTCTCCACTGACTTTTATCTTCTCTTTCCTCCCTTCCTTGGTGAGGATCTCCATCTCCAACACCTCCACTAACGCCTTCAGTCTTGATGGCTCTACCTCTTTCCCCTGCTCCCTCAACATCTCCTCCCGCTCTGTGGCTTCGCGATCTATGACCTTACGCTCCGCAATGGCCATAGCCACCTCTCTCAGAAACTTCTCCGCCTCTTTATTGTTTGGAATTCTCTCTTCTAACAATGAACATCCCCTCTTCTCTGGCCGAGCTTCTATCCTGGATGACTCCCCCACTTCCTTTATCTTTATTTTCTCTTTCCTCTCTCCTTCATTTTTCTTCACCCCTTCCACCTCCATCTCTTCTTTCTCCTCCTCCACCTCCATCTCTTCTTTCTCCTCCTCTGCCTCCATTTCTTCTTCCCATCCCTGCTCTCCCCCTCCTTCCTTCCCTCCTGCCGTTTCTAGCTCCACCGCAATGCCTCTCTCCATCCTCACTTCTACTTCCACCCCTTTCTTCTCCTTCTCCTCCCCTAATTTTCCTCTGACCTCCTGCTCCCATCATTTCATCCTTTTCTCCATTTCCTTAGCCTCTCCTTGTAAAGGAATGATATTCACTGCCGTCATATAGCACTCCCTGGCTCCTTTTGGATCTCCCCGAACTCTGATCTGGGTCCCCTCGACATTGAGCTTCAATCATTGGTGAAAAGATGATGGGACACACCTTAAGGCACTGATCAAAGGGAGCCCAAAAATGGCATTGTAACTGCTGGAGGCATCCCTATGACGAAACGATAATTCCTGGATAGCCCCCCCAGAGTCACCTGTAGTCCTACTCCCCCTCGACTTCCTTCCTTTCTCTCGAGAATCCGAACAACAACCCATCTACTTCCAACACCCTTCGAGCCTACACCCTCATCTCATTGAATGCCTTCTTGAAGATGACATTCACTGAACTCCCATTATCGACAAGGATCCGCGACACAGTGAAGTTTTCAATGGCGGTCCAGATCACCAATGCATCACAAAAAGGATCTTTGTGGTCTGGCATGTCCTTCTGAGAGAAGGTGATTTTCTCATCCGGGGGAGGGGCATGTGACATTGAGGCTATGCTCTGACGGTACATGGTATGAAGGCTTGCCTTACGGGTAGCCTCAATGCCCACTCTCCCATGGATCACTCCGATCCCACCTCGATCTCCCACATCAGCTCGATCCACACACCGGTCCTCCTCCTCGGTCCCAGTAATCTCCACTATTCGCACTGGTAGCTGCTATTCCCCAGCTCCCCTAGCTCTCTTCATCTCCAGAAACTCTAGGCAGGTAGCCGTTGTGTGATCCTGCTCCTCATGGAAGTCACAATATGACAACGTTACCTCCTCCTCCCGTCTCCCCTCGTAGGAATTCCTCCTTCTTCCAGCTCCAACTCCTGCTCTCCCTCTTTCTCTTCCACTTCCTCTCCCTCGGTCGATGGCCATAGCTTGCTGAGGAGGGGGTAGGGGTGGTCTAGGACCATATCCCCACCCCTGCTAGTTGAATCTTCCGAGTCCTCCTTGGTAGTTCCTTCCCCCTTGGGGAAAACCTCTTCCTTGCCCTTGAGCAGGGCCTCATTGTTGCCTCCAACCCAACTCCTGATATGATGGTGCCCTCGACTCCTCCCTCCTTCCTTCTTGCCGTCTTGCCCCTCTTGGCTCTCTTGATTCGGCCTCCGTCAACCTTGCTAGCTTTCTGGAAAATGTTGGGTTTGCCACCTCCATTGCTATCTCTTTTGCTGCCTTCTCCACCAACCCTTCAAAAGATAGTGGTGCTTTTCGAGTTAGATTCGTCTTGAAGAAACCATCCTGTAGTCCAATGGTGGAAGATATTTAGACAGCAAATCCTAGCACCTCCTGAATATCCAAGATTTCTTCATGTAACCTGTCCACATACTGGGCTAGGGATTCATCCACCTTCTGCCGGATCAGAAAAATTGACTCGGGATTCTTCTTCCTTTTCTTCAAGGATGAGAAACGCAACTGGAAACTTCTACTCAAGTCTTCGAAGCCATTAATTGATCCCATTGGGAGTTGATGAAACCAGTCCCTAGCTTTATCTTTAAAGGTGGTGGAAAAAAGGCGGCACTTGAACACGTCCATTATTGGCCTGATGGAGACCGCATCTTCGAACCATTGCAAGTGTTGGAGAGTGTCATATTTTCCCACATAGTAGGTCATTTCGGGCTCCCTGAACCCCTCCAGGACTGGAGTTGAAAGAATCAACTCGTAGAATGGGGACCCTCTCGCCACGGGTCTCGCCGCCTCCACCTGCGCAATGACGTCTCCTGGCGAGACGACACTCGTAGGGCTAGGGAACAACTCTCTACCCGCCAGGTCTCGCCCGCTTCCTTCCACCACCTTTTCCTTTCCGGGTCGCCCCACCGGGGCATCTTATCCAATCCTTTTCGAGACGAGCTCGTCCTGATGGGCTAGAGCGGACACCTGAGTTAAAGGAGTCGAGCAGTCGCCTCGCCACGAGATCCCCTGCAACATGTCCATGATGCCTCTAATGGATGCCATGAATTCTTCACTTCCTATAAATTCTCCAAGGTTCTGGGACCCATCCCGATCTCCTTCTCCGAGATCTCCCGTCATGAAGTAGTTCAAGATTCTTCTGTGTAGGCTGCGGTCCATGCTCACCGTACCAAGAATGTTGAAGCCAGAAGCCCGACTTCACCTAGAGTTCAGACCTAAGGTTGCAGCTCATACCTACTCTTCCCGAACCCCTTTCTCGACGTGAGTCTTGGGACTAGAAATGGACCATAGGATTCAGCTTGGAGGTCCCACCTCTTACCTGGAAGAATTAGAAGTTCTTCCCCTCCCTAGCCAGGGCTGAGCTAGGTGTCTTGGAGGAAGAAGAAGAAAAGGTTAACCAGTGCTCTTCTTCTCCTCAAGGCACCTTATCGGTCTATTTATAGGCTTCTGAGTTTGACCTGCCAATAAACAAACTGAACCGACCTGAAATTACCAAAATACCCTAGGCTGGGTCTGCCAACAACCAAACTCCGCTGTTCTGAAGGGTTATACGCAGATCCCAAAGGGCAAAAATGTAAAATTACCTGGGGTAAACGAGTAAAACCCCACTTGGGGGGTATGAAAGTAAAAACACCTTTTTCTCATATGGCGAGTGATAAAATATCTGGCGGGCAAGAGGAGCCTATCAGCTCGCCTCGCGAGTGCCCCACCTCGCAAGTACTCCATCTTGCCATAAGAGGTCAGCATATGCCGCGAGAGCCATCTAGCCATAAGAGGTCATTATACGTCGCGAGAGCCGTCTCGCCACAAGAGGTCAGCATACGCCGCAAGAGCCCTCTCTCCTCAAGAGGTCAGCATTTGCCGCGAGAGCCCTCTCACCTCAAGAGGTCAGCATATGCCGCGAGAGCTCTCTAGCCTGCTCCGCTGATCCCATCTCGCCTATTATGTTTTGCCTTTTTGGAGTACCGGCGAGTTAATCATATGGTCCTACTCGCCACTGCAATCCTTTCCCCCTTACTAAGCACTTTTCTTTAAGTTTCCTTCTACGAGCCCGAGGTTGTACATTACTGGTTAGTTGTCAGGAGGCTGCAGCTATTGGAGATAAAGAAAACATGGTTATCTAACTGTCATTTTGGTTTTCTCTATCAGGAGGCTGAAGCTAGTACAGTCTGGCGGTTATAGACGACTAACTGCTTCTAGTGCTTCTGGGGGTCAACGTCGATTTGAGGAGTAGAGATCAGTGGACTCTTATTAAGGAGAAAATATCTTGTCTAATCGCTCAGCTCTATACGGTCTGTAAATGTCAGTTCGCCTAGTCGACCTGTTGTAATTTAGTCCCATATCGTCTATTATATTATACTTCTATCTTCTCTCTCTCCTATAAATAGGGGTCATACCCATGTAATTTAACGTTTTTGAAAATGAAAATCCTATTTACATTTTCTCATATGGTATCAGAGGATACCCGATCCTTGCGGTCTCCAGTTTTCTAACCATCCGCTGAGTTCTTCTACGGCCTCTACATACTCTGTTTTCTAACCGCCACCGAACTCTTTGCTCCACTATCTCTGTGCTGCGAACTCTATCTTGCCACAAGGTTTCTTTTCTATTCACTCTCTCTACAATGACTATAGATTTCTCTTATTCCACTTTATCCACATTCTCCCCTCAGACCGCTCATGTTGTTTCCACTCCTTCCGGCATTCTTGGAACTACTTCCAAGCTAACTGACCCAAAATATCTAGACTGGAGTGTTTCATTTGTGTTCTTGCTGAGGTCTCAATGCAAATGCCATCATATCACTGATCACCCTCTAGTTCGAGGGTCTACTGCCTTTGATGACTAGGATAATAGTGATACTTTCATTAGGACATGGCTTGATAATATTTTGTCTGATGAGTGCCTACCCATCATTCCCCATGATGAGATGGGTAAAGCTGGTTGTACTCATTTTTCTGCTCTATACTCTAAGGGCGCTTAGACTTCGCGCATATACACGTTATATGCTGATCTGTTTGCCCATCCTACCTTGACTTCTGTTGCTGCTTACCAAGAAGTGTAAGCCCATGGCGCTGAAATTCTTCAGCATCTCCCCTTCTTCGTTGATCTTGCCGAAGAACAATAACACTCCCAGAAACTTCTAGTTGTGTGTTATCATCTTCTCCTTCCAGAGTCTTTTGACATGATTAGACAACAAATTCTTGGCGAAGATAACTCTCCCACTCTTGATACTACTGCTACTCGTATCTCCGCTGTTACTACTCTTCTTCATCACCCTCTACTTGCCTCCCCACCCCATCCCGACACTTTTTATCATCCAGTTTGTTCTGAAAATTCTAGTTGTCGTTTAGGACACTTTGGTGGGCGTGGTCTATCTCACCATCTCTGCTCTCATTGTGGCAAGATGGGACATCTTGTTCATCGTTGATGGTTACTCAGGATAAGTGGCTTATTGATTTGAGATCTACTAATAACATGACTGACAATCCTTGTTTGGACAAGCATAACCGGTCTCCTCAGGTTTTTGTTGAGGTTGGTACTCTGTTCCACATCACTCTATCTTTGCAGCTGGAGGATACACTGTACATCCCATCCTTTCTATGCAATTTACTATCTGTTCCTGCTCTTTGCAAATAACTAAAATATGTGGTTACCTTTACATCCAATACTTGCTCTTTTCAGGATCCGTACTTCAAGGAGATAGATGGTACTGAGATTAAAAGCACTGGGCTCTTATTTCTAGAATATATCACCGTTATCTCTTCTTCTCTTCTGTAATGGCATCTTCTACTTGGTCATCCTTCCCCACACCCCATCTACCAACTCCTACCAGATTACCACTAGAGGGCTGTTCTCTGAATTGTGAAGCCTATCAACTTGGCAAGCACCATCGCTCCTCTTATCAAGAAAGATAAGGACATAGTTCTTCTTATCCCTTTGATCTTGTTCATTCAGATATTTTGAGTCCTTCCCCTACTAGGTCCATTAGTAGGGGATGTTTTTATTTTGTTACTTTTATTGATAATTTCTATCGGTGTACTTGGTTGTATCTTTTAAAAGAACATTTTGAAATTTTTTCGTGTTTACTACATTTTACAATGAGATACATACACAGTTTCATGTTTCTAGTAAAATACTTTGTACTAATAATGCATAAAATATCTTAGTAAACAATTTTCAGAGTTTGTATGTATTGTGACACAATTCATCAAGCTAGTTGTCCATTCAGTTCTCAACAAAATGGTGTTACTAAATGCAAAAATCGCCATCTCCTGGATTTTATTTGCACCCTTCTCATGCTGTACTTCTCTCTTGTTATATCATCAACTGTATTCCCTTATTAGTTCTTCAAGGCAAAACCTCATTATCCATCCTACATCGAGGAGCACAACCGTTTCCTTTACCTCTCTATGTATTTGGCTGTACAACGTTTGTCTACTCACCTTCTCCTTGTCATGACAAACATTCTCCTCGCTTGGTAAATTGCATCTTTTTGGGCTATAGTCCGGCACAATAGGGGTATCGGTGCTTTGATCCCCTTCTTAGGAAATAACATGTTTTTGTTGATGTAAAATTATTTGAAGATATGGCTTATTTTACTCGATCTCTTACATTCTCATCACCTGATGATTCTCCTTCTATACCTATTATTTCTACACCTCCACCCG
Organism: Platanthera guangdongensis; assembly: GCA_039583875.1. Taxonomy (NCBI): domain Eukaryota; kingdom Viridiplantae; phylum Streptophyta; class Magnoliopsida; order Asparagales; family Orchidaceae; genus Platanthera; species Platanthera guangdongensis. The sequence goes on along the minus strand of CM077160.1, from coordinate 11,330,861 downwards.
ACCCCACTCCTTCTCCTATGCCTCTTTCTCCTATTTTTATGTAAGTTCTTCTGTCTCCATCTCTTTCATCTGATTCTTCTCTGTCTTTGGAGCCATTGCTGATAGTTCCCGGTCCAGTAATCTCTCTGACGGATTGATCTACTCTAAAAGATAAGTCAGATCTTGACTTTCCTACTGCTTTATGAAAGGGGGTTATAACATGCACTAAACATTTAATTCATGATGTTGTATCCTATGCTCATCTTTCCCCAACCGGAAGGAAATTTGCTCTTGCTCTCTTGGCCACTGTTCTCTTGATTACTTATCAAGAATCTCTTGATATTTCTCATTGGAAAGCTGTTATGGACAAAGAAATAAAGACCTTGATCGAATGGGGTACTTGGACTCATGTCCCTACTCCTCTAGGAGAGAATGTGGTTGGTTATTGGTGGGTATTTGTCATCAAGTTTCATCCTAATGGAACTATTGATCACTATAAGACTATGTTGGTTGCCAAGGGTTTTACTCAAACATATGATGTGGACTTCTTTGACACTTTCTTCTTGGTTGCTTGTATTAGCATAATTCATGTTCTTTTCTCTATAGCTATTAATAGAGGTTGGGAGATGTCTCAATTAGATGTAAAAAATGCCTTTTGATGGTTAAAACTCCAAAAAATTATGGGTTTAATCAAGTCCCTGACAACGACGCCAAAAACTTGATGGTTAAAACTCACGGCGCCCCGCGGGTTTATTTTTGGAAAAGCGGTTGATTTTATTTTGGAAGGATGGGGCGCGCAGATTTATTATCTATAAAAAAGCTGAAACCGAGTTTTAATGAAAGGAGGCAAGTGCACCTATCACGTGTAGTACATGATATTTCAGTGGGGAATATCAGGGTCATATTGTTCTCGGGGACGAGTTGATTATTTCTACTTTTCCCTAAAGGGGACTATTATTCTACGGAAATTAACTTGTTGGGTTATTATTTATATATATATAAATAGAAAATAAACATTTAAAAAGTAGCCGATGAAGAAATAGTGCATCAGTATCAAATTGAATTTGAACTAAAATAACTTTTAATAAAAAGAGATCATAAATTTCAAATTAATTAAGGCAGAGACTTGGCCGTGGAGGTTCCACAAACATGAGCCCACCTATCTCTAGGACTATCGCTCACGTGAAAATTAAGACTATTCGACCGAGCTCTCGTCCGACAAAGGATTCCTCTTAATGCCCGCATTACACTAAGAATCCCGCTATTGGGTGGGAACCCAATTTGGTAGAATTCCGTGCCTCCTCTCGGGGACACAATTACATTTCTAACGCTAGAACTTGATAGAAATGCATAAACAGAGAAAATAAAAATTAAAGGGGCAAAATGATTTTCAAATAAAAGCAAAAATTAAAGTGCTCGAAAGTTAAAACTATTATAAATCCATGCTTATAACTCCGTAAAAATGCGTAAAATGTGGAAATAAAGTTTAAAAATAACAAAAAATTTTATGACCTAAAAGAGAAAATCTAAGTTAGAGAAAAATGGAAACCACTTTTAATACATTTTTACGGATTTACAAGAATGAATAAAAGCAATAAAATCCTAAATCTAAACAAATCTAAGTAAAAATAACTAAAACATAAATCTACACACACACACACACACACACACACACACACACACACACACACACACACACACACACACACACACACACACACACACACACACACACACACACACACACACACACACACACACACACATTTTAAAGAAGAGAAAAACAAAGAAAAACAAATAAGATTGCTTAAGGAGGGGTACTTAGATCCATTCCAAAACGATGTAAGGAGAAAAACACACATTTTATTAAGTTTAAAACAAGTTACAAAGAAAAATAAAAACTAAAGAGAGGGGGAAAAATTTCCCTTACATAGCTTGAAAGCATCTAAGTAACATCTCCCTAAGCAAAATGGTCCAAAAAATAGAACCCATGGCCCTTACAGAAAGTTTTATTTGTAGGCAAAAGTTTTGGCTTACATGCCATAGGTCACAGGCGTATAGGGGGCGGGGCGTGTAGCTACTATTGCTGAAGTGATCCAAAACATTTATTGCTAGTTTAACTTTGGGGCTGTACACGTGGAAGTCACGGGCGTGTAGGGGAGGCGTGTCGGGGAGGTTTATCTAGGGAAGGCGTCGTGTCATTTCGTCGCCGACACTGTCTTGTCTAGGACAGGTGGAGAAGTCACGGGCGTGTCGAATATTGACACAGGCATGTAGGTGGGTTCGACGAACTTTGAACGATGAACATCAAGATGGAAGCGTTGAATGACGATGGCATTGAGTGGCGATGGCATTGAGTGGCGATGGAATCGAGTGGTTGGCTGGCGTCGAGTGATTTGCTGACGTCGAGTGGCAATTGTGTAGAGTGGCTAGATGGCATAAAGTTGTTGGCTGGCGTCGAGTGGCGATGGCATCGAGTGGCGGCTGTCATGTCACGGGCGTGTCGAATCGGGACACGGGCGTGTCGGGCAGTTCGACGAACGTCGAATACTGATCATCGCGCTGACATCAACTTTCTGTTGGGATCAAGTAACACGCCTAGGTCACAGGCGTGACCGAGAAGTACACGAGCATGTACTTTGGAATTTTTTTTTTACTTTTCCTGAAAAATTTCAAAAAACAAATTTAAGTTAAGTTAGGAAATTATATAAAAAAAGAAGCATTTTATTGATGAAAAATAACTAAAAATGATAAAAATAAACTAAAACGACTTAATTAACGTACATAAAAATACGTATATTTATAACTTATCACCTTCCTTTATGGTAATCTGTAAGAGGTGGTATATATGGAGCAATCTCCTGGGTATGTTGTTCAAGGGGAGTCTCAGGTGTGCAGGTTACGAAAGGCAATTTATGGCCTGAAGCGAATTCTTCGGGCCTGGTTCGACAAGTTAAACAAAGTTTTCTCTCTTGTTAGCTTTACTCAAAGTTCTAGAAATCATTCTCTTTTCATACGCAAGACTACTAAAAGGCTCGTTGTTCTTGCTGTCTATATGGATGTCATCCTTCTTTCGGGTGACGATAAGGAGATAATTGATCTACCGAAGAGATAATTTCAACAATAATTTGTTACAAAGGATATGAGATCTCCTAAGTACTCTCTAGGGATCAAAATCTCGCAAACACACAACTCTATAGTGATCTCATAATGAAAATATTCATTGGATCTTCTAAAAGGAATTGGTATTTTTGGGGCAAGACCCGTTCGTTGTCTGATGGTCATTGGTGATGACAAGAGTTGGACCGAGGAATTAACTTTTCTTCAAAATAGTACTAAGTATATACGACTTGTGGGAAAAATCATCTATATGATTGTCGCTAGACCAAATATATTTTATGTAGTAGACAAGATCAGTTAGTTTATGCAAGACCCTGGAGAGTGTCATCTTCATTTAGCCTTGAAGATTTTGGAATATGTGAAATGGTCTCCAGGAAAGGGGTTACTATTTCAAAAGCATAGCCATTTAAAGATTAAAGCCTACTTTGATGCCAGCTACGTTGACAATAAAGAAGATATAAAGTCTGCATCTAGTTTTTGTACCTTTGTGGGATGAAATCTTATTAGCTAGAAAAGCAAGAAATAGTCTGTTTTATCTTGATCAAGTGCTGAAGCTGAATATAGAAGCATAGCCTCAACCACTTGCGAGTTTAAATGGTTGTGTGCCCTTATGCTTGACTTAAAAGAGGTATATGATCATCCTATACTGATGTTCTGTTACAACAGAGCTATTATATATATATATATATATATATATATATATATATATATATTAAAGAATCCAGTTTTTCGTGAAAGGACAAAACACGTTGAAGTTGATTGTCACTTCACCAAAGAAGAAATATTGAAGAATCAAACCTGTACACTATTTGTTACTTCTGACAAAGAACTTGCAGACATCTTTACCAAACTAGTTTTCTATTCTCTTTCAGATGTCTATGAGAAGCTGAGCATGGTTTACATATATGCTCTAGCTTGAGGGGGAGTGATAAAACTTATGATCTTGGTGGACTAGCGATTTGGTATTGGCAGTTTGGCAGTTTGGTGTTGGCGGTCTAGTAGTTTGGCAGATTGGCGGTTTGGTCTGGCAGTCTTCCTTATTGTCTGGTGGTCTAGCAGTATGCCTTATGGTCTAGAGGTCCGATCGTTGGTGGTTGATAGAATTCTAATGGACTGGTTCTGAATGTTTGGCAACTACTTTGGCGGTCTGGTCCTAGAGGCATGATGGTATGCGTCTGCCGTACTAGTTTGATAGTCTAGCTGGCCTGAGGGTCATTGAGACCGCCTCCTTGATTGGACAAGGGAGGCTTGGAGTTTTATATGCTATTGTTGGCTGGCGATGAAGAGGCTAAAGCCGCTGCAGATAAAGAAAGCATAGTGATCTAACCGCTATTGTAGTTTGGCGGTTAGGAGGCTGAAGCCGCCATAGTCTGTGGTTATAGATGACTAACCACTTCTCGTGCTTTTGGTGGTTAGTGACGATCTGGGGATTATAGACTGACAGAATCTTATTGAGGAGCGAATAGATTGTCTAACCCCTCAGCTCTATGATGTCTGTAAATGTCAGTTCACCTAGTCGGCCTATTGTAATTTAGTCCCACATCGTCTGTTGTATTATCTTTCTATCTCCTCTTCCCTATAAATAGGGAGTCATATCCGTGTAATTTACTTTTTGGGAAATGAAAATCCTGTTATTTAGATTTTCTCATAGTAGCACTAAGGAGCTAACCTAGATACATATAAGGCTGACACCCTCCACTATGAGTTTATTACATAACTCTTCGTCAATGAGCTCTATTCAGAAGAGTTGGTTGACCCTCCACACAACTATCATGTAACACCCTAATTTTTATAAGTGAAAGGTGGTACCCTAAGAATGACTAAGTGGTCTCCCTCTCCCCCAATGTGTCCTAAATAACATAGTGGAAGGAAGGACATAAAAGCTATAAGTGTTAGCAAAAATCATGAGTGACAATGAATATAAACATTAAGTCTACTACTAGCTCTAGTAGAAGCAGTAAGTAGAGTACATTAAGGAAGAAGCGATTGTAAAGCTAAACAATATAACCTAACATATAAGGATGCTCATACAAGCTTATATATTAGGGATCCAGGGGAAAATATACAAAGTAAGGTAACTCAACATATAATAAATCTCATACTAAGTTACATGATGAGAATCGACAAATGCCATGCAATACAATGAATGATATACATATGTAATGATACGCGTGCACGCACACACAAACAAACCCAAATTCCAATGTCGACATAGAACCGACCAATTGTTCAGAGGGTAGTTATCACCGCATGCCTCAACATCGTGGCAAGACAATAATACAGGATGATCATTTATGCTTCTAAGATTTTGACTCACCACAGTCCTAGGTTGTATGTGTATGGACATAGACATGCACACATTAGGAGTAACCACCTTCCTGCCATCGGTACACTCTCTAAAGATAACTGGAGGGTGTGGTGTATCGAGGTGTAACATTAGGGAGCTAACCTATATACCTATAAGGCTGACACCTTGCACTATGAATTTAACACACAAGTCCCTTTCAGTGAGCTCTATGTTGGGTACATTGGTCAAATGTACCTGATTTGAAGAAGCCTCACCTAACTCAATGATATACATCATAATGTATTTGATGTTTGTTTGAGTTACTTGTGCAGGATAGGTATTCACTGGACTGAAGCTAAAAGTTTCTAAGTCCATGTGTCGACACCCAGAAGGAAAGTGTCGACACTTGAGAAAGCTTGTGTCGACACCCAGACAAGCAGTGTCGACACTTGGAGTCATTGTGTCGACACCTGGGATGAAGAGTCGACACCAGACAGAAAGTGTCGACACTTGGAGCTGTGTCGACACTCAGTGAAGAAGTATGCAGAAAAGCTGTGTCGACACTTAGCAGAAGTGTCGACACCCAGAATAGCTGTGTCTACACTAGAAAGTGTCGACACTTGGAGTTGTGTCGACACTCAGCAAAATTCTGCAGAGACTAAGGACAAGTGTCGACACTCAACACAATGTGTCGACACTCAAACAGCAGAGTCAATATATGAAGAATGTGTCGACACTCAGCACAATGTGTCGACACACACTCAAAGGAGTCAACACTTGAAGTATGTGTCGACACTCAGCACAATGTGTCGACACACAACCAGAAGAGTCAACACTTGAAGAAAGTGTCGACACCCAGCACAATGTGTCGACACTTAGTTGAAGACTCTACACTTGAAGAAAGTGTCGACACAAGGAGCTGTGTCGACACTTAGCAAAGAACAGAAAAGTTTACAAAATATTCTAAGTACAAGTGTCGACACTAAGGGAATGTGTCGACACTCAGCTGAAGAAATAAAATTGAAGACTTGTGTCGACACCAAGAAGCAGTGTCGACACTTGACAGTTTCAACACATGAAGATGTGTCGACACAAGGGAGATGTGTCGACACTTAGAAGAATACAGTTAAAGAATGAAGATCAAGTACTTGTGTCGACACTTAATTTCAGTGTCGACACTTGAAGAAGTATCCGTGTCGAGACATACAAGGAATTGTGTCGACACCTTGTAGACTTGTGTCGACACTTACACAGCATGTGTCGACACTTAGTCTATAAGTGTCGACACTTAAGAACAAAAAGTCTCGACACTATCTGACAGTTAGAGAATTTCAAGAAGTGACTGGTTGACATGACAGCTGCCGATCCAGCCGGTCTACAACAACTGTCAGAGAAATCAGAAGTCTGTTATGAACCGGACCAGCCGGTTACCATGAAGGAAGCCTATAAATAGGCACCCATAGTTTACAGAAATAGATTGATTGTTGTTATTACAAGTAGTGAGAATAATTGAAGTGTTTGATCAGATTAAATCAGAAAAGTGATACACAGAGGATCAACACAAGAAGATCTGGCAGTCCAACTGCAGATCTAAGAAGTTGGAGAGAGAGAGCTCCAATCAAGAATTCAGTCTTTGGAACTAAGGCTGAGAAGAAGGATTCAGAATCTTCTGGATCTCAAGAAGCAGAGGTCAAGGATCAACTGCAGAGGATTCAGACTAATTCAGTTCTAACTCAAGAAGCTTTGAAGGAAGCTAAGTCAGTTTGGATCTAGCTGAGTTCTTCCAAGAACTCTTCAAGAAACTCTCAACTCCTCTCTTATTTTCTGAGTTGTAGAGTTAATTATTGTATTTCAATTTTAACTTGTAGGATCCATTGGATCTGAGAGAATTGTAAGCCTATATTATAAAGGCTGAGGGTAGGGCTTGGTTGCCTGAGTGTAGGAGTTGAAGAACTCTGAGTGTAGGCCTTAATTGGCTGAGTGTAGGCCTTTGTGGCTGAGTGTAAGGCTTTGGGCCTGAGGTGTAGGAACCTTGTTGGGTTCTGAGATAGTGGAGAAGTTTGGCCGAATCTAGTACACTGCTAGATAGGCGAAGGGGGAAAGTGGATGTACCCAAAGATTGGGGAACCACTATAAATTTGTGTGTCTGCTGTGCTGTGCTGTGCTGTGCTGTGGATTAACTGTTTATATTCTGTTGTTGCTGTTAACTGTAAAACTCTGTGAGATAACTGTCTTGCTGCCAAGTAAGTTTCAAAAAGGTTTAGGTCACCTATTCACCCCCCCTCTAGGTGTTTAGGTACCATATCTTTCAAGTGGTATCAGAGCCAGGTTCCTCAAAAAGGACTAACTGTCTGAGGAGATCCAGTTTGGCAGATTCAGTGTAAGTCAGAACACAGTCTCAAGAAAATCAAGAAACATGGGTTCTTTAGAGAATCACAAGGAATTGGGTTCAATGAAACTGCCCATATGCAGAAAGGAGATTTTTGGAATCTGGAAAGAGAGGGTAAGGCTATTCATGGAGGCCTCAGACCCTAGAATCTACATCACAGTCAAAGAGGGGCCATATGTGCCCATGAAGATCTCAGTATTGGATGCAAATCAGAGGACTCCAAAGGATTTCTCTGAGATGACCAAGGATGAAATTGTCCTAGCCACTATGGACAAAAGGGCACAAAACATAATAGTAAGTGCCATTGATGATGCAACTTTTCAGAACCTAATTCACTGTAAAACAGCAAAAGAAATGTGGGATACCCTCATTGTCTATATGGAAGGTTCAGAAGAAGTTAGGCAAGATAGAAAGTCCTTGCTTAATCAAGAGTATGAGAGCTTTAGGCAAGGAAGAGGAGATAACATCACTGAATGCTACAAGAAGTTCTATAGAATTGTTAATGAACTCATGTCCTATGGAAGAGAGTTCACTAACTATGAATTGAATGATAAGTTCTTGAGGTCCCTAACCAAAGATTGGGACACTAAGATCTGTGCCATCAGAGAAATGGCAAAGTTGGGAGAAATTCCTCCTCCCACACTGTTTGGCAAGTTGCTGTCTTATGAGATGCAGCTGTCTGTGAGAAAAGAGGAGGAAAAATCAACAAGGACTGAGCACAGGGAAAGGACTGTTGCCTTCAAGTCAGAAGTACCTAGAAAGGGCAGGACTAAGTCATCAACTCCTCCTCCAGAGGTAGTTGAATCAGAATCTAATGAGTCTGTTAGCACAAAGTCTACAAGCAGTGAAAGTGATGAAGACTTTGCTGCATTCACCAGACATTTTCAGAAATTCCTGAAGAAGAAACAGTGGAGGTCCAGACCTTCATTTTCCAAAGGGAAAGAAGTTCAGTATCAGGAGAAGAAGCCTTCAAAGAAGGACAAGAAAAAGACAAAGACTAGAAAGGCAACTGGGTCTAAGATAGTGTGTTACTGCTACAATAGACAGGGTCATGTTATTGCAGATTGTCCTGAGAGAAGAAAAGAATCCAGTGACAAAAAGAAGACTCACTTCAAAGGAAAGAAGGAGAAGTCCTTTGTTGCAAAGAATGAGAAGACTCTTTCAGACATTTCTTCTTCAGACACTGAGACAGATGCTGAAGCCTACATAGGGCTATTTGCTGAAGAAGAAGAGGAGTTTATGCAGATCATGGAATCAATCTATGAACAAGAAGAGTGTCAGTGCCAAGGACTGATGGCATTGACTGAAAGTACCAAAATCCTGGAGCAGCCAGGACCTAGTCAGGTACAAAGTCCAACTCAAAGTTCAGATTTCAGTTCAAGTTCAGAGTCAGATTCATCTTCATCAAGTGATGGAAGTGTTTCTGAATCTGAGGGAGATATTCATCAGCTCTTAGATGAATATAAAGTACTGTTGCAAGCCTATAAGAAAAGCAAGTCCCTTGCCAAAAGTCAGGCAAAGGAAATTGCTGATCTAAAGGTAGCTGCAACAGACTTTGAGAAGGAATTTGATCAAAAGCTCAATGAGGTAGCCAGGCTGAAACACATTACTGTGATTCAGATGGGAACTATCACTTATAAAAATGATCAAATTAAGTTACTGGAGATCAATCTCCAGAAGGAAAGAGAGCTAGTTGCTAGGTTTTCAAAACCTAAATCAGTGCTACCCTTGATTGATGAATTTGTTCATCATAAAGGAAAGGCTGGATTGGGTTTTATTAAACCAGCTAGGACTGTTAAGGATCAGTCCAAGTCCAAGGGCAAAGCCCCAACATTCAATAAGCCTGCTGTAGTCAAGACAGCCAAGTCTGTACCTAAGCAAAGGTACAACAAGTTTGAATGCTGGTGTTGTGGCAAGGTTGGCCACTTTGCCTTGGATTGTTGGCACAATGCCAGTGCCAAGTTGAGTAGCAAGTTACCTGGTGGAAAGCCAGCAGGTAGCTATGTCAAGTTGCAAACTAACAATCACCAAGGACCCAAGTTTACTTTGGGTTCTAAGGTTCATTAATTTGTTTTGCAGGTGAATCCAAGTGGCCATACCCCAACATGGTACTTGGATAGTGGATGTTCCAGACATATGACTGGAACAAGGGGACTACTGAAGGACTACATTCCAATCAAAAATGGTCCTAAAGTGACCTTTGGTGGTTCTGAAAAAGGAATCATCAAAGGGTTTGGTAACATCTCTTCAAACCTTGTTACCATTACTCAAGTGGCTTATGTTAAAGGGTTGAAACACAACCTCATTAGTATAAGTCAGTTAAGTGATGTAGGGTATGACATCTCATTTGTTAAAAATGGTTGTCATATCAAGAGGTCAAGTGATCAAGAGATCATTTTGACAGGATATAGAAAGAGGAATGTCTACTGCTTAGACATTATGATTGAGAACAATGGTTCTCTGTTTGTCTTGTAGCTGATGAGACAGTCTCTCATTGTGTCAAGTGGCACAAGAGGCTAGCTCATCTTAACTACAAGACTATTAGCAAACTCTTTAGCAAAGAGTTAGTGAGGAATGGTCCTCAAGTTAAGTGTGTCAAAGATGGCATTTGCTCAGCTTGTCAAAAGGGCAAGCAGACTAAATCCACCTTTAGAAGCTTAGACAACAAAGATGCTGTGAGGTGTTTATACCTCTTGCATATGGATCTATTTGGTCCAATGCCAGTTCACAGCTTAGGTAGGAAGGTCTATACCTTTGTAGTTGTTGATGACTACTCAAGGTTTTCCTGGGTGTTCTTCTTAAAGCAGAAATCTGAAACACCTAGTGTCTTCCATAGCTTTGTTAAGCAAATTCAGAATGAATTGAACTGTACAGTGGTCAAAATTAGAAGTGACCATGGTACTGAGTTTCAGTCTGAAAGCATGACAAAGCTGTGTGAAGACTATGGGATATTTCAAGAATTCTCTTCACCTAGAACACCTCAGCAAAATGGCATTGCTGAAAGGAAAAATAGGACCTTGATAGAGGCTGGTAGAACCCTATTAAGTGATTCATCACTGCCAGAGTATTTCTGGGCTGAAGCAGTTAACACTGCATGCCATGTGATAAATAGGGCTACCATCACTAAAAGGTTAAACAAGACCCCATATGAAGTTGTGAAAGGCAGGAAACCAAATCTATCCTATTTCAGGATTTTTGGTTGCAAATGCTTCATACTTAACAATGGAAAGTCTTACTTAACTAAGTTTGCTGCCAAGTCCCAAGAGGGAGTGTTTGTTGGGTACAACAATAATAGTAAGGCTTATAGAGTCTACAACTTGACTACACAAGTTGTAGAGGAGTCTGTGCATGTAGTTTTTGATGAGACACAACTAATTAACAATGAGTTGTCTAGCAATGTATGCAGCCCCACAGGTCTTACTAAAAAGATGGACAAGCTAACCATAGAAGATGTACCTGCTGCAAGACAGCAAGTAGAAGAAGATGGCTTATGTCCAGGGGGAGAACTACATGTACCAGGAGCTGAAGAAGTACAAGGAACTCAGCATGATGAAGATGCTGTAGAAGTACAACCAGAAGTAAGGATGCCTCCAGCCAACAGGCATCTAAGAGATCATCCAGTAGAGCTGATTATTGGAGATCCAAGACAAGGTGTTCAGACAAGGAGCAGAAATCAGAATGCTGTAGTATATTCAAGTTTTCTGTCTCAAATAGAACCAAAGAAATTTGAAGAAGCTATACAAGATCCACAGTGGACTGAAGCAATGCAGGAAGAGCTTAATCAGTTCAAAAGGTGCAAGGTTTGGGACCTGGTTCCTAAACCTAAAGATCACAATGTGATAGGAACAAAGTGGATCTATAGGAATAAGTTAGATGAACAAGGAGTTATCATTAAGAATAAAGCAAGACTGGTTGCAAAAGGATATAGGCAAGAAGAAGGTATTGATTTTGATCAAACCTTTGCTCCAGTAGCCAGACTGGAAGCCATAAGGATGTTCTTGGCCTATGCAACCTATCAAGGATTCAAGGTATACCAAATGGATGTCAAGTCAGCATTCCTAAATGGTAATTTGAAAGAAGAAGTCTATGTGGAGCAGCCTGCAGGTTTTGTTGATCCAACTCTACCTCATTATATCTATAGACTTAGGAAAGCATTATATGGGTTAAAACAAGCACCTAGAGCTTGGTATGAAACCCTATCTAGTTTCCTCATTGAGAACAAGTTCACAAGGGGGAAAATAGATAAGACTCTATTCCTTAGGGAATCTAGAGGCAAAGTCATACTTGTCCAAATATATGTAGATGACATTATATTTGGGTCTACTGAAAGTAGCCTTTGCAAAAAGTTTGCAAAGCTTATGCAAAGTCAATTTGAGATGAGTAGTATGGGAGAACTGAAGTTTTTCTTGGGTCTCCAAGTTAAACAGACTAGAAGTGGTCTATCCATATGTCAGTCCAAGTTCACCCTAGAACTCATAAGGAAGTATGGTATGGATTCATCCAGTACCATGAAGACTCCCATGGGGTCAAGTATGTCTCTGAGCAAGGATGATGCAGGGAAACCTGTAGATGAAACCTTGTATAGAGGGATAGTTGGCTCCCTACTATACTTGACTGCAAGTAGGCCTGACATTATGTATGCTACATGTGTTTGTGCCAGGTATCAAGCCTGCCCTAAAGAGTCTCACTTGACTGCAGTCAAGAGAATTTTGAGATATCTAAAGGGCACTCCCTATCTTGGCCTCTGGTACCCTAGGAATGGAGATTTTGATCTAATAGGCTATTCAGATGCAGACGTTGCATGATGCAAAGAAGATAGAAAGAGCACTACTGGATCCTGTCAATTTCTAGGTGGAAGACTCATTTCATGGAGTAGCAAGAAGCAAACCAGTGTGGCTATCTCCACAGCTGAGTCAGAATATGTAGCTGCAGGAAGTTGCTGTGCTCAACTTCTGTGGATTCAACATCAGCTAGAAGACTATGGATTTCAGGTAAGTAGAACTCCACTTTTCTGTGATTCTACAAGTGCTATTTCAATAGCTAATAATCCTGTATCACATAGTAGAACTAAACATATTGAGATTAAATATCACTTTCTTAGGGAACATGTAGAAAGAAATGATATTGCACTTGAATATGTTAAAACTGATAATCAGATAGCTGATATGTTTACTAAGCCCTTAGAAGAAGCTAAGTTCAATAGGTTCAAAATTGAACTAGGTATGATAAACTTAGACTAAGTTTACAGAACTAAAAATTGGCTAAGTAAAAAGGTGTCGACACATAGACAAGTCTATGTCGACACAGAATAAAAGTGTCGACACTTCAGGAAAAAGTGTCGACACATCTAGGAATGTAGTGTCGACACTTCAGAATGTTAGTGTCGACACATGTCAAGTAGGTGTCGACACATCCAAGTGGTGTCGACACTTAGTATTTACTCAGAATTTTTCTAAGTAAAGTCTCGACGATGTGTCGAGTATGTTGTGTCGACACATAACCAAGTGTCGACACATAAAATGTCTGTTGACTAAACTTGTGTCGACACATGAGTGTCGAGACATTATAAGTCAGTGTCGACACTTATTGCCAGTGTCGACACATCTTTAGTAATCCATCCCGCCTGTTCGTCTTCAAACCAGAAAGGTATAAATAGGATTCTGTCTTTGTTTGTCGACACGCTTTCAGAGTTTCGAGACCAAACTACTGTGTCGACATTTCTCTCTTCTAAAGACTAATTCTACAAACCCTAATGGCTCCCAAGCTCGAGGAGAATGTTAACGAAGGCTATGAGCTCGTTCGTGGCGCATTCGACGATGGTGATCAAGAAATCAAATCGGTGGTAACCCTAGTCACCGATTCTGGATTGGAGTACCTGGTTTCAGAACCAACCAAAATATGGAAGAAGGAAGTTCTAGAATTCCTTACTGGAGCTTCTGTAGATGACTCAGGTTACAGAATCAAATCAAGAGTGCATGGCACCAAGGTCAAGATTTCACCCAAATCGCTGAGAAAGGTACTTCAGCTACCTAAAGTTCAAGAAGAAGAGGAAGTGACTACATCTAAGACCAAAGAAGCACTTACCTGGTATGGTCTAGATCCTAAGCTGAAGTTAGGATCTGTATTCAACAGGAGAGGAATGAACACTCAAGGAAAGTTTCTGTCAGAGATAGTGGGAAAGGTTATACTCAGCAAGACTGGAGGGCATGACAGGGTGTCAGCCTCCATGTTCAGTGTTATGACCAGAATTATTTTCAACCTCAAAACAGACTGGTCAATGGTTGTGTTTGAGAAAGTTAAGGAAAGTCTGAAGAAGCCCAATCTGGGCAGGATACTTAGTCTCTACCTGGCTGGTATAATACCAGAGGTCATGAGCACTGCTGCAGGTAGCAAAATCAACCACATGAGAAAGATGGACATGAGGATCTTCTCAAGGTGGGAAAGGGTGCTGTCAAAGGAACTGTCCACCCCTGAGAAGCAAGTTTCTAAGAAAGATTCACCTCCAAAGAAGAAGAGGAAGATAGCTCCTGTAACTCAGGAGTCCTCCAGCAGCTCAGGCAGTGAAGAACGAGTTGTTTTCACTCCTGATAGTCCAATAGATGTGGCTGCAGAGAAGTCTCCTGCTCCTCAAGAGCCAGCTGAAAGCCAGGGGGAGCCTCCAGCTGTAGAACAACCCTCTACACTGGAGAGTGAGCAAGCTACACTTATTATCCAAGAGGTACTTTCTGACCTCAATACTTTAGATTTTTCTGTAATAGATTCTGATTTATCTGATGTCCATCAACAAACTCAGCAAGCAAATCAAGAACCAGATGTTGTTCTCCAAGACACATCAGTAGTACAAGAAGTAGTTCCTGATAAAGTAGTTGATGAACACAGTACATCTCCTGCACAGTCACCTCCTGAATACACAATGGAAGATCTATTTCTTAATCTAGATCAAGAGGATTTTGACATGGACAAGCATGCTGCTGCTGAAGAGAAAGGTGCTGCTGCTGAGGGGGAGACACTGCAAGTTCAGGAAGAGCCTATAAGGCAGGAAAGTGAGAAAGCACCTGATGTGCAAGCTGACAAACCATCAAGCCCTAAGGACAGGGTTGATATTGCCAGTACTTCAGAGTCTGAGGAAGATGAGACTGCACAAGCTAAAAAGAAGAAACTCTATGTCTTCAAAAGGAGAAGTCAGAGTTACAAGAAAGCCTTGCAATCCATTGCCCCACAGCCCATAGTTCAACAGGCTCCAACTGTTGACTATAGTGGTCTACTGATTGCACTGCAAATCAAGATGGATGAACAAAGGAAGGCTATAGAAACTTATGTTGATGAAGGGCACAAGACCCTACAATCTGATCTGGCACAGGAAATCAAGTCAATAAGGTTTGAAATGAACCTTAATAAAAAGGAGATGACTGACTGTTTTACAAAGGGTGTTAATGCAGTGGTCTATCTGGCAACCCATCAAGAGAAAATAAAGTCTCAAGTAGATGATATAGCACTGAAGCAAGGCTATGTACTGGAAAATCAGTTGAGGATGAATGATAATTTGACTGCATCCCACAATGCTATAGTCACTGAACTGAAGAATAAGCCAGCTGAATCTTCCACATCTGCTGCTGCAAAGGCTGAATTTGATAAAGCTTTTCAAGATGAAATTGCTGCTGTCAAGACTGCAATCAAAGATTCACAAAAGGTCATTTCTGAACAACTTACCAAGCTTAGACCTTACTTTAAGGATGGCATCAGGTACTTGGACAGTCAGATCAGATTCCAAAAGGATGATGTGAGAGACCATGTTGAATAAGAAGTCATAAAGGGGGAGAGGGTGTTAGTCAAAGCTAGCTCTGACCATGCCAAATGGATTTCTAACTCCATCAGAGCTACACTGGGCTATCCTCCCATGTGTGATGATGATAATGTAGCTGAATCAGGTATTCAAAGTGCATATCTTGGAGGTGAGCAACAGGAAGTAGCTCAGGTGATCTATCCACCTCCAGATTTTGACATGGTTCATGCAGAAGTAAGCACAATGTATAGTCCAACTACTGGAAAGCCTAATGTTGTTCTGGAAAAGGTTGTTCAACCTGTTACAGCAGCTATGCAAGAGGCTATGGACAAAGAAGAAGAGACAAGGCTGTCAAAGAAGAAGTTCAGGGAACTAGCTGAGCAAAAACCTGATTTTGAACAGTGGAGCCCTACTTCTAGGAACATCATTCTCACAGCCTGGAAAGCAGCCAAGGACAATGCACATGAGAGGAACAAATGGTTCTCAGAAGCAGAATGGAGGAAGCATGAGATTAGGCAGGAAGCCATTGTCCAGTATAGAAGGAAGGCTAAGTTAGGAAAGCTACCTCCTACAGCTGTGGAGCCTAGCAAGTACTTTCCTAAGCCCTATCATTATTTTGAGAGGCAGAAAATCAAGGCTGAAGAACAAAAGAAGAAGGACTCCAAAGGCAAGAAGACTGCTGATACTGAGCCTGCTGCTGCTGCTGCTGTAAAAGCCAAAGTGCAAGCTGGGAAAGGGATAGTCATAAAAGAACCTGATCAGAATTAGACTAATATTAGACTGAAGAATGTTGTAATCTGTTACATCTATACATTTTTGTAAATCATTGAAAATGTATTAAAAACAATGTTTGAACAATTTTTGATAAATATATTTCATGATTGTTCAGAAGAATGTGTCTAATTTCTGTTTGTTCTGTAATGCTGAATGAGTATACATGTGTGCTTTATTACATGTTTAAGTTTACCCTGTTGATATATACCTGCTTTACATCATTCTCTAAGTTTTAATTATGAGTGGTGTATATCATTGACTAAGGGTTATGACTTCTCCAAATAGGGGGAGATTGTTGGGTACATTGGTCAAATGTACCTGATTTGAAGAAGCCTCACCTAACTCAATGATATACATCATAATGTATTTGATGTTTGTTTGAGTTACTTGTGCAGGATAGGTATTCACTGGACTAAAGCTAAAAGTTTCTAAGTCCATGTGTCGACACCCAGAGGGAAAGTGTCGACACTTGAGAAAGCTTGTGTCGACACCCAGACAAGCAGTGTCGACACTTGGAGTCATTGTGTCGACACCTGGGATGAAGAGTCGACACCAGACAGAAAGTGTCGACACTTGGAGCTGTGTCGACACTCAGTGAAGAAGTATGCAGAAAAGCTGTGTCGACACTTAGCAGAAGTGTCGACACCCAGAATAGCTGTGTCTACACCAGAAAGTGTCGACACTTGGAGTTGTGTCGACACTCAGCAAAATTCTGCAGAGACTAAGGACAAGTGTCGACACTCAACACAATGTGTCGACACTCAAACAGCAGAGTCAATATATGAAGAATGTGTCGACACTCAGCACAATGTGTCGACACACACTCAAAGGAGTCAACACTTGAAGTATGTGTCGACACTCAGCACAATGTGTCGACACACAACCAGAAGAGTCAACACTTGAAGAAAGTGTCGACACCCAGCACAATGTGTCGACACTTAGTTGAAGACTCTACACTTGAAGAAAGTGTCGACACAAGGAGTTATGTCGACACTTAGCAAAGAACAGAAAAGTTTACAAAATATTCTAAGTACAAGTGTCGACACTAAGGGAATGTGTCGACACTCAGCTGAAGAAATAAAATTGAAGACTTGTGTCGACACCAAGAAGCAGTGTCGACACTTGACAGTTTCAACACATGAAGATGTGTCGACACAAGGGAGATGTGTCGACACTTAGAAGAATACAGTTAAAGAATGAAGATCAAGTACTTGTGTCGACACTTAATTTCAGTGTCGACACTTGAAGAAGTATCTGTGTCGAGACATACAAGGAATTGTGTCGACACCTTGTAGACTTGTGTCGACACTTACACAGCATGTGTCGACACTTAGTCTATAAGTGTCGACACTTAAGAACAGAAAGTCTCGACACTATCTGACAGTTAGAGAATTTAAAGAAGTGACTGGTTGACATGACAGCTGCCGATCCAGCCGGTCTACAGCAACTGTCAGAGAAATCAGAAGTCTGTTATGAACCGGACCAGCCGGTTATCATGAAGGAAGCCTATAAATAGGCACCCATAGTTTACAAAAATAGATTGATTGTTGTTATTACAAGTAGTGAGAATAATTGAAGTGTTTGATCAGATTAAATCAGAAAAGTGATACACAGAGGATCAACACAAGAAGATCTGGCAGTCCAACTGCAGATCTAAGAAGTTGGAGAGAGAGAGCTCCAATCAAGAATTCAGTCTTTGGAACTAAGGCTGAGAAGAAGGATTCAGAATCTTCTGGATCTCAAGAAGCAGAGGTCAAGGATCAACTGCAGAGGATTCAGACTAATTCAGTTCTAACTCAAGAAGCTTTGAAGGAAGCTAAGTCAGTTTGGATCTAGCTGAGTTCTTCCAAGAACTCTTCAAGAAACTCTCAACTCCTCTCTTATTTTCTGAGTTGTAGAGTTAATTATTGTATTTCAATTTTAACTTGTAGGATCCATTGGATCTGAGAGAATTGTAAGCCTATATTATAAAGGCTGAGGGTAGGGCTTGGTTGCCTGAGTGTAGGAGTTGAAGAACTCTGAGTGTAGGCCTTAATTGGCTGAGTGTAGGCCTTTGTGGCTGAGTGTAAGGCTTTGGGCCTGAGGTGTAGGAACCTTGTTGGGTTCTGAGATAGTGGAGAAGTTTGGCCGAATCTAGTACACTGCTAGATAGGCGAAGGGGGAAAGTGGATGTACCCAAAGATTGGGGAACCACTATAAATTTGTGTGTCTGCTGTGCTGTGCTGTGCTGTGCTGTGGATTAACTGTTTATATTCTGTTGTTGCTGTTAACTGTAAAACTCTGTGAGATAACTGTCTTGCTGCCAAGTAAGTTTCAAAAAGGTTTAGGTCACCTATTCACCCCCCCTCTAGGTGTTTAGGTACCATATCTTTCACTCTATTCAAAATAGTTACCACCACACAACTATCATGTAATGCCTCAATAATTACAAGTGATAGGTGGTAACCTAGGAGCAACCATGCCGCGGTAGATGTTATCATCGTTGATGACCTAATTCGAGAACTAGTTCAATTTGACCTCGTGCTCTATTTCTTATTGCGGGCATCCTGGGGAATATTGCCGCTTAGTAGGTGTTATTGCATGTGGTAAAATTTGTTATGAATGGCCATCTGACCTAGGAGATACCGCCACAGGGTAGCTCCCTGACAAATCTAGTCAATTGCAATCCATATTCTCGGCTGTTAGAACCACTAAAGATCTAATTTGTCAACCCAAATC
This sequence comes from Platanthera guangdongensis, assembly GCA_039583875.1. Taxonomy (NCBI): domain Eukaryota; kingdom Viridiplantae; phylum Streptophyta; class Magnoliopsida; order Asparagales; family Orchidaceae; genus Platanthera; species Platanthera guangdongensis. Next base: position 11,311,811 of record CM077160.1, on the reverse strand, counting down.
TATTCATTCAAGGGACTAAGAGGGCTGAATGCCATAATCTCATTTTATCTTCTCATTTGGTCCTCCATCGAGGTTTTGTGAGTTGTATGGAGAGAATCTAAGGTGGGTGACCGTGAGAGGGAAGAAAATACATTGTCGAAGCTTCACCACTTGGGTCGGCAAGTCATCGTCGGAGAAGTATTCCTTGGGTCGAAGTGCTTCTCCACCGCCCAAAATTTCCAAGATTCCATGAATCTGATACTTGTTCTAAAAAGTAACTGTTTACCATAAAGTTAAAAAACACATGCCTTATCAAGGTAGTTTCCATTAGCGTGTCTGCAAATACTTCAATTTTAGGAGTGGTTGCAGATATTTTTTAGTGTCCATAAGTGCCTCCTCTTTAGGAGTGGTCCCAGATAGGTTTTGGTGTCCACGAGTACATCCTCTTTAGGAGTGGTTGTAGATAGTTTTGGTGTCCACAAACACCTCCTATTCAGGAGTGGTAGCAGATAGGTTTTGGAACCCGTGAGCACCTCCTCTTTATGAGCGGTCACTGATAGGTTTTAATATCCACGAGCACCTTCTCTTCAAGAGTATTTGCGACCAGGTTTTGGTGTCAAAGTGCACCTCCTCTTTTGGAGTGGTTGTAGACAGGTTTTGGTATTTGAGAGAACCTCCTCTTCAAGAGTGGTTGAGAATAGGTATTGGTGTTCAGGATCACCTCCAATTTTGGAGTGGTTGTGGATAAGTTTTGGTGTCCACAGAAATCTCCTCTTCATAAATGGATGTGGGAAAGTTCTAGTGTCTGCGAGCACCTCCACTTCAAAAGTGTTTGCAGACATGTTTTATTGTCTACGAGCGCATCCTCTTCAGGAGTGGTCGTAGATAGATTTTGGTGTCCTTGAGTGTATCCTCTTCAAGAGTGGTTGCATACATGTTTTCATGTCTACGAGCACCTCCTCTTCAAGAGTGGTCACGAATAGGTTTTGGTGTCTGCGAGTACCTCCTCTTCTTGAGTGGATGCGGATAGGTCTTGGTGTTTGTGTGCACCTCCTCTTCAAAGTGGTTGCATACAGGTTTTAGTGTCCTTTAAGACTGCTCGACTTCCCATCTTATTGTTCATGTAAACTCATTTTCATTTTCCTCTTGGTCTCCCTTCCATGAATCCCGAAATATCTGAGCCTTCCCTTCATGGTATCCCCTAATTTCAATTAATAGTGGTCAGATGTAAACCAAAAAGGGGCAGAGAATCAAGGGGGTAAAGGAGTTATGATCGTTATATAAGTGTTCATGTGAGCTCTATACTAGTGTTTGGGTGGATACCCATTTTGAGGTCGCGTGAATGGTATAGGCGGCCTCTCCTTGGTGCTCATGAACTCTTCTTATCGCACTAATTCATTTGTGACTCAAAGTAATCGACCATTCGATAGTTTCCCCCTATCCATTCATTTGAATGACATGGATTTGATGCCACTTTTTGTTGGGTTTCAAGGGCATCAAATGCGCATTTGAAATATAGGAATCCCTCGATGGGATTCGTGGAAAACACACTAAATCAAGAAAAAAGTTTATACCAACATCAAAATCAGATTTTGTGAAGAATAATTGGTGTTTGAGTCCAAACGCAGAATAATATCTACATACCTAGAGGTATGTACACGAATGTTAGAAACACCACAAAATCAGTCCAATGAACTCATAGATGGAAAATGATTATTTTTTCTTTTCTTAACATTTCTAGTTCTTATTTGGTGGAGATGTATTCTTGGTGGTTTTATGAGAACTCCGAGAATGACATTCATTCTTTACGATAAGTTGGCTTATTTATAGGGACAAACCCATACCTGAAATTTGGGGTGCACATACCCTTAGCACATGGGCATGTGCCTATGGTATATGTCTAAAAAGTCACATTGGTTCATTCAATTACAACTCCTTGTGACTCTAGAACAAAAAATCACACACACGCCCACAACACAAGTGTGTGTGTTGCATCACATGCCTTCGAAATTCGTGACTTTTGGTCTGGAACTATTGACAATTATTATCCCACCATTTTGAGCACACACGCCCTTGGAACATGGACATGTGCCTTGGGTCGTGTGACTCAAGTACCATGTAACATATCATATACGTCCATTAAGAATGTTATTTAATAAACCAACATGATCAGACACTCTAATTTTTGCACGTTTATTTGTGTGGTCCAATAATCTTGTATTATGTTGGCTGTAAGACTAATCCCCTGTCTCCCACCTGATCTAGAACATATCAACTATAGTCTCACAGACAATGAGAGGCAACTAGCAATACATCATTGCTATCAGATTAAAATAAGATTTGGTAACTCAATGAAGAACCTTTTGTGCCCAATGTATAGTTTAGTTTCCTTGTCCCTAACATATAGGCTAAACTTGAGGAATGGACTATGTCACCCTCTTAATCATACAATTAATATTTTTTGATCTCCGAGTATATAATATGAAACAAGTGAGCACAACAAATGGACTCAACTTAGCATGATAAGGCATCTCATAATCCTACTCTATTAAAGGGCCCATGGATGTTTCCTATGTTATATAGGAGGACAAATCCTATCTACATCACTCATAACCATCCATATATCTTGAAACATAACCAATAACCACCGTTATGGTCAACCTTTCATAAGAGAAGATCTTAGATGACATCTAAGTGCGCTCCACTTCATGTAATGAACATGACTTCAAGTCAAAGGACAACATATAATATTGTCACTGTTAAAACATTTTGTGACACGTATATAAAAATCCACAAAGTAATTTCAAAAGTGGGTCTATCCAGTACAACTTAATCTATAATAAGTACATGCGTGAGGAATTGATATCCAATATCATGACCTAAGATACTAGTCATCAGTTCATCCAACACAACACTCTCAAATATATCATTATTGCCTAATTTTTACAATGATACCTTGACTAGAGACCTTTTGAAGAATGATATTTCATTTATTTATAGGATCTCCCATTCAAGTCATGCACTAGAATTCCTATGATACATATATTCTATGGACATTTATTATGTTCAATTTATGTATCACTATAGAAATGAATAAACACAATAAAAGATATGCCTTAAAATATTTAAATGAGATCATTATACAAGTCATCACATGAACTAAAAAAATGACAAAGTTAAACCCATATGACTTCTATTAGAAACAATCATTTAGGTATCTAATACCAAGTGATATAGTATGGCCATCATATTTTCTTTAAGCTAGGAAGTGTCTTTATCAACAGATCTACTAAATTGTTATCAGTTGGTACTTTGTATATGTTCACATCACCTTGATTGACCATCTCTCAAAAGAGATGAAATTATCATAGTATGTGTTTGGAGCACATATGAGATCTTGGTTTATTAGCTTGGGCAATTGCACCATTATTATCATAGTAGAGATCTATGGGATCAATAATGCAAAGAATTGCGCCTAACATAAAATGAATTTCCTAACCCATACAACATCATTCGTCGCTTCAAAAGCAACAATATGCTCAACTTGAATCAACTATTGTCTCTTGCTTCAAATTCTTTTGGCATACATCACTTCCATTAAATCAAAATAAAAACCTATTTGGGATTTTGAGTCCTCCATACATATTAGAAAGTTATAATCTATGAAACCCTTACAATGAGCTCTTTGCCACCACCATATAGCAAGAATACAAATTTAGTCATTCTCAAGTACTTTAATATAATTGTCACTATTGTCCAATGACCATTGCTTGGATCTGATTAATATCTGTTAATCATGCTCAATGCTAATGAGACACCAAGACGAGTACAAAACATTTCATACATGATTAATCAAACTATCGATGTATATAGAATCAAACTAATGTGGTCATTTTATACCTTAGATTTAAGACATTATGTCATAGAAAGACTCAAACCATGACACATATGTAAGTACCCCTTCTTCGACTCAGGCATGTTGAACCGTTTCAACACTTTATAAATACATGTACTTTGGGTCAAATAAGCAACTTCTTTGATCTATCTCTATAGATCCTAATGACTGGTATATAAGTGGATTCACCCAAATCCTTCATACAAATGTAGTTCCCTAGTCTATTCATAATAACTTTAGTGTTAGAATATCATTCCCAATCATTAATATATCATAAATATATACTATTAGGAATATAACTTTGCTCTCACTTATCCTCTTATAAACACAAGGCTCATCTTCAATATTGATGAAACCAAACTTACTAATCTCCTCATTAAAATGAACATTCCAACTTTGAGAAGCTTATTTTAATCCATAAATGGATCTTTGCACCTAACATATTCTAGTGGCTTCATGTGGTGAAACATATCCCTTTGGATGTGTCATGTACACATCATCAAGGAGGTTTTTATTATAGAAAGTGGTTTTCACATTCATTTTCCTGATATCATAACCATTGTACATACCAAAAATATAGAATACCGATAGACTTAAACATGACAACTCGGGAAAAAGGTCTTATCATAGTCAATATCATGAATTTTCATGAGCCACTAGAATGTTTGTATATTCCCATCCATGTCGATTTTCATATAGAAAACTCACTTGTGCAATATGATTTGTACCCCTTCAAGTGGTTCCATCAAGATCCAAACCTTGTTTACATATATAGAATCCATTTTGAATTTCATGGACTTAAGACATTTCTCAGAATTTGATCCACTTATAGCCCCTTGATAGGTTGCAGGCTCATCATCATGATTCACAAGCAATATATTATTAATCTAAGTCATGAGAAATCCATATCTCTCGAGCTCAGGTCTATCAGATCGACACAAGACTTTTGGTTCTTATGCATACTTTATAGATATGATAATTTCTAGTCCTTACTCTGGTTCTATCTCATGTTCATTCTTTGCTTATGACTCTTAAACTTCTTTAATCTCTATCTTGGTTGTCTTTCTAGATATAAGCTCCTTTTCTATAAAAGCACTGGTCCTTGTGACAAACACTTTATCCTCTGAGTGTTTATAAAAATAATACCCTTTAGTGTTGGATCAATATGCACCCTTCGGGGGGGGGGGGGGGTGAATAAGGGTATTATGAAATTTTAATTTTTTAAAAATATTATTATCATTTAAAGTGTTTTATGAAATATTGAATTAAAACTTTTACTTTTTCATAGAAGATCACTTTTGGTGTGATGATACGAAGAGTTTAAATCTCGATTAACTATCGTTGACGGTAGGTGCTTTTGCACAATGCTAACTCCTAGAGATTAAACCTTCTTCAAAATTATACTAAAAATATTTCACTTAGAATCAATTATAAAAAAGATCATAATAATAAATCATGGGCAAAAATGAATTTTTTTCAAAAGATGATTACAAAATTGTTGATTTCAATGATTCTTGATGTTGAAACTTGAAATCAGTCTCTTGTGGAGTTCGGGGTCCAAAAGAAGGGGTGGTCTCACACTTACTTCCCTCATGAAATGTCACTAGACCCAAAGGTTTAGGAAAATGGGAACAAAACTGCGGTCCTAGATGGGAGGTCCCCCCTCACACCTGGAAGATCTAATAGAGCTTCCCCTCCCAAGCCAATGCTGGGCTTGGGCACCTTGGAGACACTCAAGACTGGCTCAAGACAAGCCTGGAGAGAGAGAGAGAGAAGACCAAAACTATCTCTCAAAGGTGCCCCCCTCAGGTCTATTTATAGATTCCTAAACTTGGTCTGCCAACAACGTAACTCCACAGTCTCATTTTGCTATATGTAGCCCAATTGGGTCTGCCAACAACGTAACTCTGCTATTTTGAAATGCTATTTGCAAACCTTCAAGGGCGTTAGGTAACTTCACCACTGGGTCCCATTGAGCAAGTGGTCTATGTTGGCACCACTCGACCAAAGAAGCAAATGCAGACATGAGTAAAGCATTCGCCTCCACAGCCCCTCAAAGGGGTGAGGGTTGGTTTCACGTGCTATTCGCCAGACTTGGCGAGATCCTTCCTGACTCTAGCAAAAGCCCTATACCCCCTCTGGGCAAGTGAGGGTCTGCTTGACCTACTCGCCTACTTTGAACAGCTTGATCCTGAGGGTCCTTAGCCTTGTCGGGGGTCCAACTCAGTGAATACGAGGCTGTACACAATCCCCGCTCTTTTCAAGCTAGTTCTACGCTCAAAAAGAACAGTCCAACCACGATATTCGGTGAGTGCTTGCTGACCTGGAAGAGAATCTTTGGTGGGTCCCTCCATATCTCTATATATATCCCAAGACCAGGCCTGAACATGATACCATTTGCTCATTTACTGCCCATTCCCTGAGCTCTCAATTTTTAGACTATGTTCGTCAAACTGACCTCAAAGCTGCTCTCACAAGAGCTGCTGGATCTCCTTATTGCCGTGCAAGAGAGGACTGGATCCAAAACAACATGCTACGCTCCATGGCTCTTGTCCAAGAGACCTGCAGTTTCGCCATGCCGGCCGAGAAGGTCCAAGACAATTCGACAAGACCTTACGGCGGGCGAGTCCGCCTCTCCGACTCCAACCCCTCACCGCGATAACCTCATCATCCTATTAGAGGTATTTTACTGACCACCCTCTCGATAACCCCCAAAAGCCTGTTACACTGAGTCGTTGGTCCATTCACAAAAGCCATTGACGGAAAGCGAGGTTGGGGCCCCCCTGGCAAATGCTGATGCATCTCGACCCTTCGATGGGAATGGACAACTGGTGCATGAGACTTCCCCTTGAGTTTCCAAGGCCGAATCCCCACTCTCCTCTAGTAATCGACTTGTTACCTTCTCGCACTTATCAGTTTATATTCTTCACTCACATTATTCCTTGCAGCTAATCCCTTCAGGACTACTGGTCTGGTCAGTCCAATGCCCAATACCTCGGCCGCTGAGAACCCTCACAATCCCATGTCGGGTTCTCAACCTTCGACTAAAAAGGCGACCGACATTGCCCAACTAGCCGAGATCATCCCTTGGGGCAAATGCCGCTCTACCCATCGACACTCAGCTCCTCTCACCCTAGTCTTCCACTCTCTTATTTGTTTCCAAAATGGCATCTTTCCATTATGCTTTCTAATAAAGAGACATTCTAGGTTTTCTCTTTCCTGGCGAGTGGACCTTTCATATTTTAATTAACACTTTTGCTTTGCACAATGTTTGATGTCTTACCAAATGCTGAACTCTCGTGTTATACCTACCTTTTTCTTTATACCTGTCTCGCTGTGCTTTCTACTTTGCCAGTCATTCCTGGAAGCATTCACCATTGAAGGTAAGAGGAGCGACGGTGGGGTCGGGCAAATTACGAGGCATCAAGATGATGTAATTGCTATCTGCACCCCCGATGCTTGGGGAACCACATAACTACCGAATTTTTCTATAAATAGGCCCCCTACCTACCGTATTTACTATCATTTTGACTCTACGTCTTTGTTTAGCTTCCTTGCGCATTCGGAATTTCGGAGCCATGCACATGCACAACCCCATATTCCCCATACATTCGTGAGATGTCGGGAGAGACTAACGGTCAGACTCGGTGCGTGCAAGGCTTTGTTGACCATGAATTCCCCCTACAAGTTGACCGAGGAAGAGTATCTCTCCACCGTCACCAACTATGTGTCATCGAGTTTCATTGCGCGCCATCTAGATAGCTCTAACAAGATCAACTTCCTGTTTGAGGGGGATCTCTCCATTCCCTGGAGCACTTTGAGGTGGGATTCTGCCTCCCCCTGTGGCCAGAGGTGAACCAGACCCTCCAGTATTTCAGAGTCATTCCCGCTAGCTCAACCCTAACTCGGTCATCATCCTGATAGCATTCGCCGGATATATACAAGAGGAGATGATTGAGTTCAACATCTAGGTGTTCCAAAAACTATTCAACTTTCGGGCCAAGAGCGGGATCGTGTTTTTCTCAGGCCAGACAATCAAGACCAGCGGTCTTGCCAACAAAAATCACTACTAGCCTCAAAAGTTTATCTTTGTGTCGGGGAACTTTGACAACGTCCCCCTCTTTTCTCTCCAATACGATGAGGCGACTTACATGCCTCCCACACTCGGGGGCCACAAGACCACCCAATACGCAATCTTTGGAACAAATAAATTTAACATCAGGTACCTACGATATAGCCTTGACTCCCTCCTGCCCGTTCTTACCGGATAAGGTACTATTCTACCCTCTTTACTTTCAAACCCCTGCCTAAGAATGGTAAAGCTTAGCCTTATTTCCAGGACAGGTGAGCGAGAGGTACCACTCCACCAACCTTATGAGGAAATAAAGGCTCTCGCCCAATGTTCCTCTCTCGCACAATCCAAGGCTACGACCTGTAAGGAGGAGCTGGGTACCTCGTCTCAGTCGAGTGCCCTGAAGCGAAAGCCAGACGCTCCTCCCTTGACATCCTCGAAAAAAGCAAAGACATTAGCACTTGCCAGGGGAAAAACTATGATCGAAGCCCCTGCTAAGACTCCAGCCATGACGGGTATGATGTGTGTTACCACCGGTGCTATCGCCAAGATCACGGCTGTGATAGAAAAGGATCCAGTGGGACCAGTGCCGAGAGGGCACAAGAATTTCAGCCTCGATGACAAGTATGTGGACGAGGCAGGACAACCCCTGCTTCAATGGAACCATATTGCTAACCGAGCCTCCATCTCAACGCTCCTCCTATCTTGGATAGAGTAGGATTCCACTAGCAACAACACCTTCGCCTTCTCCTTCGGGCTGTGCAGCTGGGAGGATGGTAGCATCTTCGACGAGGAGTCGACCCGGACCCTCGCGTATGAGACCGCGCGGGCCCAGCTGCGCACACTTGAACTCGCACACATTTCGTCATGCTACCGCCTAAATCTCGAGTAGAACCTGAGCGGCATTCAGAGGTCATTGGATCTTTCCTCGGTGGAGGTTGCTTCTCTGAAGCATCAACTGGAGGCCTCCAAGGTGCTTATCCCAAGATGCACAGCGCAAGGGGTGAGTGAAGCTTCCTTAGTCTCTCGCACTATCATTTCATTTTTTACTAACTCTTTTTGATGCCATTTTTGCAGTACCTCATGAACGACAAACTGCTATGCATGCGGGTGGATAGCCTCAAGCGCGAGGTTACATGGTTGAAAGCTTAGAACAAGCGCATGTAAGAATCTCTCATCCCTCCACCTCTTGGCGACAAGGTCAAATGACATCACTATACCAACTATGAGATCGAGGTGATGATGGAGGAGAATGCCCATGGGGTGGCCAAACACGTGATCGAGGTGCTGCGACTTCTGAATGAAGGCGGCGAGAAGCTCACCGCGCGTAACGTTCTCCCTTGGCTATTCACTCTCATCTACGCTCCCGGGGATGAGGATGATCTTCATTGCGAGAATGATGTCGATTCACCCCTTTGCGGGAGCGATGGATGCTCCAGTGAGAATCCCAACAACTCATCTTGAAGACTCCACTTTTCTTATTTGACTTTGTATTTTGTTTTTCTTGGTCATTCATGCCAGGGGAGAGACCCCTAATTGTAAGAATACTTCTTTTTGGGATACAAATGTAAATTTTCATAGTTTTCCTGTCTTTGTAGAAATGTCTATTGTTATTAATCTTTTGTTTCTCATTTCTTACCATTCACAAGTACTCCGACACATTTGCTCGTCGCCGACCCTTAGTTCCTAGGTTATGACCGAATCGCTCTCGCCCAAAGGGTGTTTTTAGCCAAGAATTGACCTCAACTATGGGCATTTGCACCTACCTTAGGATCTTATGCGGTGATTAAGATGGCCTCATGCTTGTGGACTGAGTTTGGCAAGAGACAACCTCAATTTCCTACTCAGAGAGGCTAGTTTGTCGAGAGGGCCTACCGAGTGGGTCTTCATTCTATATAGACCCTGCTCGCACATCTATGTTCCATCTGCCACACTTTGAATAAGTGCCATTCTCCTTAGACCATCCCCTTACAAAGCACTTCACCACATCCACCGAGGGCCTTCCAGACCTGCCAGCTAGGAGAGAGCCTGACAGCGGGATCACCTCGGTACTTAATTCCAAAATATTCCATGACGTCAACCAAGGGCCTTCTAGACCTGCTTGCTAGGTGAGATCCTGGTAGCGTGATCTCCTTGAGACTTAGTTCCAAAATATTCCACGATGTCCACCTAGGGCCTTCCAGACCTACCAGCTAGGTGTTAGCCTGATAGAGAGATCACATCAGGACTTATTTCCAAAATATTCCACAACATCAAACAAAGAATATCAAGACCTACCAGCCAAGTGAGAGCCTGACAGCGGGATCATCTCAAGACGTAGCTCTAAAATATTCTACAACGTCCACCGAGGGTCTTCCAGACCTGTCAGCTAGGCGAGATCCTGACAGCGGGATCACATCGGGACTTAGTTCTAACATATTTCACAACATCCACCGAGGGCCTTCCAGACCTGTCAGCTAGAAGAGAGCTTGACAGCGTCATCACCGTGGGACTTAGCTCTAAAATATTCAACAATGTACACCGAGGGCCTTACAGACCTGCCAGCTAGGTGACAGCCTGATAGCGGGATCACCTCGGGACTTAGCTCCAAAATATTCCACAACATCTACTGAGGGCCTTCTAGACCTGCCAATTAGGTGATAGCCTGACAATTGGATCACCTCGGGACATAGCTCTAAAATATTCCACAACGTCCACCGAGGGCTTTCCAGACCTGCCAGATAAGTGAGATCCTAACAGTGGGATCACCTCGGGATTTAGCTCCAAAATATTCCACAACATTCACCGAGGGCCTTCTAGACCTGCCATCTTCGTGAGAGCCAGACAATGGGATTACCTTGGGACTTAGCTCCAAAATATTCCACAACATCCACTGAGGGCCTTCCAGACCTGCAAGCTATGTGAAAGTATGATAGTGGGATCACCTCAGGACTTAGCTCCAAAATATTCCACAATGTCAACCGAGGGCCTTCCATACCTGCTAGCTAGGTGAGAGCCTGACAACGGGATCACCTCGGGACTTAGCTCCAAAATATTCTACAATATCCATCGAGGGCCTTCCAGACCTGCCAGCTAGGTAAGATCCTGACAATGGAATCACCTCAGGACTTAGTTTATGCTTTCATTTAATACGCCCGATGAGGGAAGGAGGAGAAGAGAAAGATATGTGAGAAAAGAGTTGGAGAAAATTAACACCTTTGTTCGTACTCAGGGGTAAAAGTGTTTTAAGTCATCACCACTCTAGGTGTGACTGACAATCATCCCTTCGATATTTTGGAGGTGGTAACCCCCCAATTTAAGGGCGTCCTCGATTATGTATGGACCCTACTAATTGGGGTTAAGTTTCCCTACTAACGCTGACCTACCGGTCGCATCTATCATCTTCAAAACTAGGTCCCCTTTTATAAATTGCTTGATGCGTACATGCTTGTCAAAGAACCTGGCCATTCAATGTTTGACCTCCTCTTGCCAGATGACGGCTAGGTCCCAGAGCTCTTCCACTAGGTCTAATGAGAGCTGCATCTCGCCCTTATTCTCGACCCTATAGTCTTCATTCCCTTCTCCTATGATGAATACCCATGGTGTCCTGACCTCAAACTTCATGGGGATCACGACCTTGCAGCCATGCAAAATTTTATATGGTGTTTCCCCCATAGTAGTGTTGGGCGTGGTCCTCAGAGCACAGAGGACCAATGAAAGCTGATCCACCCAGCTTCCCTTTAAGTTTTCAACCTTCTTATTCAATAAGCATGATGATCTTGTTTGCCGCCTCTATTTGACCATTACTCCTGGTGCGGTGGACCGATACAAACCTGAGGTAAATCCCGAGTTTGCCATAGAAGCAGATAAATTCATCACTGACAAATTGTGGCACATTGTCGATGATTATGGCTTGAGGCAATCCGTGCCGACAGATGATCTCCCCCATACGAAGTTATGAATCACCTGAGAGGTTACCTTAGCTTCCAAACATTTTGAGAAATAGTTGATCATGACTAGAAGCAACCTTATCTTCCCGCTGGCCTGGGGAAAGGGTCCTACCAGGTCCAACCCCTAAATTGCAAATGGCCATGGGGCCGTGATACTCTTGAGTCTCTAGGCAGGCTGGAGTTGGAGTGGTGCAAACAACTAGAATTTGTGGCATTTCCGTGTAAATTCTTCCGCGTATCTACTTAGGGTCTGTAACACCCCCTATCCGTTGCATAGTATATAACAGTAGGTCCGGCCGGGGCCCGACGCCATATACCACAAACAGACCGCGCGATTACTCAATGGAAACCATTCAACCAATCAAAACGTCCTACACAGAGCATTCTAGCGGAAGCAGTTTTATAAGTTGCTATTAAAAGAACCCAACACCAAGCATGAATGTCCACTAAATCACCAAATAGGAATGTAGCACATACACAAGTGCTGGCCTTAAGGCCTTACAAAAGGTTTACTCTTAATACATGTTTTCCATACCATGACATGCAGGCGGGTCATACATGAACAAAAGCAAGTAAACACTTCAATTAGGCCTTCAAGGGCCGGCTTCGCAATTTGGGCTTTAGCCCGCTATTGACCGCTTGGTCCAGCAGCACCTGCAAGCAACAAACCACCGCACAGTGGCAAACAAAAGCAACGGTCAGCAATGCTGACCAAATTATAACGATCCCGCCCCTAACTCGGGGCGGCGATGCCCCTTCCCTGCACTTATTAGCATAACCAAGCAGTATATAAATACATTGCATCACAGGCATTGGCACGCACGGCCACACGACCCGTGCTCTCAGGGCACATTCTCGGTGATCACAGTCTAAGTCTGCCGACTCACTACCGTCCCCGGGACGGTAATCTCTCGTGAGCATTTAGTCTTTCTGGATACTGCCTAAGACCCTCCATCTATGCCAACGGTAAGTGCCAAGTAACTTTAGGTCTCTTTAACCGAACGACATAGAGCGGGTACGGTTCCGCCTGACCCGTTGCTCACACCGCAACATTAATTTTAAACATATGTGCGAGTCAAACTTTCCCGAGTCCCAAATCGTTTACACACAACAAATCACCTAGTTATAGTCAAATTGGCTCCCAGGCCACCAAGTTGGCAAGATCTCGCATCCGCCCAGTTTTCCGAGTGTACCTTAGGGTTAATCCCCAAGGTTCCCTATTGCAATCTACCATGTAGAAAACCTGAAAAACAAACAATCGCATGGAGTCTTCTCCGACATTTATGCAATGCAACATCACCGATCCAGACCAACTTGTCTGGGTAGGCTTCACACATCATGCCTATGTCCATTCTCAATTACGGACTCTAAACAGCGGGGACTTCACATATCTACCCGAAGGAACGCCTCCAACTCACCACAAACTCGCAAGAGCGGGCTTCCTATGCAAAAGAAGGAGAGCTTCACATGCTCAAGTAGAGAATCGTTACCCTAGCGTTCTTCCATGGCGTCATGGAAATGTAAGCGGATGAAAAGCACCGCACTCTCTTTGCCTCCGTAGATCTGAAGTCAGTTCGCGATTTGGAGCACCGAAGCTCCTTCAATGATCGGATCTAAGCTTCTTCTTCCTCCTTTGCACTCCTCTCTCTCTATACTTTAGAAAGAGAACCTCTCAAGTGAAATGAGGGTTTCAAGGGTCCAATCCCGTGTATATCCAAGTACTAACAGCTCCCAGCCATCGGATCCCGAATTAAAGAAACAAACGGCCACGATCCTGATCTAAAATGCAGAATCTGGGTCAAACACGGCCTGTGACACGCCCATGTCCAGGGCCGTGTCCCTCATTCGCCATCAAAATCGACTCGTCTCGAAAAACACACGGGCATCCGACATGCCCGTGTTCGACCCGACACGCCCGTGTTCCAATTGACACGGCCGTGTGGTTGGCCGTGTTACCCCATCGACATAGCCCTGAAGACAACCCGAGACTCACACGGGTCTTGGACACGCCCATGTCCAATGTGACATGCCCGTGTCAAACCCGAACACGCTTGGGCTCTAGGCCGTGTTCACTGTCTCGACACTTCGTCGAGTGAAGTTCGTCGACCACATGACACGGCCTTGGACACGCCCGTGTCCTAGGCCGTGTGCCTTGTATCGACACATTGTCTAGAGAAAATGTCGACTCCCGGGCCGATCGTCGACACGGGCTCGACACGCCCTAAGACACGCCCATGTCTCAGGCCATGTTCGCTGCTCGACGATCGTTGACTCCGAATTTTGTCGACACCGCATCCAACTCGTCGACTCGAGCCTGACACGCCCTGGGACACGCCCGTGTCCCAGGCCGTGTGCCCTCTGCCAAATACCAGATTTGGCCCAAAACGCCTCCCGTCGCTCTTTTGAGTTTCGGGGCGTTACAGCTCTCCCGCTCTTAAAAGTATTTTGTCCACGAAATTACATAAAGAAAGATAAGTACAAAACCAAAATTTGTACCTGAGCAGAACAACTCCGGATACTCCTCAAGCATAGTCTGCTCTCGCTCCCAAGAGAGCTCCTCATGACCGTAATTGTCCCATCGGACCTTGACCATCCTGATCTCTTTATTGCGTAGCCTCTTGACTTCCGAGTCTTCAATCCGCATAGGCTTGACCTTTGTCATCAACCCACTATCCACCAACACTTGATCAACCGCGATCACTTGCAAAGGTTCTTGCATCGCCTTCCGTAGTACCAATATGTGGAATACATCATGTAAACCACTAAGCTCCACTGAAAGCTTCAACCGATAGGCTGCTTCGCCAACCCGCTCCAGAACCTCAAACGGCCCAAGGTACCTCGGGCTTAGCTTTTTCAATCGCCGCACCCGCGAGACACCCTTGAACGGCTTGATCTTTAAGTACACCCAGTCGCCCACGGAGAACTCCACGTTTCTGTGCTTAGCATTATAGTACTTCACCTGACGATCCTGAGCGATTAGCAACCTTTCCTGAATGGTACGAACCAAGGACATAGCATCTCCCACCTCTTGGCGCTTGTATAACTTTGACTCACCCGTTTCTAACTAAGACAACGGCGTGCGACATTTTCTACCATATAGGGCCTCGAAGGGCGCCATTTGAATACTCGCCTGGTAGCTATTATTGTACGCAAACTCCAACAAATAAAGATGGTCTTCCCATTGCTTTCCAAAGTTCAAGACACACATGCGGAGCATGTATTCCATAGTTCTATTGACCCTCTCGGTCTGCCCATCCATTTGCGGATGGAAGGCTGTGCTGAATTTTAACTTTGTTCCCAACATTTGCTGCACTAGCCTCCAATCATTGGACGTGAACCGCCCATCTCAGTCACTCACGATTCTGCGGGGCACACCGTGAAGCCGTACTATATTATCCACATATAGTTTTGCCAACCTCTCCACCAGATCATCCTTACTATGCGGAATGAAATGCGACACCTTCGTTAACCGATCTACGACCACCCATATGACGTCGTTTCCCTTTTGCGACCTTGGCAAACTGTGCACAAAGTCCATAGAGATGTCGTTGAATTTCCACTCCGGAATAGGAAAGGACTTCAGAAATCCTCCCGGCTTTTGGCACTCCGCCTTCACCAAGGCGCAAGTTTGGCACTTTGCCACGTAGAGTGCCACATCTTTCTTCAAACCCAGCCACCAAAACAGTTTCTTGACATCACGGTACATCTTCATGCTCCCTGGGTGAATCGAGTACTTGGTATGATGTGCCTCGTACAACAATTCCACACGTAAATTGCCCACACTTGGGACGCACATACGACTGTCTTTCCAAAGCAATCTGTCCTCCACAATGAATTGGGAATTTGACCCATCCAGAGCCTCTACCATGAACTGCTTCATATGGTCATCCAACTCCAAAGCCTGCCGAATCCGATCAGCCAGGTCATATTGGACTTCAGTCCAATTCAGTACTGCTTCAGCACTTGATTGCTTATCTACACAAACAATCTCCAACGCCTCCAACTCCCGAACCAACCGCTCATCATGCACCGATAACCAATTGGCTTGAGCTGGGGCTCGGCGACTCAACGCGTCCGCAACCACATTACCTTTACCAGGCACGTAGTGGATCTTGAATGTATAGTCCCCCAGGAACTCCATCCATCTACGCTGCCGCATATTCAGATCTTTCTGATCAATCAAATACTTCAGGCTCTTGTGATCGGTGTAGATATCAATCTTCACACCGTACAAATAATGCCTCCACAGCTTCAAGGCGAAAATCACGGCCGCTAACTCCAAGTCATGGACCGGATAGTTCCTCTCATGCACTTTCAGCTGTCTCGAGCCATAAGCTATCACACTCCCGTGTTGCAGTAGCACGCAACCCAAACCGCTGCCCGAAGCATCGCTATAAATCTCATAACCTTCGGTCCCACTCGGCGAACTCAGCACATGCGCCGTGGTCAACCGACATTTCAACTCCTAAAAAGCTTGCGTGCACTCCGGCGTCCAAACAAACTTCTGCTCCTTCCTCGTCAAAGTAGTGAGAGGTAACGCTATCCGCGAGAAGTTCTCTACGAAGCACCTATAATAGCCGACAAGACCCAGAAAGCTCCTGACTTCCGCTACTGTAGCAAGCTCAGGCCACTCCCGTATCGCAACAATCTTTGCCGGATCCACTACGATACCTTCCCCACTCACTATATGACCGAGGAATGCCACTGAGGAGAACCAAAACTCGCACTTCGAGAATTTGACGTACAATTGATTTCTCCTTAGCGTCTCCAAAACGAAATGAAGATGCCTGAAATGATCTTCCTCACTCTGCGAGTACACCACAATATCGTCGATGAAGACGATCACAAAATGGTCCAAGTACTCCCTGAAGGTTCTGTTCATCAAATCCATGAACACTGACGACGCATTTGTCAGCCCAAATGGCATGACCATAAACTCGTAATGCCCGTATCTCGTACTGAACGCTGTCTTTGGGATATCACTCTCCCTTATTCACAGCTGATAGTACCCAGATTTGAGATCCAACTTCGAGTACACCGTCGACCCGACCAACTGATCAAAAAGATCATCGATCCGGGGGATCGGGTACTTGTTCTTTTCCGTCAACTTGTTGAGCTCCCGATAATCAATACATAGCCTCAAGCTTCCGTCCTTCTTCTTAACAAAGAGGACTGGCGCGCTCCAAGGCGAAGAACTTGTACGCACATACCCTTGCTCCAACAACTCTTGCAGTTGAACCTTCAGCTCCGCCATTTCCTTAGGCGCTAGCCGATATGGAGAGCGTGACACAGGCTTTGCACCTGGTACGAGCTCTATCGTAAAATCTATCTCCTGCTTAGGCGGGGCTCCAGGAAGGTCTGCGGGGAACACATCAGGGTACTCAGCTACCACTGATATACTATCCAACGTAGGCTTTGGCTTTGCAACCTCCACTAATGTAAAGAACAGCTCTGCACCAGCACGAACCGCCTTCACCACCTGAAGAGCAGACATCAACATCTTGCTCGACCCTTTTAAGCCCGTAAAAGTCGTCCCATGACTTGCTCCTAGCTTGACTTCCTTGCGACCGCAATCAATATAGGCTTAATGCTCCGAGAGCCAGTCCATGCCAAATATAACGTCGAACTCCACTAGCGGCAGTAACGACACTTGTAAGTCAAAGTCTTGACTCCCTGACCACACCTAAGCGCAACAGATTCTACCCGCGCGCATTGAGCACCATCGGACCATAGCACATCCAATTTGTCTCTTACCATCGAAGGAGGTACTCCGACGCGTAATATAATTCCTAAATAAAGCAATGCGAAGCTTCATTGACACGAAAGGTGCTCTCGCCTGATAAACGAAAATCAGAACAAAGCTTAGCACAAGTAGTTCTAAGCTAACATGCACAAGGGTGACAAGTATTTAAGGCTAAACTATCTTTAAACCATACCTGTCCTCACGACGGCGTGCTTTCTCCCGGTCTTTAGGCACCCACGAGCATAATGCCCCGACTCCCCACAGTTATAACATGCGCCCGGGTTTTGGCCTGTAGATGCCCCCGAAGCACCAAAAGGAGGGACTAGACCCAAAGTCCTAGCCTTCTTATACCACCTACGATATCCAGACTTTGAGGTGTTCGGCATTTTGAATGCCGTTTCGTTTGCACTAAAGTCCTCAACTGCTCCCGACATAGCTTTCTTAGTCTTCTGAGCACCATTCCAACACCTTCGGGCAAAGTGCCCTTTCTTTCCATAAGTATGACAAGTGGAAGTAGCTTTGCTAGTCGATGCCGTAGCCCCCTTCTCCAGCATTCTGCCGGATGCAGCTCTTATGGGGCTTGCATAGTTCGATACCATGGTTGCTGGCATCGGGTGAGTCTTCCTCAAATCTGCCTCCAAAGATCTAGCTGATTCCACCAAGGCTCGGAATCCCAATAACTTTGGTCCTAGCAGTAGAACTCGTAACTCGTCGCGCAGGCCATTATAAAATCTATCGATTGTAGCTTGCTCATTATCCAACTCGAAGCATGGGTAGCGGCTTATCATAAGAAATGCTTGCAAATATTCATCAACTGTGTGCGCTCCATGCACTAAATGCATATTCAGCTGCTGCCCCGATGGTCTACCAAAAGTCATCTGCTCCATCACGCCACCCGGCGTTAAAGCCACAACAGGGGCACAGGGTTGTACATTTCTTCCATGCTATGCACTCGTCACAACGAACACCGCTTCAACGATCCTTCTTACGGTTTCATATGAAGGAGGGGTCTCAAACACCTCACCGGGTGCACTATACTCCTCAGAAACAAGACATTCTGGCGGCCCAGCACCGCTGCTGGTCACCTATAGTGGTACAAAACACCGTTAAGCGACCAAATAAAATTGCAAACAACAATTATAAGAACACGCAGGTTTCCCAAACACGTGTATTTTCATTCCTAAGTGGACATTGAAGGGTTCTTTTGTTGTTATAACGATGACGCACACACATGTGCTCACCACCCCTTAAAAAGAATTCGTCCACGAATTCATCTTAAGCCCGACCAAAACCAGTAGTCTGATACCAAATTATAACACCCCCGATCCGTCGCATAGCATATAGCAGTAGGCCCGGCCGGGGCCCGACGCCATATACCACAGACAGACCGGGCGGTTACTCAATGGAAACCATTCAACCAATCAAATCGTCCTACACAAAGCATTCTAGCGGAAGCAGTTTTATAAGTTTCTATTAAAAGAACCCATCACCAAGCATGAATGTCCACTAAAACACCAAATAGGAATGTAGCACATACACAAGTACTGGCCTTAAGGCCTTACAAAAGGTTTACTCTTCATACATGTTTTCCATACCACAGCACGCAGGCCGGTCATACATGAACAAAAGAAAGTAAACACTTCAATTAGGCTTTCAAGGGCCGGCTTCGCAATTTGGACTTTAGCCCGCTATTGACCGCTTGGTCCAGCAGCACCTGCAAGCAACAAACCACCGCACGGTGACAAACAAAAGCAACGGTCAGCAATGCTGACCAAATTATAACGATCCCGCCCCCAAATCGGGGCGGCGATGCTCCTTCCATGCACTTATTAGCATAACCAAGCAGTATATAAATACATTACATCACAGGCGTTGGCACGCACGGACACACGCCCCGTGCTCTCAGGGCACATTCTCGGTGATCAGAGTCTAAGTCTGCCGACTCACCACCATCCCCGGGATGGCAATCACTCGTGAGCATTTGGTCTTTCTGGACACTGCCTAAGACCATCCATCTATGCCAATGGTAAGTGCCAAGTAACTTTAGGTCTCTTTAACCGAACAACATAGAGCGGGTACGATTCCGCCTGACCCGTTGCTCACACCGCAATGTTAATTTAAAACATATGCGCGGGTCAAACTTTCCCGAGTCCCAAATCATTTACACACAACACATAACCCAGTTATGGTCAAATTGGCTCCCAGGCCACCAAGTTGGCAAGATCTCGCATCTGCCCAGTTTTCCGGGTGCACCTTAGGGTTAATCCCCAAGGTTCCTTGTTGCAATCTACCACGTAGAAAACCAGAAAAACAAACAATCGCACGGAGTCTTCTCTGGCATTTATGCAATGCAACATCACCGATCCAGACCAACTTGTCCGGGTAGGCTTCACACATCATTCCTATGTCCGTTCTCGATTACGGACTCTAAACAACGGGGACTTCACATATCTACCTGAAGGAACGCCTCCAAATCACCGCAAACTTGCGAGAGCGGGCTTCCTATGCAAAAGAAGGAGAGCTTCACATGCTCAAGTAGAGAATCGTTACCATAGCGTTCTTCCTTGGCGCCATGGAAATGTAAGCGGATGAAAAGCACCGCAATCTCTTTGCCTCCGTAGATCCGAAGTCGGTTCGCGATTTGGAGCTCCGAAGCTCCTCCAAAGACCGGATCTAAGCTTCTTCTTCCTCCTTTGCTCTCCTCTCTCTCTATACTTTAGAAAGAGAACCTCTCAAGTGAAATGAGGGTTTCAAGTGTCCAATCCCGTGTATATCCAAGTACTAACAGCCCCCAGCCGTCGGATACCGAATTAAAGAAATGAACGGCCACGATCTAGATCTGAAATGTAGAATCTGGGCCAAATACGGTCTGTGACACGCCCGTGTACAGGGACATGTCCCTCATTCGCCGTCAAAATCGACTCATCTCGAAAAACACACGGGCATCTGACACGCCCATGTTCGACCCGACACGCCCGTGTTCCAATTGACACGGCCGTGTGGTTGGCCATGTGCCCCCATCAACACAGCCCTGAAAACAGCCCGAGACTCACACGGGTCTTGGACACGCCCGTGTCCAATGTGACACGCCCGTATCAAACCCGAACACGCCTGGGCTCCAGGCCGTGTTCACTGTCTCGACACTTTGTCGAGCGAAGTTCGTCGACCACACGACACGGCCTTGGACACGCCCGTGTCCTAGGCCGTGTGCCTTGTCTCGACACATCGTCGAGCGAAAATGTCGACTCTTAGGCCGATCGTCGACACGGGCTCGACACGCCCTGAGACACGCCCGTGTCTCAGGCTGTGTTCGCTGCTCGACGATCGTCGACTCCGAATTTCGTCGACACCGCGGCCAACTCGTCGACTCGAGCCTGACACGCCCTGGGACACGCCCGTGTCCCAGGCGGTGTGCCCCCTGCCAAATACCAGATTTGTCCCAAAATGCCTCCCGTCGCTATTTTGAGTTTCGGGGCATTACAGGGTTGAACAGAAGTACCCTTGCTGGATGATCATGCCTTCCATGGACCTGCTCCCGGAGTGGCTCCCACACTCTCATAAATGGGCCTCCTCTAAGATTTTTGGAACTTCCTCCTCGGCCACACGCCTGGCCAGAAGTCTTGAAAGGGTTTTCCGAAATAGCTCCCCTTCACGCAATAGATAGTATGCCAACTTATATCTAAAGCGCTTTTGTCTGGGACTTCCCCTGGGAATTCTCCGATGGTTATGAAAGTAATGAATGGATCCTTCCATGAGGGGTGCTGATGTATCTCCATCAGCTCTTCCTCCTTTATAGATGGTTGGAACAAGTCCGTTAAGATTCCTCCTGTCCTTGGACTGAGCTTGGCCAGCCGATTTGCTGCGACACTCTCCCCCCTTGGCATGTGTCAGATGGAAAATGTTCAGAACCGCCCGATTAGACCCCTCACCTTGGCCAAGTATTGTTGTAGGGTTGGACCTTATCCTCAAACTCCCCCCAAACTTGTGAGGCTACTACCATCGAATCTATTAACACCTCTACATCATGCACCCCCAATTCCATGGTGAGCCGCATCCCTGCGATGACTCTTTCATACTCCGTCTAGTTGTAAGTGACAGGGAAGTGTATCACTATGGCTTGCACAATATTTGTTCCCTGGGGGACTCTCTAAAACCTCCCCGCCCCCAAGGAATGCTTTATTGAAGCCTTATCTACTAGTAGCTTCCAAGACATTAGGCGGTCGGGTTCAACCTCTTCTGACCTCTTCTGACCCAAGCACATAATCCGCCAAGAAGTCGGCCACTGCCTAAGCTTTAATGGACAGGCATGAAACTAAAGAGATGTCGAACTCACTCAATTCCACCAAACAATTTGCCATCCTTCCCGAATGCTCCACCCCCTAGAAGACGTTACGGAGGGGATAGTCAGTAACTACACGGATCGAGTGGGCTTATAAGTTGGGTCAGAGTTTTCAGACTGAGAGGACCAAAGCAAAGGTCAGCTTCTACATGATTGGATACTTGAGCTCCACCTTCTTTAAGACCCGACTCATATAGTAGATCAGTAATTGCTTCTTCCCTTCCTCACAGACCAATACAGAGATTACAGACTCTGCCCCCACCCTTAGGTACAATGGCAGGTCTTCACCTTCTTTGGGTCCTTGGAGTAGAGGGGCCTTGGTGAGTTGATCCTTCAGAGACTGTAAGGCCTCCTCACACTCATTAGTCCATTCAAACTTTTGATTCCCTCGTAATATCCTGAAGAAAGGCGAGCACTTCTCCCTTGCACGGGAAAGGAACCTGCTCAGTCCAGCAACCTTTCCAGTCAGGCGCTATATTTCCTTAGTGTTCCTCAGTGATCCCAACTCTATGATTGCTTTTACATTGTCTGGGTTGGGTTCTACTCTAGCTGGAGTCAGGAGGCGTCTCAGAAACTTCCCCAGTCTTGCCCCAAAAACACACTTTTGGGGATTCAGCCTCATCTTGAACATTCACGGGGTGTAGAAGGTTTCCTCCAAGTGCTGAAGGTGAGAGCTCACATCCTTGCTCTTCACTAGGAGATCGTCAACATACACTTCCAGGTTCCTCCTCTTTTGCCCTCAAAAGATGCTATCCATCATCCTCTGGTAGGTTTCCCCTGCATTCCTTAGCCCGAAGGGCATCATATTATAGCTGTAGAATCTGCAGCTCATGATGAAGGATACATCCTTCGCATTCGGAGGGTGCATCCTAATTTAGTGATAACCTGAAAAAGCATCCAAAAAACTCATTACAAAAAAACTGGAGGCTGAGTCAACTAGCGCGTCAATTCGTGGAAAGGGATAACAATCCTTAGGGCACACTTTATTCAATAAGGAGAAGTCTACACACATCCTCCACATTTCATCCCCCTTCTTTACCATTATAATGTTAAAGACCCAGTCGGAAAACTAGATATCTAACACAAAGACGACCCTGATGAGTTTCTCCACTTCCTCTTGGATAGGCCCCTCCAGCTTGTCAGCCTTGCTCCCATTCATCTGGAGGATGGGGAAAAACTTTGGGTCAAGGATAAGCCAATGGCAAGCTATGTCTGCATCGATGTCATGCATATCCGCCATTCTCCAGGAGAAGATGTCAAAATTCTACCGAATGCATGCGAGCATCCTCTCTTGATCTTCCAGGCCCAAGACTCGGCTGATCCTCACCCTTTCTGCCCTTCCTGCTTGGGTGAGAACTTCCATTTCCACCAACACTTCTACCGGCTTCAGCCAGGGCTGCTCCTCCAATTCTTCAACCACCCTCTCTCCTTGGGCGAGTATCTCCTCTTCTGCCGCTTCCTCCACCACCATCATTTCCACCCTTCTCTCCGGCTCTCCTTCTATGCTTCCCCCATAGGCGAGGGACCGCTCCTCTCCTGACTCTACCATTGCCTCCTCCAAAATCTTCTCCATCTCCTCATCTTTTTCCATACACAAAATAGTATTGATGGCGGTAACGTAGCATTGCCTGTCCACCTTATGATCTCCTCGAATCCAGACCTACCCCCATCGTTGAATTAGAGGAATTGATGGAAGGATGAGGGGAAGTATTGGAAAGCATAGATGAGAGTGTTGGGTATTGCATCCACAATAGCCCAAATTTGTATGAAGTCACCCTTAAACTAAGATGAATTAAGTTTGTATTTGTTGCACTTTTTGTTATATGATTATAGGACTTAATTGCTAAGTGTAGACTAATGTCAGTCTACAATGAGTCACCAAACACATGACCATACAATATAGTCCCTCATTGTATAATCCATGGTGTTGACTCATGTGTAGCCTCTCTATTGGGACACACTTCATTTTCAAGCACTAAGAGCAAGAGCAATACAAGGATGCTAATTTTTATAAAGAACCAAGATTTTAAGTTTTTCAGAAAAATTCTAAGTCTGTTTCTCGAGTGCTATAAGTTGTACTCGAGAAGGACTTATGGCTATTCTCGAGTAAGACTTGCCTTCATGTCGAGTAATAGAAGTTGTTCTCGAGAAAGCTTCTTGCTGTTCTCGAGAAGGGCTTTTGTTCTCGAGTAATATATGATATTTCTTCTCAGGATATTTGTTTTCCAGATAAAATTTCTTCTAAGTCTTTTTCTCAAAAAGAATGAAGTTATTCTAGAGAAGATTAAAGTTTGTTCTTGAGATGTAGAAATCATTTGTCGAGAACCAGAGCATTTTTCTCGAGAGCCAGACTTTTGTTCTCAAGATGGTTATTTGTTCTCGAGAACCAGAATGTTTCTTCTCGAGAACAAAATGTTATTTTTCTCGAGTACTTCCTGACTTTCTTGAGACTGCAGAATTCCACCTCCACATATTTTTCTAAGTATTTTTCTCGAGACAGCCGTTTGTTCTCGAGAACCAAAATTATTCTTCTCGAGAACTATAAGCAATTTTCTCGAGTAATTTTCTTCTTTCCCGAGAAAGCTGTTTTCTTCCTCCACATCAATTTTATCCAAGTCTTCTTTTGGAGAACTTCCCTATTGTTCTCGAGTAACAGAACTCATTAGTTCTCGAGTAAAAACATTCTTCTCGAGAACAACCTGGTCCATTTTTCTGAAAATGTCTAAGTCCAAACAGACGATTATTTCAAACATAATTAACATGTGATTGGTACACTTGAATGTAATTAATGACGATTATGACCGTTAGGGTAATCCTATAAAAGGTCTTGTCATTTTCAACTAACTCTAAGTAGTTTTCAAGAAGATTTTTAAGAAGAATTTTTCAACCGCCACTAGAGAAAATTCCAAGTTTCGAAATCCATTCTTTATTTCTAAATCGAGAGCCACAGATCTTCTTCTTTATCAACAAGGGCTTTTGATTCAAACAAATTCAGAGAAGATTGATTCATAAGGTCGAGATTACTGTCAACGACAAATCCTTTACTTGATCGTGTGAGTCCAGAAATTTTCAGATCCAGAGATTTCCAATTCTTCTTCAACTTATTCTGATAAAGCCGCAAATCTCAAAGAAGGAAGAACAGGTAAAAGGATTTCAGATCTGAAAATAAATCACTGTTTGTATTTGCTATTCATTTTACTCTTATAGGAGATCTTTCTCCGAGTCGTAGGAGTTGTTTACTTCGAGTTCTTGTAGGAAGTTCTCATCTTTTGAATGTAGATCCAGATTTGGGATCGAGTTGTAGGAACGTTGTTCCGAGGTATATGATTGGTTTCAATCCAAGATTAGTGGAGTAGCCGAGTCTAGTGCTTTGCTAGATCGGTGAGCGTAAAGTGGATGTACCCAAGGTTGGGGAACCACTATAAATCATTGTGTCCTCTGTGATTGCTTGGTTGTTATTCTGTGCATAGCTCATTATATTTTTTATTCCGCAAAAAGATGCACAACTCACCTATTCACCCCCCTCTAGGTGACTTAGGTAAGACAACTTAAAACATTTTCAATTGGTATCAGAGTCAGGTTGTCCATAAAAAGGTTAACACCTTGAACAGATCTAACTAAGTTATCTTTTGAGTTATCCAAGCATAGACAAGGCAAAGGATTTTGCAAAGCTTCCTCTGTGCACAAAGACTAACTTTCCCATGTGGAAAGAAAGGATAAAATTCTTCATGGAAGTTTTGGATCCAAGGATCTTCATGATTGTTGAAGAAGGTCCTTACATTCCAATGACTATCTCCACTATAGATCCTACTAAAAAGGTTCCAAAGAAATTGATGGATCTAGATAAAGATGAGATTGAACTTGTCTTGTTAGACAAGAAAGCTAAAAATATTATAGCAAGTGCAGTCGATAATTCTATGCTGCAGAATCTCATTCACTGCCAATCTGCTAAGGAGATGAGACAGTCCCTTATTACCTTGATGGAAGGCACTGAAGAAGTTAGAGATGACAAAAGATCCCTATTGAATCAAAAGTATGAAGCTTTCCGACAAGGATCAAAGGACTCAATTGCAGATACATTTGAAAATTTCTTTAAGATTGTCAACGGCCTAAGAGTATATGGCCGGCTCTTCACAAATGGTGAGCTGAATGATAAGTTCCTGAGGTCCCTGACTAAGGAGTGAGATAATAAAGTCTGTACTATCAGGGAGTTTGGCAAGTTAGCAGAGACAGACCCTCAGAATCTCTTCAAAAAGATGATGTCATATGAACTGCAAATCAACTCTAGAAAAGCTGAAGAAGAGATGAGTCGGTTGTCATCCAAGGAGAAGTCTGTCGCTCTAAAGGCAGACAACTCAAGGAAGGTTAAATATGCTTCACCTGCTCCTGCACAAGAAGAAAGTGAAGAAGAAACTTCATAGCCAAGCACCTCAAGCTCAGAATTATCTGAAGGAGAGTTTTCTCTACTCTCAAGGAAGTTCAAGAAATTCTTGAACAAGAAGAAGCAATGGAGAGGCAAGGATGCCTTGCATAGAAGATCACGTCATGATGGTGATTGACACAGAAAAGGCTCAAGCAACCATGACAAGTATCATTCGAAACAGAATAAACATATTTCTACGGACATCATTTGCTATTGTTGCAATAAGCCAGGTCATGTCATCGTTGATTGCCCTCATAAGAAGAAGGAGGGTGGAAAGAGAGAGGAAAAGAAATCCTCATATAATAAGAAGAGGACAGAAAGAAGCCTTATAGCCAAGAAAGGCAAAACTCTTAACGACTCTGACTCATCTGAGTCAAGTGAAGAAGAGGAAACCTACTTTGAGATTATGGCACAAACTGATGATGAACAAGAACCCCAGTTCACTGGGAAGGTAAATTTTCATACTCCTCTTTCTGAATTTTATGTTTCTGAACATAATCATTAGGACAGCTCTTCTAACGATGAGTCTGAACTTATGGCCCAGTACAAAGTGTTGATCAAGGCTTATGACAAATGTCAAAAAGTCGTGAAAACTCAAGCCAAAGAGATAAAGACTCTCAAGGCTGAAGAGCGCACTCTGAGAGAGGAAGTCGCCAAGACGGACTCACTCAGAGAGAACTTCAATGTTGTCATTGAAGAATATAATAAGACTCTCGAGCACCTTGATCTGAAAGAGAAGATCACCAAAGAGTTGGAAGAACAACTTCCTGCAGAAAAGACACTTGTTGAAAGTTTCTCAAAGCCCAAGACTGTCCTTACTTTCATTGCTGAATTCTCAGCTCAGGCCAAAGGTGCTGGGATAGGCCATGTTGAAGCTCCTAGTAAATCTTCTAGGAGGAATAAGGATCAAAGAAAGAATAAGGCGGCCAAGAAGGCTTTGGCCAAAGAAAAGAGGAAAGCTCCTCAAGATCAGACTTCTTTTAAGAAGGTCATATTTCCAACGAACGAGTTTGATCTTGACTCGTCCTACTGTCACTTTGCTAGACCTACTTATGTAGAGCCCAAGTCCCGTTACCAAGGATGGACTCATCCCCGGAACTTTGGTGAGAGTGTCTTTAAGGCACCTTATGAAGAAATTACTCTTCAGAGCTATGACCCTTATAATCATGGTCATAACATCAAGAAGGCACCAAAGGTAAAGCCTATTATAGAAAAGCCTCTCAAGGAGAAGAAGATGTGTGATTGCCATCACCATGAAGCTTCTTCCTCCAAGACCGCTTCCCCTACTAGACCACAATCTCAAAAGGTCAAGCAGGAGAATTTTAGGCAAAGATACAACAGGTTTGACTGTTGGTGCTGTGACAAAATTGGTCACTTTTCCATTGACTGCTGGTTTAATTCCAGAAATTTTGCAACTCCTCAAGTTAGCAATGTGAGAAAGACCACTCAAAATGCTAATACTCATATGAGGAGTGTTCTAACTAGAGGCAAAGGACCCATACATGTTTGGGTTCCTAAGGCAAATTGATTTGTGACTGCAGGTATGTCCAAAGGCCACCAAAACTCCTATTTGGTACTTGGACAGTGGATGCTCTCGGCATATGACCGGGACAAGAAGCCTTCTTTAGAAATATTCTCCAGTTTTGAACTGGCCAAAGGTCATCTTTGGAGGTTCAGACCGAGGAATTACGAAAGGCTATGATATGATCACTAACGATAGTGTATCCTTCTCAGATGTGGCTTATGTTGAAGGATTGAAACATAATCTTATAAGCATAAACCAGCTCTGCGATAAAGGATACGTAGTAGAATTTTATGTAGATAAGGCTTGATAAAATCGGTTGACAATATGGAAACAATTCTATCAGGCACTCGAATCAGAAATATATTTTGTTTAAATTTCATTTACACAGACTCTTCTACACCAGTGTGTTTTTTGGATAACGATAGTGCATCTCTTGGTGACCAATGGCACAAAAGACTAGCATATATTAATTTCAAAACTATTAATAAATTATTTTCTCTGAATTTAGTACATGATGCCCCAAATGTCAAGTGCAGTAAAGATAAACCTTGTCACGCATGCGTAAAAGGCAAGCAAACAAGGGCTACCTTTAAAAGCATTATTGGCAAAGATTCTAATAGATGATTACATCTACTTCATATGAACTTGTTCAGTCCATTGAAAGTTAGAAGTTTGGGAGGTAAGGATTATACATTGGTTATTATTGATGATTACTCGCGCTTTGCGTGAGTGTTCTTTCTAAAACACAAGTCAGATACCTTTGACATCTTTACTAATTTTTCAAGCAAGTCCAGAATGAATACAACTGTTCCGTAGTCAAAATCATAAGTGACAATGGAACAGAGTTTAAGTCTGGGGCCATAATAGAATTTTATGAAAGCTTAGACATCTTTCATGAGTTTTCCTCCCCTCGTACTCCTTAACAGAACAGGATAGTTGAGAGAAGGAATATAACACTCATAGAGGCCTGCAGGACCATGTTGAGTGATGGTTCACTACCAGAATACTTTTGGGCTGAAGCCGTCAACACTACATGCCACATGAAAAATCAAGCACTCATAAACAAGAACTACAATAAGATACCTTACGAACTTCTAAAGGGCAGGAAACCAACTGTTGCATATTGTAGAATCTTTGACTATAAGTGCTTCGTCCTTAACAATGGAAAGTATCACACTATCAAATTTAGTGAAAAGAGTTTTGAAGGTATTTTTGTAGGGTATAGTAGCCATAGTAAGGAATATTGGATATTTAATAGAAAAACTCTGGTTGTAGAAGAATCTATTCATGTTGTATTTGATGAGACGAGTTTGCTGCAAGACAACTCTTCTACTGTGCTTATTGAAGATGCATGTTCAAAGCTGAAAGAACTAAACTTGGATGAGCCAATTAAAGAAAATGGTGAAAATTTCATCAAGATCACCACTCCAACCCCAATTGGAGAGGTTGATGATCAAGATGAAGAAGCTATTAAAGTTGATGAAGTTGCTCCTGTGGTTGAAGAAGCTACAGATGCAAGGACCTTAGAGCTTAGACACTTGAAGGATCACCCGATGGACCAAATCATACGAGATCCCCGGGATGGTGTCAGAACTCGTAGAGTTACAACTAATGAGAATTTATTTTTTAGTTTTCTATCACAGGTTGAACCGAAGAAGTTTGAGGAAGCAAACTCAGACGCATCATGGATAATGACAATGAAAGAGGAATTGAATCAGTTCAAGCGTTGCCAAGTCTGGAAGCTTGTTCCAAGACTCAAATGTAAAAATGTCATCGGGATAAAATGGGTCTACAGGAACAAGATGGATGAGTATGGAACAATCATAAAGAACAAGACCAGACTTGTCGCCAAAGGATACCGACAAGAAGAAGGAATCGACTTCGACCAGACATATGCTCCAGTGGCAAGGCTGGAGGCAATTAGGTTGTTCCTAGCATATGCTGCACTTAAGGGCTTCACCGTCTATCAGATGGCCGTGAAGTCTATATTCCTTAATGGTGACAGAAAGGAAGAAGTGTATGTGGAATAACTTCTAGGTTTCGTTAATTCTAACTTTCCTGATCATGTTTATCTTCAATTTAAAGCATTATATGGTCTGAAACAAGCTCCTCGAGCTTGGCATGAGACACTATCTAACTTTCTTCTTGAGAACAAGTTCACAAGCAGAAAGATAGATAAGATATTATTTCTTATGGAAATAAAAAGGCAATATTTTGCTAGTGCAAATCTATGTCGATGATATTATATTTGGCTCTATTGACGACAACCTCTACAAAATGTTTTCGAAACTTGTGAAAGGGAAGTTCGAAATGAGCAGCATGAGAGAGCTGAAGTATTTCTTAGGACTTCAGGTGAAACAATATGAAGATGAAATTTTCATCTCTCAGATGAAATTCACCAAGGAGTTAATTAAGAAATTCAGAATGGAGAACGCAACCTCTATGAGGACTTCAATGAGTTCAACTATGTCTCTGGATAAGGATGAGAAAGGGAAACCTTTCGATGAAACCAAGTATAGAAGCATAATTGGGTCCTTGCTTTACCTTACTCTAAGGAATCTCACTACGCTGTTGCAAAGTGGATTTTGAGATACCTTAAAGGTACAACAAATCTTGGCTTATGGTACCCAAGAAGTAATGACTACAAACTAATTGGTTTTTCAGATGCAGACTTTGCAAGTTGTAAAGATGATAGAAAGAGCACTTCTGAGACTTGCCAATTCCTTGGAAGGAGGCTTATTTCTTGGAGCAGCAAAAAGCTGAATTGTGTCGCAATCTCAACGACCGAGTCAGAATATATTTCTGCCGACAGTTGTTATGCACAATTGCTGCGGATAAAGAATCAGCTGGAAGATTACAATCTCAAAGTCCAAGACATCCCTTTGTTTTGTGACTTCTCCAGTGCAATTACAATAGCTAACAATCCAGTGTCTCACAGCTGGACAAAGCATATAGAGCTGCGATATCATTTCATCCGGGAGCATGTGGAGCATGAGTATATAGATCTTCAATATGTTCCAACTGATAGGCAAATTACAGATATCTTCACGAAGCTGCTGGATGAGGCTGTAACATCCCTCAGACAACTACACCCCCTAGGAGAGGTTTTGTCATGACTAGGTCATGACAAAACCCTAGGAAGCCCAAGAAGACTAAGTGGACCTAGGAATGTAGGTGAGATCACTATGGTCTGCAAATAGTAGATTCCTAAACCCTAGTTTAGGATGATCATGGGGCTTCGCCATGACTCCAAGACCCCACCATGACCTCACTAATCTATTGAAAGGCCTTAACGATCCATTGGAATCAACCTAGGGTGGCCAAGTTGACCTAGGACTATCCTAGGTCTAAATTGGGCAAGGTGCCCTAACTAAGGGCAATGCGCCCCTAATAAACCCAACCAACCCTACCATGGTCTTCCTAGACCTAAAGTTGGGTCAATGGGTCACTAAAGAAACATTGGGGTCAACTCTAGAGCCTGAGTTGACCCAAGTTAACCCTAGCCCTAAAGTAGTCAAAGTGCCCAAACTAAGGGACAAGTGACCTTTAGAGTGCAAAGTTAACCCTACACAACTCTTCCTAAACCTTAGGGGAAGCCATGGGGTCACCAAGGACCCCTTGGGGTCAACCCAAATGGTCATGTTGACAAAAGTCAACTCTAGCGCTAACTTGGTCAAAGTGCCCTAACTAAGGGTCAAGTGACCCCCAAGATGCCCAACCAACCCTACCCAAGCCTTTCTAGACTTTAGGGGAGGCAAATGAGTCACCAAGGACACATTGATGGTGACTCAAAAGGTCAAATTGACCAATGTAAACCTTAGTGTAGGTTTAGGTCAAATTAGCCCAAATGGGCTAACCCAAGCTCAAACCCATTTACCCCACTTGGGCTAACCTCATTTTTATTATTCATATGGGTCAGTGGGGTGCCAATAGGCTGGAGGAGAGATCAAAATTCGGCCATGGTGAGTAGGAGAGAGAAAGCTCCATTTTTCCCTTTAATGGAGGAGAGAGAAAGTGAGAAAAAAGGGCCATTCATGGCCAAGGGAGACCAAGGGCCTCTCCAATTGGTGGATACATTCTCCCTCATCAGTTTTGAGGAGTTGAATAACCATAACCAGCCAACATAATGTCTGAATTTAATTTCTCCCATAAGGAAGAGAGAGAAAGAGGAGAGAGAAAGCCATTAATGTCCATGATAGAGCAAGAGTCCCTCTTCAATTGATTCCAAAGTCTTGATTCATCTTCTCCTCATTATTTAGAGGAGACCAAAGGTTTTTCTAAGCCTTTAGGTGGCTGAATTCAGAGAACCACCTTGGCCAAAATGACAGTTTAGTGGCCATTAATGGCCATTGCATGTTAGACCCTTCCCCTCCCCCTTTTGGCTCTTTTAAAAGCTTCCCCAAGGTTAGAGGAGACGTTTACACCCTTTACCTGAAGAAACCGAGAAAGTTGGCTATGTAGTTGCAGAGCACCAAAAAGCTCCACCACCGGCCATGGCGCACGACCACCACACGCGCCGGCAAGCTCGCTTAAAGGTCCTCCTCTACTCCTCTCTTCGTGGATTAGATATTTAAATCTTTTAGGAGAGAAATCAGGCTCAATTGAGCTCGATCGGGTGAGAGAAATTTCAGATTTTTCCATGGATTTTCAACCTTGCAGGATCGTCGAAAACCGCCCCTCCGGCGGCCGTGCCGCCGCCCGGCGATAGCCCCCACCTCAACGAACGTGGTGGAGGTGGTGGCCGGCCAGGGAGGTGGCCAGGTGGCCGGGAAATGGGCTTGGAATAAGCTTCAGGTTCGGCCAATCATGGCCCTTGGCTGGAGGAAGAACATGACCAGGAGCCACTGGATATGCTTTAAGATTCGTGCTGATCTGGATTTATTTAATTTCTGTTTATCAATTTCTATCCTGTTTACTGGGTTGTTTTAAATTAAATATTAAAAATACCGAGGTTACCCTACAAAAAGTGACCAACATAAGAAATGTAGCCCTTGAAGTCTACTTTAATGTAAAATTAAGTCAACCAATTTGGGTAAGTGGTTAGAGCACAACACTCATTTTGGTGAGGTCTATACCTAGGCTAGATTAAACATTGTTTTGAGTGCCCCCATCAATCCAGCCATCCAAATGACTTGAAATTTTGTATGGAGGTCACTCTTACCTATATATAGAACATATCTAAAAATGGGAATTTGTGGAGATAATTGTTCTATAGTTTTTGTAATTAATAAATAATCCTAGAATAATTTAATTAGGGGGCCTAATTACTTCCAAATTCTCCCAAATTTTGGTGAAAGGTTATTGGGGTCAATATAGGTCACTATATATTTTTTCATCCCATTTGGAGATGATTTAGTTTGGAAATAAGTAAACCCTAAGTTGGACCAAAAAAGGGTATTTAGGTCAAAGTGTCCCTTGTGGGTTTAAGTGGCCAAATCACCTCAACAGAGGTTGAAAATTTGGCCACTGATTTGTTATGTCAGTAATCTCCCTCACATTAATTATGGGGTGGATTAGGGTGGATTTGCCCTAGGACCCAAGTTCAAACCTTAATGTTGAACTTTGGGGGCTTGTGAGGGACATATAGTGTTATGTCCTTGGATGGACTTGGGATTTAGTCCATGTGATCCTAGGGTGGTGAAATGCCCTAGGGAGAGATATGATGGTAATTGGACACATGCACCCCACTTAAACCCCTTAGTAAGTATTTAGGTTCTTAAACCGTAGAATTTATTTAATGGGTCATATGACCTTGAATCTTGGTGGTACATTGGTAAGGTCAATTTCATAGTATTATTAGCCTCTAGGATTTATCTTAGGTTGCTTATATATCGGTAGCTCACCCTTCTAGTTATAGCTTCCATAATGCCCTTTTTGATGATAACGATGTAATTATGATTTATGTGTCTTAGAATGGTTTGAAACTATGGAAAAGCTAATACGATCTCATATAGTTGCACTAGTAATTTATTTGTGGTGGTTGAAGCTTTCTTTGTTGTACTTCATTTGTAAAGAAAATTAGTGCATCTTATATTGATAAATAGGAAATAAATACAATAGCTTGCCAGAATATTATGATACTTAGCGAGAGAACATTTTAGGACATATAGAAGCATGGAAAAGTTGTTAAATGTTGTTTAATTGAGATTACACGGGTGTGTCTTCATAAAGTGCCTTATGATGGTTTTCCTTAGGATAATCTTTTACCTGGCTTGCTGACTTGGGAATTTCATGAAACTAAGGTAGTGAAGTTTTATGATCATAATGTAGCTCTTTTAATATTTGAGGAATTTTTGGACTAGTATTTTTAGTACTTCCTTCAATACCCCTATTTATATGAATTATTTTGGATTAAATAATGAGAGGTTAAATGTTTTGTGAAAGTTTATGATATTTAGTATTCACTAATATCTTGTTATTCTACAATGTTCATAATTTTTGTATGGTCATAATCTAAGTAAATCTAGTGCTTCTTGTTCAAATCACCCATGTATTAATTTTGGAAACAATTAATTAAATATCAAATTTAATTGGAAAATTATAAATTTCTGGATTTAGATTGAATATATAAGGGTAGACCCTCAATAAATATCTTAGGGCATTTGGATGAAAATTTGGAGTACCTCCTCTCATGTACATCATATAACATGAGTTGGTCTGCATTTAGTCAAACTGCGGAAATCATGTTAACATGGGGAATGGTCGTAGGGAGGTGGGATTGTGGTTTACTGATTTTAGTGAAGTGGATTAGAGTATACCATTGAAAGCTGGGATGAGTAGGTTGTAGAGTTGTCTAAGATTAGGTGGTGCTCGGGATCGACGAAAGATCGTCTTTCCTGTGGAGGGAGAGAGAGAGGGTCAAAACACATAAGAGTTAGAACCAATGTAATACTAAAGGGATCGAGAATCGAGTATTAACCAATAATAATAAGTGCCTTTCCAAAGGGAACGATGGGCTTCAACTACCATCATAGTTCCTAGTGCCCTTTGAGAGCCCTTCACGGGGAATACCGGGGGCAGTCCTGAGCTAACCTAAACTGTAGGCAAAATAAACTGCAAGAGTAACTAGTATAACTAGGAATTCACTTTCACTCACCTTGATGTATCAGGATGTTAGTTTGGGTCACTCGGGCAGTAGGCTCGGTGGATTTGGTGATGGGCAGGTTGGCCCGACGAGCTTTGGCTCGGTTATTGTTTGTGACGGACGGGATGGTCCGGGGAGCTTTGGCTTGGTAGCTTATACATAAGGTTGTATATGCATAAAGTATAAGGTGGTGGGTCTTCGATATTGTAGGGTCGATGCACCGATGCCAATACGTTGACTCGGCAAGTGTGGTTTTGCACTTCGCCAAGTTAAGTCCGGTGGACATACCGACAAAGCGTATGCAGGAGCTCCGCTTAGTGCACCAGCATCGAAGCGTACTATAGGTCTGACTGGTAGTGCTATTAAAGGTTTAGAGGTGGGCGAGGCCCAACCCACCGCTTCTGTTTGCCACTATGGAGGTATTTTGGGAGGTTAGGCTCCAGAAAGGGGGAACTAAAGGTCTGTGTGCACAGAGTCGAGTGGGTGTGTTGCACTTGCATGATTCACATCATAGCATATTTGCATGTCATAGCATAACCATTGTATTTAACCCTTGACACCTATTGTATAAATTAGTATGAGACTTTTTATACAATAGGCACTGCAAAATGACCCCTTGGTTTATAAGCTCGCGTGAGCGTGCTTATAAGTTAAGGTTTTTATTATATAGATATATTCATGCTTGCTAGAAAACAGACACCCTATCGTATAAAATGGTATGAGACTCTTTATACGATAGGAGTCTTGCAAAAGATCCCTTAGCTTATGTATTTTCATATAAGTTAAGGTTACTTATTTCTTGTTTAGTTTTTTCATACCTTTATTACTGCCATATATACTTATAGAACTGTTAGATTAGTTCCACCGTCACCTGCTTCTTGTTTAATCTCCACCCTCACTACCTCTCCTTTCCTCCTCCCCGCTCGGTGCCTAGGAGCCATGGGGGAAGGGGTGGGGGATGATATGACTTATTCTTTTAGACTAATGGTTTTCAAACTACATCATTTTAGGGGACCGTAGAGCCAAGCATGGAGGAGCAGCTCCGGAGGTCGGCACACTTGGAGATGGGACAGTCTAGCATGGGAGTTCAGACAGCTGGGACTGTGAGTCCGATCGTTAGTAGATGTTTAGTTTTTTTTGATTCCACGCTGAGTGATATGTAGTGAGGATATTGATGTACCGGGCATGAGCCCTATTTTTAGTACCTTTATTACTATTTCTGTGGACTCTCCCTTCATGAAGATTATTTACTATATATATGATTTCTGTGGATATGTTTATTTACTATCTTTTCTGAGATCGATTTGGTAGGCAGGATCAGCGTTTTGTGGTGATGACCTTCCCGGGCGTGAAGGTGTCACCGTAAAGCGTCGGTTCTGGGCCTAAGACCCCGTGGTTCTAAAAAGAAAAAAGGGGGGGGGGGTCTTACAGAAGCTAAGTTCTCGTTTTTCAAAACAGAACTTGTCATGCTCAACAAGGATGAAGGAGAATGAATACAAAGGCAAAAGGCAAAGTTAAGATCTGATTTTACTTCAAAAATCAAAAAAATTCAGATTCTGGACTTCATTTCTCGAGTACAAGTGCTTTACTCGAGAACAGCAACTTCCTCTAGAGAACTGCTAGAAGACTTCTTGAGTACAAGGAAAGTATTTCTGGAGAAGAAGTGTTCTACTAGAGAACAACTCATTTCTACTCGAGAACAACTCATCTCTACTCGAGAACAAGGTGTCTTCTACTCGGGAACAAGACTTATTTCTACTCGAGACAAAGACTCATTATACTCGAGTGCTCTGAATTTCTTCTCAAGAACAATTCTTATTCTCGAGAACTGTGGTGTCATTTTTTTCTTCAAGGTCAAATTTTAATATTGGCACCCAGGCACTTAGCCGCCTCTTCCAGGAATTTTTAATGATTATTTATGTACTTAATCATCATAATTAACAGTAAATATAAATAAAAATAAATCCAAGAGAATTTTAGTCTTGATTTAAAAACCCCTCTCAAGAAGATCATTTAGTCTTCTCTGTCTTCGCCGTCTGCCGCCAGTCCATTTCCTCATTCACCGGCCAGCCTTAGATCGATTTCTCTTCATCAATGGCGTCGTCCTCCAAGCTAGGGATTGGGAGTGAACTTTATTCTTTCGGGATTGCAGAAATTTCTGACGATTTCAGAAATGTTCTTCTTCTGCTCGACACAGCTGGTTTGTCATTCATTCTTGAACACCCTTGCAGAATTCTCACTTCTAAAGTGAGGAATTCTTCCAGAATTCCAAGGTTAAGAGAAATGGCAAAATCATTAAGTCTAAGGTACAAAATTTCAAGGTTAAGATGTCTGCTCAGTCTATTTCTCAGTTTCTCAAACTTCCAGTCATAGATATAGAAGATGATATAATAGGCAGTGATTATGAGAGAGCTTATAGCTTCTGTGGTATTCCTCATTATTCCAACACCATCAGAAGACAATATATGATTACAGAAAGCAAGCTTTTGGCTGACATTTTAGGAAAAGTTCTGCTGTGTAAGACAAGTTCTATCAGTTATATCACTCCAGAGTTCTTTGATCTTATGACTGCTGTTATATGTAGAAGGAAATTCCAATGGGGAATGATGTTATTTGAAAAGATTAAGGGCTGCCTTAAGAGCCCCAATTATGGAAGAATCATCTCACTGTATCTCAATCAGATGAATCCCACTGTTTTTCTAATGAAAAAGGGTACAACCATCCAACACATGAAGAAGGTGTCTATACACTCCATCCAAAGGTGGGAAGTCAAGTTAAAGAAGACTGACATAGCTCCAAAGGATATAGAAGATGTTGATAGGACCCCATCTCCTCCTTCACATAAAATAACCGATTCAGTTATTGAGGGGGAGCCTGCACCATCATCCTAAGTTCCTCCAGTTCCTGTTGCCTCATCAATTCCTCCTCAAGATGTTCCAGCTGCTGCCACAGTATTTCCTCCTCAAGTCACTCCTACTGCTGTCAACATTCCTTCAGAAGAGATTCCTGCTACAAATATTCCTACTGCTGCTGCTTTCTCCTTGCTGCATTCAGATACACAATTTCCTGCTGCTGACTCAAAATTTCTAGATGCTCAAACTCAAGCTGAGATTTTTTCTACTGAAGAAGATATCAACAAGATGATTGAAGAACTTACTTCTAAAGAAGCTCCTTTTCATATTCCTGAAGATCTTCCTTCCTCTACATCACATTCTCCTAAGTCTCCAGCACAACCAAAAAAAATTCCCAACTCCTACACAGTCTCCAGAACATAAATAATCATCTCCACCAGCTCAATCTCCTGTACATGAAGCTGAAAAATCTCCTGCTGTAGATTTGCATGATGATGATGTAGTCTTAATCCATGACTCAGATGATGATATACCAGTTGAAGCTGCTGAACAAAGACTACCCAATCTACATTTTCAAATTCCTACCTTACTACCAACCATCAATGAAGATGAAACCAGCACAATAAATAGAATAAAAGCTTCTATTTCTACTGTTGTGATTGAAGAAATACTTCCATGGACTGTTTGTTGGAACACCCTATTACTAATTTGGGTCAGGATCACTATGTCTCTAGGAATCTTTTCTTGACCTTCTGTATAGCTTAATAGGTCAATTAGAATTGAGTCTAAGGGTTAGAAGTCTAGGATTGGAAGCTGCCCTGAAGTCCAAGTTTTTCAGACTGGAGACTAAGTCTGATCGTCGAGCTCAGCACGACGATTCGTCGAACTCAGATCGACGATCGTCGAGCTCAACTTCGACAGATCGTCGAGCTCCACTCGACGATCGCTGAGCTCAACTTCACAATATCGTCGAACTCCATTCGATGATCGGTGAGCTCAGGTCGACGATTTTGACTCTGCTTTGGATCTTTATCTCTGAGCTCAGTTCGACGATCTTTGAGCTCAGATCGACGATTATTTTGCTGCTTGAGTTTTCCAGTTCGCTGAGCTCAGCTCGACGATAGCAGAGCTCAGTTCGACGATTTCAGATATCTTCCAGAATTCAAATTCAAATCAGACAGGAGTTATTCTGCAATTAATTCAGAGATTTGCTAGCCGTTTTCATTTATTTCTGGACCAAGTTTCAAGGGATCTTTCAAGGAATAATTCTGTGGACTTTCCTCTAGAAGAGATTATGCAATTAAGGATGCAATCAATGCAGACCAATGGCTATCTTTGACAGAGAATGATATTCTATTCTAGAATAGAGAATAAAAGACAGAATGTTTTTTGAATCAACAGAGATTAACAAGAAGAGAACACACAATACAGAGTACAGAGACTCCTTCAAAATCTTCTGTCTAAAAGAATTCTGAAGAACACTCATCAAACAGATCAAGCTTTCAAAATCCCTTCATCTTTCAAAGTGTTCAAGGCCAACATCATTTCAAGACTCCAGACACTCAACATTTCAGCCATTGCTGAAACCATCTATTGCTGGAGTTCTACCTTTGAAGGCCTATCACCCTCAAGCAAAGCTTTTCTTCATGAAGATTTCAAGGATTCAGGGGGAGCTTTGACATCAATCCACATAGTCTTCTCAGTTGTTTGAGAAAGAGAAGACTGCCATCACTCTCTCACCCCCAGTTTGTAAAGGGTTTCTCAAACTCCCTTCAAAAGTTTGAATCTGGTTTTTGAGCACCTTGTCAAAAGCTCATTGGTGGAAAGACACCTGATCAAAAAATCTGCTTTGGTTTTTGAGCACCTTATCAAAAGCT
The DNA here is from genome assembly GCA_039583875.1 of Platanthera guangdongensis. NCBI lineage: Eukaryota > Viridiplantae > Streptophyta > Magnoliopsida > Asparagales > Orchidaceae > Platanthera > Platanthera guangdongensis. Next base: position 11,272,093 of record CM077160.1, on the reverse strand, counting down.
CATTGGTGCCCAGGACACCTGATCAACTCATCCTGCAGTGGATTCCTACCTAGGGTGGTAGAAGAGTGGATGTACCCAAGTTTGGGGAACCACTATATTTCCTTGTGTCCTCTGGCTCTGCTTGTTTACTTTTTGTTTCTGGCCTTGATTTGTCTGTGCTTAGTTTTTGCATAGCTTAGTTCTGTGATTAGATTTATATTTGCTTCCCTGCTCACACTTATTACAACAATTGTTGTAAAAGTTTTTAAAAGTACTAAAACACCATATACTCTATTCACCCCACTCTAGAGTATATCAGATCTAGTTGCACTTTCAATTGGTATCAGAGGCAGGTTGGTTAAACATACCATATCTGATTGGTTGTACAGGCTAACACCTGAACCCCAAGATTCCAAACTAGATCTGTTTTTCTTTTGTATTTTATTATTAGTCTTTGTTTGCACAAATCATGGCCCAAAACAAAGATTATGCTAGCACCAGACCTCTAGTGTGCAATCTTTCCAAGTTTGCACTTTGGAAAGCAAGGATTAGACTTTACATGAATTCCATTGACGAAGATATTTTCAATTCTGTTTTGACAGTGTGTCCAAGACCCCCAGAGAGCACAAGCACAAATGCTGTTCCACCTCCATCAGGAACAGATGCTGACATCAAAAAATGGAAAGTAGCTGATGCCAAGGCTATGAACATCCTAGCCCAGACAATGTCAGATGACATATTCCAAAAGGTAGCTGAATGCAACTCAGCCAAGGAGATTTGGGACAAGCTCTCAGAAATTGTCTCAGGCTCAGCTGATGAGAGAAAGGACAGAAGATCCCATCTCATCTCCCAATATGAGAACTTCAAGAAGGGAGAGACTGAGTCAGTGAGAGACATGTATAACAGATTGAGTCTAATTGTCAGTGAGCTAAGGACATTGGACAAAGAGATTTCTCTGACAGAACTTAATGACAAGATCCTAATGTGCTTCCCCAGCACTTGGGATTCAAGAATCTGGCCAATTAAGGATGCCAGAAGTCTAAATGAGATCACCACTGAAGCCTTGTTGGGTAAGCTCAAATCTTATGAGCTACTCATCAAGAATAGAGAGGAAGAACAGAAGGCTGCTTCACCAGCCACAAGAAAAGAGAAGACCATAGCATTCAAGGCAACTGAAGATCTGCCTGAAGAAAAAGCTACAGGCAATGATGAACTTCTCAGCTTGTTGGCCAAAAGATTCTACAAGATGGCCAGAAAGGACTTTAGAAGAAGATCATACAAGGAGCAGGATAAGCCAAGGTATGACAAGTCCATTGGCAATAACAAAGACATTATTTGCTTTGGTTGCAGGAAACCAGGGCATATAGTTCCTGACTGTCCAGAGAACAAGAACAAGGACAGAAGGGACAGAAAAGAAAGAAGAAAGGAGAAGGACCCCAAAAGGAATGGAAATGACAAACCTTCTTCAAGCAAGGAATAAGCATACAAGAAAAGGGTTTGTTGCTGAATCCTGGAGTGAGACAGAAGAGGAATCAGAAGCCTCATCCAGCTCCAGTGATGATGAGGATGATGCAGAAGAAAAGGAATTCTGCATGATGGCAATTAATGCCTCACAGCACAATTCAGAGGATGAAGAGTCAGAGTCAGACTCAGAAACCCAACCTGAAGAAGATCAGGTAATTAGTTCTTTTGATTTTACTTCAGAAGATTTTAAATCTGAATTTAAAGCACTGTGTTTAGACCTACTAAAGTCTGAGAAAGAGATTATCTCTCTCAGAAATCAATTATCTGAACACAATGGTTTAAAGTCAGAAAACCTCAAACTCTCTCAGGTGTTGGAGAACTGTAGGGAATAGATAGCTACACTGAAAAGTGAGCTCTCTGAGGCCAAGAAGCTTGAAGAATCCCTTAATGGGAGAAGCATCAAGCTGATGGACATCACAAGCACAGTGAACTCTAGATTCAACAGTACACTGGGCTTGGGTGCTTCATCCAGCCAACCTATAGTCCTAACAACTCCCATCAAGTTTATTTCTAGCAAGGGAAAGGGAGTTGTAGAGGTTGCCAGGAAAAATTCTGATCTGCCTCAGAAAACTGAGTCCCAGCAAAAATCGTCGAACGGAGATCGCCGATCGCCGAATGAAGATCGACGATCGCCGAACGCAGCTCGACGATCTCAGGAAAAATCGTCGAACGCAGGTCGACGATCTCAGGAAAGATCGTCGAACGCAGCTCCAAGATCGTCGAACAGAGGTCAGAACTCTGGAAACTTTTTCAAAGGCAAATCAAAATTGAATCCTAAGGGTTCTTCATCCCAAACCTTTAACCCTTATACTGAATGGATTTTACCTCCAAGGAGATATCATCCTGAAGGATATAAGAGTCAGCCAGGGATGTCTTTCATTTCTGAATTTAGAGGTTATCAACCTAGGCCCAAGGTAAACTGGGTCAAAAACAAGTGAATTGTTTCATGTGCAGGTGAAGACCTATCCAACATCTAACCAACAATGGTATTTGGATAGTGGGTGCTCTAAGCACATGACAGGGAATAAGGACAACCTCACATCCTTCAGAGCCAAGCTTGGACCCAAAGTTATCTTTGGTGATTCCAACTTTGGACAAACTAAGGGATATGGTGCAGTACAGATTGGATCAGTAACCTTCAAGAAGGTAGCATATGTGGAAGGACTGAAGCACAACCTGATCAGCATCAGTCAGCTATGTGATGAAGGCTACCAGGTGACCTTCAGCAAAACCTTATGCAAAATCAAGACAGAGGACAACACAACAGTGTTGACAGGTATAAGGAAAGGTAACATCTACTTAGTAGATTTTCTTTCAACTGATATAGATATCTGCTTGTTTAATTCAGTCTGTAGACCAAATGTTTTATGGCATAAGAGACTAGGACACCTAAACCTTAGAACTATTGCTAGGCTATCCAAGGACAACCTTGTTAGAGGACTACCTTCTGGCCCCTACAAGAAGGAAGGACTCTGCAAGGCTTGTCAATTAGGCAAGCAAACTAAAAACAGTTTTAAGTCACTTAATAAGAGTGATTCACCTAGGATATTGTATCTGTTACACATGGATCTATTTGGACCCATCACAGTACAAAGCCTAGGAGGGAAATCCTACACTTTAGTAGTTGTAGATGACTTCTCTAGATTCACTTGGGTGTTCTTTCTAAGGAAGAAGTCTGATAACTTTAAGTGTCTGACAGAGTTTCTCAAATGTATACAGATTGAGTTCAATACTCACATTGCCCTGATCAGAAGTGATCATGGGACAGAGTTTGATTCTCTTCTTATGCAAGAGTTCTGTCAGAGTGAAGGGATCAGGCATACTTTCTCAGCTCCTAGAACTCCTCAACAAAATGGGGTAGCTGAAAGGAAAAATAGAACCCTTATTGAATCTGCCACTACATTGTTGTCAGATGCTCATCTACCTCTATCCTTTTGGGCAGAGGCAGTGAACACCTCCAACTATGTGCTGAATAGAAGTCTGATACATAAACTGAAGGGAAAGACTCCCTATGAATTACTCAAAGGGAAGAAACCTAAAGTTGACTATTTTAGAATTTTTGGTTGCATTTGCTATATTCACAATAATGACAAGAAATACTTAGCAAAATTTCAAGCCAAAGCTGATGAAGGAGTGTTTCTGGGATACTCCATGATCAGCAAGGCCTATAGGGTCTATAATAAATCATCTTTGAAAATTGAGGAATCTGTTCATATTTCATTTGATGAAACTAACATGTCTTTCAAGGAGAAGATTTCTTCTACCATAGAACCTTGTGCAGGAACACTCTCTAGTTGAAGATATGAACAAGTTACAGGTTGCTCAAGAAGAAGAAAGCAGTGAAGATGAAGGGAATGCCCCACACATTGAAGCACCACTTGAAGAGCCAGTTGTTGTACCACAAGAGGAAACAACAACACAGGTTGGTGAACAATCAACACCCCCTGTTGATTTAGTAACATCAAGAGACCATCCAATTTCCCAAATAATTGGTGAACTCTCAGCTGGTGTGCAAACCAGAAATCAGGTCAACCAAAACCTGTTGCACACCTGCTTCCTTTCTCAAATTGAACCTCAGTCCATTCAAGATGCAGAGCAAGATCCACACTGGATCATTGCAATGCAAGAGGAGTTGCATCAATTTGAGAGGAATAAAGTATGGGAACTAGTGCCAAAGCCTAAGGATCATTCCATTGTTGGAACAAAATGGGTATTCAGAAATAAACTGGATGATCAAGGAGTAATTATAAGGAACAAGGCAAGGCTAGTTGCCCAGGGATATTCTCAAGAAGAAGGAATTGACTACGACCAGACCTTTGCACCTGTTGCAAGATTAGAAGCCATTAGGATATTTCTAGCTTATGCAGCTCACAAAGGCTTCAAAGTCTATCAGATGGATGTCAAAAGTGCTTTCTTGAATGGAGACATCAAAGAGGAAGTTTATGTCAGACAACCTCCAGGTTTTATCTCTCCAACTTATCCTGATTATGTTTTTAGACTAAACAAAGCATTATATGGTCTCAAGCAAGCTCCTAGAGCATGGTATGAGACCCTAGCATGCTTTCTCTTGGAAAATGGTTTTATAAGGGGTAGAGTAGACCAAACTCTTTTTATTAGAACCCATAAGTCCCATACCCTACTAGTACAAATTTATGTAGACGATATCATTTTTGATTCTACTGACTCCAAATTGTGCAGAAGGTTTTCTAACCTGATGCATTCTAAATTTGAGATGAGTAGCATGGGTGAGCTATCCTTCTTCCTAGGATTGCAAGTCAAACAACATGCTGAAGGCATCTTTATTTCTCAAACCAAATATGCTAATGAACTGGTTAAGAAATTTGGTATGTCTGAGGCATCTTGTATGAAAACACCCATGCCTACCAATGCTGTATTGGATGCTGATGAACATGGGAAACCTGTTGATCAGACAACATATAGAGCAATGATTGGCTCTTTACTGTATCTTACAGCTAGTAGACCAGATATAATGTTTGCTACATGTATATGTGCTAGGTTCCAAGTAAGCCCTAGAGAGTCACACCTAACATTAGTAAAGAGGATTCTCAGGTATGTTAAACGTTGTCCAAATCTAGGTCTCTAGTATCCAAAAGATTCAGCATTTGATTTAACTGGATTCTCTGATGCTGATTATGATGGATGCAGAATTGACAGGAAAAGCACCAGTGGAACTTGTCAGTTCCTTGGTGACAGACTTGTCTCTTGGTTTTGTAAGAAACAAACATCTGTGTCAACCTCAACTGCTGAAGCTGAATATATAGCTGCAGGCAGTTGTTGTTCACAAATATTGTGGATTCAAAACCAACTCCTACACTATGGTTACAACTTAGAGAAGTCTAAAATCTTTTGTGACAATACAAGTGCTATTTCTATAGCTCAAAATCCAGTCCTCCATAGTAGGACAAAACACATAGAGATAAGGCATCATTTCTTAAGGGACAATGTTGAAAAGAATAAAATTGAATTGCAATATATCCCAACTGATTTACAAAGGGGAGATATTTTCACCAAGCCTTTGGATGAAAAGAAACACACCTTCTTCCTAAATCAGTTAGGAATGTTAGATGAAGGAAGCCTTAAATAATCTCCAAGATTTTGAAAGCTAAAAATTGACCAAGACTAGGCAAAAATTCTGATTTTTTTTTCTTAGTGTCTAGAATTTTTCTGATCTCTGAACTGCGCTCGACGATTTCCCCACAGATCGTCGAACGGAGATCGACGATTTCCAGAATCGTCGAACTGAGTTCAGCGCCTCTCAGATAGTATGAACTATCTCTTCCGGTCAATGATCGTCGAACGGCGCTCGACGATTATGTTCACTGAACGATCGTAGAACGGAGCTCGACGCTTTCCAAGATCGTCGAACGGAGATCGACGATGTTGGAGTCTCTTCAGATTCCTTTAGAAGCCTCGATCGTCGAACTGAGTTCAACGATCTTTCCAATTCTGCGTCAAACCCTAATATAAAACTCATTTTTCGCCGTCGTTCTCTCTTGCGCTTTCAATTTCTCTGCAAGAATCTTCTTCCCTCCAAACAGTTCTACACTTGGTCGTTTTGTTTGTTGAATTTTTGCAGGTACAATGGCTGTATCAGTTGCTGTTCTAGCTGCAATGAAGTTCGATGCTGGATTCGACATTGATCTGGAATCTTTCAGCACTACTGACCAAGTTTTCCAAGACATTCTGAGTTTATTCAAGGATCAGAACTTGTCTGCCCTCATGACCACCAGGATAAAGCTGGCCTCAGATGAAATCAAGGAATGGGTTTACACTGCTCATAATCTGGACAACTCTACTATAGTTGGCTCCATTGCTGGAACTCAGGTACCTCTGACCCCCACCATTTTAACAGAGGTTTTTGGACTAAGGAATGGAGATGATTCTGCTGAGTTATCTGGAGAGGAGTTTGCTGACATACTTGCCAGGATGGGTCATCCAGAGGGAAACCCTAGCAAGTTATTCAAAGGGAACCTGTCTGTTGAGTACAGGTTCCTAGCAGATGTTGTAGGAAAAGTGCTGCTGGCAAAGCACTCAGCTCATGATACTATCTCCAGACATCAGCTCTGTCTCATGGGAGCTCTGGTGGATAAGAAAAGTCTGAACTGGGGAGAGGTCTTCTTTGACCTAATCAAGAAGAAAATCAACAAAAGCTTTGTTAATTTTGGAAGGATTATTGGAGTCTTCCTGCAGAACAAGTACCCTGCCTTGCTGGTCTCCTCTGGAGTGCACATCAATGCCTCCAAGAGACTCACCTGTGCCCTCTTTGGCAAGTGGGACATGCAAATAAGCAAGCCCAGCAGGCCCTCCTCTAGTGCTCCTTCAGGCACCAGGACTCAAAGAGTCACTCCCCCACATGTCTCTGCTCCTGCAGAAGACCTGGCTGCTGCTGTTGCTGCTTCTTCTCCTCCTCCAATTCCAACCCTACCTCTTCCATCCACCATTCCAGCTTCATCCCCCATTACCATATCCAGCCCATCTCCAACCTCAACTCCATCTCCAGACCCAATTCTACCTCCTCCTGCAGACCACTTCCACCCATTGTTCTCATACCCTCCACCAGATATCACATCATCACCTTCCATACCATCTTTCACCCTTCTGGATGACTCCTACATGTATGATTCCCCCTCATCTCCTCCTGAGTTACCCTCCTCCTCCACATCTTTTTAAGATCTCCTCCTCCACATCATTGACCAACCAACATTCACTCCATCCATATCCATCCCCTTGTTCTCCATCTCCACCATCCCCACTCCTGAGCCATCCATCCCACTCTCCAGCCCTCCACTTCAAGCATCCTCAGCTATCCCTACTCCATCTACCTCTGCTCCTGTGATTGAGCAAGTAGACCTCTCAGCCCTAGCTGACAGGTTGTATGAGCTCATTGCCCCCAGGCTATCTCTATTGTTAGAGACCTCCTTAGCTCCTCTACAATAGTCAGTGGCAGCTCTCTCTGCCAGGCTTTCCTCCCTCCTTCCTCAGGCAGCACCTCCAGCAGTGTGCCTTGATACAGATGTATCTGCATCTAGGCAGGGGGAGATGCCATATGAAGCAAGCCTTCATGCTGTTGCTGCTGCTGCTTCTGCTCCTGCTGCTGATGATACTGCTGCTGCTGCTGCTGAGATTTCTGTGTCTGCTGCCTCTTCTGATACTATTGCTGTGCCTCCAGAATGTCAGGCTCCTACTGCAGTTCTGGCAATAGACCTACAGTCTTTGCTTTCTGCCTTTGATCCTGCCTTCTTCAGCCATCTCCCAGAGATTAATGCTATCCAGCCCTCAAAAGACCTATCTAAGGCACTGGTGCCTTTCTCTGGCTGTGACCCCAGCATCATCTCTTCTTTTGTACACTCAGTGATTGCTGCTGCTGCTGTTGAAGAAAGGATTGCCTTTGCTTCTAAAATTGTTGATGCTGCTGCTGAAGATGTTCTCACTGCTGCTGAAATCCCAATTGTTTCTGATGAGCCAATATCCAAGGATTTTCTGATGACAGAGGCCACTGTTTTTGAGCCTGCTGCAGATTTTGTTGATGTTACTGCTGCTGTCACCACTTCTGCTGTTGCTGTTATTGTTTCTGCTTCTCCTCCTGTATCTGCTGCTGTATCTGCTCCTGTCTCTGCTGCTGTCCCTGCTGCTGCTGGTTCAGCTTCTGCCTCTTCCGCCTCTGTTCAATTAAAGAAAGATCTTATGAAGAAGATAGATGCTATATATGATGACCAGAGTTCTGAGACTGATGAATTCAAAACAGACTCTGATGATTCAGCTGCTACTATTGCAAGGAAAAGGAAAGCTAGGAGCAAGGTAATGAAAAGGGTTCCTCCTGCAAAAGTCAAGGATAATAATGATATTCCTTATTATATTCTGCATAACTGCCAAATTACTGAACATTGGATGCAGTATTCCAAAAACCAGTTGAAAGCCATGAAGAAGAAGAGAAAGTATGAAAAGGGCTCATCCCAGTTCCAGCACCCTCATCCTCCTCCACCACCTCCTCCTGATGCAGGTGCAGGTGGCAGCTCTGCAAGTCAAGCCCCAGCTAGAATCCAGGCTCCCTATCAACCCCATGCCAGATCCTACCAAAGGGAAAGCCAGTCTAGGGGTTCTTATTCTAGGAGAGGAGGATACAGGGGAAATCAGAGAGATTTTCAGGTTTATTCTAAAGGGCATTCCAGGCAGCACCCATACTCTAGGGGAGGACATGTTTCAGCTGATACTACTTCTGGTCCCTTCCCCTACAAGCTCAAAGAGACAGTGTCTGCCAGGCCTCCTCAAGACAATTCTTCCAACAGGTATGAGCCACCTGTACCATTTGAGGACCCTGAAAAGAATCCATCTGCTTGGACTGCTAGGATGAAGGAAATGGATGCATTAGATCAGATAAAGAAGGCCAAAGAACAAGGGCTAGACACTTCCAATATTTCTACTATGTCAGAGCAAAGACAAAAGGAGTTAGAGAGATATGCTTCCAGCAAATTCTTTGATGCAGACAGATATATGGAATTGCATCCTGCTGCTGTGGTTCCCAGGTCTGTAAAGCAAACTTACTTGGGTGCAGCAGATGACACCAGGTCCAACAAGGAAGCCCAAAACCCTAACAGAGAAATCAAGATGGTTAAAGGCAAAGAGAAGAAGTGACTTTGTAAGGTGACAATCTTTGGATTTTCTGACTGCTATCTGGATGCCATATACATATATATATATATATATCTCTGTGATGTTTCTGCCATGTCTAGCTGTTGTTTTTATGCTTTTCTAATTATATGTTGTTATTTGACTTTCCAAAGTCTGTAAATAGTAATCCTAACCCAAATAGGGGGAGATTGTTGGAACACCCTATTACTAATTTGGGTCAGGATCACTATGTCTCTAGGAATCTTTTCTTGACCTTCTATATAGCTTAATAGGTCAATTAGAATTGAGTCTAAGTGTTAGAAGTCTAGGATTGGAAGCTGCCCTGAAGTCCAAGTTTTTCAGTCTGGAGACTAAGTCTGATCGTCGAGCTCAGCACGACGATTCGTCGAACTCAGATCGACGATCGTCGAGCTCAACTTCGACAGATCGTCGAGCTCCACTCGACGATCGCTGAGCTCAACTTCACAATATCGTCGAACTCCATTCGACGATCGGTGAGCTCAGGTCGACGATTTTGACTCTGCTTTGGATCTTTATCTCTGAGCTCAGTTCGACGATCTTTGAGCTCAGATCGACGATTATTTTGCTGCTTGAGTTTTCCAGTTCGCTGAGCTCAGCTCGACGATAACAGAGCTCAGTTCGACGATTTCAGATATCTTCCAGAATTCAAATTCAAATCAGACAGGAGTTATTCTGCAATTAATTCAGAGATTTGCTAGCCGTTTTTATTTATTTCTGGACCAAGTTTCAAGGGATCTTTCAAGGAATAATTCTGTGGACTTTCCTCTAGAAGAGATTATGCAATTAAGGATGCAATCAATGCAGACCAACGACTATCTTTGACAGAGAATGATATTCTATTCTGGAACAGAGAATAAAAGACAGAATGTTTTTTGAATCAATAGAGATTAACAAGAAGAGAACACACAATACAGAGTACAGAGACTCCTTCAAAATCTTCTGTCAAAAAGAATTCTGAAGAACACTCATCAAACAGATCAAGCTTTCAAAATCCCTTCATCTTTCAAAGTGTTCAAGGCCAACATCATTTCAAGACTCCAGACACTCAACATTTCAGCCATTGCTGAAACCATCTATTGCTGGAGTTCTACCTTTGAAGGCCTATCACCCTCAAGCAAAGCTTTTCTTCCTGAAGATTTCAAGGATTCAGGGGGAGCTTTGACATCAATCCACATAGTCTTCTCAGTTGTTTGAGAAAGAGAAGACTGCCATCACTCTCTCACCCCCAGTTTGTAAAGGGTTTCTCAAACTCCCTTCAAAAGTTTGAATCTGGTTTTTGAGCACCTTGTCAAAAGCTCATTGGTGGCAAGACACCTGATCAAAAAATCTGCTTTGGTTTTTGAGCACCTTATCAAAAGCTCATTGGTGCCCAGGACACCTGATCAACTCATCCTGCAGTGGATTCCTACCTAGGGTGGTAGAAGAGTGGATGTACCCAAGTTTGGGGAATCACTATATTTCCTTGTGTCCTCTGGCTCTGCTTGTTTACTTTTTGTTTCTGGCCTTGATTTGTTTGTGCTTAGTTTTTGCATAGCTTAGTTCTGTGATTAGATTTATATTTGCTTCCCTGCTCACACTTATTACAACAATTGTTGTAAAAGTTTTTAAAAGTACTAAAACACCATATACTCTATTCACCCCCCTCTAGAGTATATCAGATCTAGTGGCATTTTCACTGTTCCTACTCAGCCTCTTCCATCTCCTCAAAAAGAAGTCTTCCCTGAAGGATCAATTCTACAGAAAATTGAAGGAATGCTTGCTGCACAAAGAAAGTATTTTGATGATTCTCTGAAAGTGGTCACTGATAAAGTCATAGCTTTAGAAAAAGAAATGAGTCGAGGATTTGCTGAAATTCAAGACAATAAAGATGAGTTTAAAAAGCTTCTGCAAATAGGTTGCAGCTAGATGAAAGGGAAAACAGAGAGCGTCGGCCGTAGGAGAGGTCGGCATCATGAGTGTCGACCCGGGCGCGGAGGTCGTCCGGGATGTCGGAGGGGGCGGCGTTGTTGTTTCGGGTTGTGACAGTCATGATGTAGAGATCCGGCGCCGTGGTGGCGGGCGGAGCGGCAGGTCGGACCAAATGTTACCACTAGGGAAAAGAGGGGAAGGCATGCGGTAGGGGAAGGGCCAGCTAGAGGAAGAGAGAAGCAAGAGAGAATAGAGGAGAGGGAGCAACCCCCTTTCTTAGCTAGATAATTCAAAGATAAAGTTTAGGGTTACAATAGGCCTCTTATATAATGAGTCTCAATAAAACAAAATAACCAAAATGTCCTTCGATTAAAACTAGACTTGCTCCCCATCCAGAATTTTCATCGGGTCTCCTGTTGTCGTGCTTCTGCCGGCGGTACCGCGATGACTAACGTCGGGCAGTACCACAGTATTATCCCCACCCTCCTTCTACGTGCGTGATCGTCGTGCGTACACCCTCCAAGGCGGTTCGCCGTCATGCAGTTCGGTAACAGTCTAATTGTAGTACTCAATCAGATAATTAACTGAAAGGGAAAACAGAGTGGTCTCACACACAAAAGAGAAACGACAAGGAGAAAAAGAAATCATGCGAACAGGGCACAAACAGGCAGAAGAAACAACTCGCGAAGGCAGGGCGCGAGAAGAGGAGTCAAGCCGCGCGGATAGGTCGTGCGGATAAGGAGAGTACACAAAATCAGGAGGAAAAGATCGATTACTTTGATACCATGTGCGAACATATAGGTAGAAACTGTAAATTGGAATAACAAAAATTTTATTATCTAAAAAAGGTGTATATTACAAAGGTATATCCTCCCTTTTATATAATGAAGGAGATGAGAGAGATTACAAAGAAGCAATGTGAGACTAAATAATTACAAGTTTATGCGGCTTTGCAAATAAACAAACCGAACAAGTCGCGCGGTTAGACAAGCAGGCTAACCGCTCGACAAGAACCAGAAGGAGAGAACAAGCTACCACAGAGAACAAGATGCCACAGGAGACCACTAGACCGCCGGTCTCCAAGTCTCTTGAGACAAACTGCTAGACCGCTGGGATACCAAACAACAACAGCCCGAAAGACAAGCCGCTGGGATAAACCGCCAGACCGCCAGGCCTACGAACAGTAACAGACCGCCCAACCTCCATACTGCAACAATCTATTGTTATTACTAGGAGAGATATCGACTCAAAGGAGTCTTGATTCGTGATAAGAAGCTTCTTAGGAGAAGGCCATGCTAGGACTTGTGCCATAGAGATAAGATGTCTTCGATCACTCCTCCCTTCTATGTGAAGATGAGGACTTAGTTTCGTGTAGAAAGTTGGCCTTTTTGAGGGTGAATAAGGGAGGAGGAATTCTGGATGTGATTTGGGAAATTTGGTTGGAGGAGGAAGACAAACCGAGGATGTTCGTTCTGCTTTAAGATGCGCGCAGAAATCTGTTTTCTGTGCGTAAGAATCTTCAACGCTATTTTTGAACATGATGCAGTCAGATCTGGGCTTTAAGCTAAACACGAAAGTTGTATCCCTTTAAAATACCTTTCCAACTAGTGGTTACACATCTTCATGCGAGTTCTGTAGCCACATGAAAGTCTGACTGAAATTGCTGGCAATAAGCGTGCAGAAAACTATTTTCTGAACATAACAGACTTCAATCCTGATTTCAAGTATGTTAAGTTCTGTACTGGGTTGCGGGCCGAATACAGAAGTTGTAGTCTTTGGAAATATCTTTCCAACGGATGGTTACATGACTTCATACGAGTCAAGTAGACTCAGGAATGGCCAAATGAAGTGGATGTACAGCCAAGTCCTTATACTGTAACTCCCGGGTTGGTATAGTGTTAGGCTTAGTTGAGTAAAGAAATGGTAAGAATAATTGTTAGGGTTTGAGTGAATTTGACCCTATGAGAATGTATTAAACAAATGGCTTGGAAACACAATTGTGCATGATTATAACTGTATAATGGAACAGGTTTGGAAGAAGGTGTGGCGCTTGGAAATCGAACGAGTAAACCGTGTATTCATGTCAATGAGAGAAGTGGACTATCCTTGTATGAATGCGATTACCGTGAAGGAAGGATGATGGTTGGTGGATACTTGATCCTTGAAAGAAATTGGAAGGGATTGATGAATGGTCATGAGGTGTGTCAAATAAGGAAATGTAAAGCGGTGCACTGCTGAGAGGTGTGTTTCCTTGCAGGTAGCAGTGTGTATTGTATGTTGTGTGAGGTGGTTTGCCACCTATATTGATGATGAACCCTTAAGTGCCTTGGGGCATGAGAATGTGAAGGGGTGTAAGTGCGAGTGTTTGACCACACTGGATTGGTAATTATGAAAAGTTGCATAGGTCGGTTGGACTTGGTTCTCAGTTTTTATTTCCCGAGGCTCCTCTCGTGTCATGTTGATGTGAAATTGCATGCGGTGTGAGTCGACATGCGGTGTTGTAATCCTGGGTTAAGGATCGTGTGGCTTGTCTACGGACTCGCTAGTCATCACACCAATGAGAGTCGACAGATAGACTTGCACGGGTGGGCCTTGGTCCTCGGTGCTTACTTCCCAAGTCACCCTTCGTGCTAGTGGATGGTTGGCCTTGGTCCTTTGGTGATATGTTCATAGAGGCACCTTCTGTGCCACAATGATAGGCCATTTTGGGCTGTGTTCTTGGTGCACATCTACCCGAGACCCCTCTGAGCAGTAGTACGCATGTGAGATCCACTATTGTGTTCTTATTGTTGAGGAGTACAGAGGCCTAGGCTTGGTAGTATGGATGCTCTCCTAGTAGTGGAGAAGCCAGCTCCACTGTCACCTCCTGGCCACGACGGTTGACGCCTGAGAGGTTAGCTACCTGATCGAAAAGTGGGAACTATAAGTCTGTGATGATATAATAGTTGCATGTGTGTGATCATGGGTGAGTCATCACATTACATTAATATCATTACATTACATTGCATACACAAGATCCTTATCATATAAGTTTGTATAAGCACTCTTATACAATAAGTTATTTTACTATTGAGCCGATCCTCAACTTATACGTCTGTATGGTCATTCATATAAGTTGAGTTACTTTATATTGTAGCTCTATATTTCATACTGCTGTTGATGGTAGAACTGCTTGAGTAGATTGTTTACTCTTTTGTTGTATTACTCTGATACACACTGATATTGTTACTCTTATACCACCTATTTGTACTTCGGCTCATTTATATATATTGTACTTTGTCCTTTTCTCCACCATATACCGAGGAGTTGCCCGGGGAGTGGATGTGATAGCTACTAAGTATTTTGACTAATTGTTGCTACGTCTTCCTTTTTAGGAGGAAATCCCGCAGATAGAGCAGCAGCAGGTTACACAGGAGGACAACCAGGCCAGGGGGATATGGCTTGATGCGACAGTACCGTTGTTGTTGTCGGTGACTAATGTGAGTATTTTGTAGAGAGACTCTTTGTAGCCTTTGGGCATGTATTCTGATGTATTAGAAGCCTTGGTTGCTTCTTATTTCTATTGTACTTGTGGACTTATATACTAGTGTGTATTTTGACTTCTGTTTTTATATTCTTTGTGTTGGGTTGGCATGGATGATATGATTAGCGGGCAGGATATGCGTCTTGTGGTACAGTTAGCCCGTGTGCTAATGATATCGCAAGGCAGCTGTTTTGGGCATAAGACTCCCCTCATGCCGTGTTTTGTGTTCCGGGAGGGGGGATATTACAAATGATATCAGCTTGCTATGATCCAGAACTAAAGAAGTCGTTCACAATGGATCCACTCCCATTCAATTAGTCAGTTTGGGGACAAACTGACTTAGCAAAAGCAGTAATGTGCCCATATCTAATTCACACTAAGTCTGTCCAATTTTGACCTTATGATTAGCCAACCTGACCTTAAGTTTGTACCTTACGTGTAGATACCAGTGGACATTGAAACAGTGGGGGCACTCCCACCCCTCCCGCATCCACTCAGTTCCAGCGATCAGAGTTGGGATAGACGCTCACATCCATTCTAGATGCCTTTAGGTCTCAACAGGCCCTGATATAGCAACAGGCTCTAGGCTCAAACTGGTTGAGCACTTTTCAGGCTCTCTACCCTCCTGCCTACTTCGGGATAGAGTCGGCCATGCGGATGGAAGAATGGCTCAACATAGTGCAGGAGCTGTTGGTAGGAATCCGTTGCCCAAACAACATGGTTGTGATATTGGTAGTGTATGCCCTTGAACTACACGCCAAGAGATGGTGGAAATCCCTGATGGGTTCGACCTTCCAGGGTCGGGTTTATACAGAGATCAGTTGGACGGAGTTCTCTTGAGCCTTTTTGGAACACTTCATCCTGTCGACCGTTAGAGACGAACTCGAGGAAAGATTCCTACAGCTGAAGCAGGGATCCAATTCGGTCACATAATACCAGAGGGATTTTCAGCATTATGCAAGGTTTGCTGAATCCTACGAGTTAGATGATTGAGGTTATGCTAAATGGTTCTACAAAGGCTTGCGGATCCCCAGAGGCAGTCCCTTTTGTTTATAGCAGACTCGAGTTTAGCTAAGATCATCGATATGGCAAAAGGTTGGAGGCAAATCATCTGGGGAGTAATAAGAGACTTGCGAAGGGTGTAATGGAGGCTGGCCCTAGTTATAAAAGGAGTCAGGAAAACCTGGGAAGAGGAAATAATAGATGCGAAGGTTACTTCCGTCAGAATTTCAGAATGGAGTGCCCGACACCGCAGCCAACTCTACCACCACCGCAACTACAATACCTACAACCTAGTGAGCAACACGAGCGAGCCTGCTTCTAATGCAACCAACCTGGCAACATTCGACATCACTGCCCACAGCTAAGTGGGAATGCTCTCCCTGCCCTTCCTTCGATATCTCCACGAGGTCGGGGCCATGTGCGTGGACAAGGATGAGGACCACGAGGAAGGAACCTCGCGCCTGCTCGGGAGAAGGTGTTTGCACTAGACATGGAGCAGGAGAGGAATCCCCAGGAGGTGATTGCAGGTACGTCGTAATTTGGTTAATATGTTATGAGCATTTCCTTTCGATTGCCTAGGATATGCTGGGAATTTAGCTTTGAGACGTTATAATTGATACTTAGGTACCGTGATGGTTGGTGGGAAACCGGCCTATACTTTATTCGATACCGGTGCCACACACTCATTTGTGTCGGCAGACTTCGTTAGAGGCTTGGAAGGAGTGCAATACTTCACTGGTATTACTCAGAGAGTACGCCTCCCACACGGCTTGGAGATGACTGCAACCGCCAAGTGCGAATTGGAGATACTTCTTGGGGGAAGGACCTTTGAAACCCCTGCCATATTTTTGAGAATGCCAGAATTCGACCTCATTCTGGGCATGATATGGTTGGATTGGCACCACTCTAGAATTGATTGCGTGGAGAAATGAATTTACTTGAGACATGGATACAATAAGTCATTTTGCAAGGTATAAGATTCTCACCACGTCTGTTATTATCTTCAATTCAGGCCTTGAAAGCCCACATGAAGGGGGATGAAGTTTACATGATATGTTTCGAATTGAAAGAGATGATAATAGATATGAAGGGTGTGCGAGTGGTGAGGGATTTTCCTGAGGTATTTCCCGAGAAGCTGCCGGGATTTCCCCCGCATCAAGAGGTGGACTTTTAAATCAAGTTAGTACCGGGTGCCAAGAACATCTCTAGGACCCCGTACCGAATGGCCCCGAAGGAACTCGCAGAGTTTAGAGTTCAGTTGCAAGAATTGGTAGAATCAGGGTTCGTCCGCCCCAGCTCATCACCTTGGGGAGACCTTGTTTTATTCATTAAGAAGAAGGACATAACGTTATGGTTATGTATAATTACTAGGAGCTCAACCGTTTAACTATGCAGAACACCTACACTCTACCCCGTATAAATGAGTTATTTGATCAACTGGTGGGAGCGCATTAGTTTTCCAAATTGGATCTGCGCTCGGGGTATTACTAATTGAGGATACAAGAGGAAGATATCCAAAAACGATGTTTAGCTTGAGATATGAGCTATATGAGTTCACTATGATGTGTTTTGGGATCACGAACGCTCCTTTAGTGTTCATGAGTCTAATGAGCAAAGTATTTGAGCCATACCTAGATGTCTTCGTCATCATCTTCATCGATGATGTTTTAGTCTATTCAAAGACAAAAGAGGATCATGTGGAACACTTGGCCTTGGTGCTAAAAAATTTAAAGGAGCATACCTTGTATGCCTAGTTCAGCTAGTGTGAATTTTGGCTCCAAGAAGTTGCCTTTTTAGGACACGTGATCAGTGGTGCTGGGTTAGCGGTGGATCTGGCCAAGGTGCATGCCATGAAGGAATGGTCGCCTCTGATGTCAACAGCCGATGTACGGAGTTTCCTTGAACTTGCTGGGTATTTTTGCAAGTTTGTGAAAGGATTCTCAAAGATAGCCCCCCTCACTGCCCTGACGAAGAAAGGTATGCCATACGAGTGGACACCCCCGTGCAAAGCCGCATTCCAAGAGCTGAACGACAGACTCACCTCCACGCCCATCCTATCCCTTCCATCTAGGAAGGAAGGATTTCAAGATTATACCGATACATCATACCAGGGTATGGGGGCAGTGCTGTAG
The DNA here is from genome assembly GCA_039583875.1 of Platanthera guangdongensis. Taxonomy (NCBI): domain Eukaryota; kingdom Viridiplantae; phylum Streptophyta; class Magnoliopsida; order Asparagales; family Orchidaceae; genus Platanthera; species Platanthera guangdongensis. The sequence continues at coordinate 11,254,354 of CM077160.1, read as the reverse complement.
CATGAGCATGTGATCGCTTATGCTTCGAGACAACTGAAGAAGCATGAACCTAATTATCCCGTCTATGATCTGGAGTTAGGGGCAGTAGTGTTCGTCCTGAAGGTTTGGAGACATAATTTATACATTGCCCACTGTGAGATATTTTCGGATCATAAGAATTTAAAGTACGTTCATACACAAAAGGAGCTGAACCTGAGACGATGGCGGTGGCTGGATTTTTTATGTGATTATGAATTTACCTTGAATTACCACCCCAAAAAAGCAAACTCCGTAGCTGCTGTTTTGAGAAGGAAGGTACCAGAAACAAGCCCTGAGTCCCGATTGATGAGTATGAAATTAGCTCGGATGCTTGAAGAGATGGATATTACCCTGGTGTATAAAGACCATTCTGAAGGGTATACGAAGTACCTAACTATAGTGAGCATAATTTGTGAAATTCAGGACCGAATACGGGCAGATCAAGAAAAGGATGGTGCTCTGGCACTAATGTTTAAGTCAATTGAAGATGGGTCTACTAACGAGTATTCCCTAAAAGACGGCCTCGTTTATTTCTGTGGCCGGCTCTACATTCCCAAAGGCGGTAAAATTAGGGAAGATATCTTGAGAGAGGTACATTGTTCTCAGTATTCAGTGCATCCTGGGACTGCCAAAATATAAGCTGACTTGCGAAATACCATGTATTGACTAGGAATGAAAAGAGACGTCAGATATTTTGTTACGCACTGTGAGTCCTATCAAAGGGTGAAGGCGAAATGCAAGAGCCCTGGGGGAATATTACAGTCGTTGCCCATCCCCGAGTGGAAGTTTGAGGATATCTCCATGGACTTTGTTCACGGTTTGCCTCACTCGCGCTCAGGGAATGATTCGGTTTGGGTAATCGTGGATGGCCTGACAATGATAGCCAGGTTTATTCCTATGAAGAAAGAGGCACTTGTGGATGTTTTGGTTCGCCTCTTTGTGGAGTAGTTTGTACGGTACCATGACATGCCAAAGACAATCGTTTCTGACTGGGATGATCATTTTACCTCTAGAGAATGGAAGACGGTACTGGCATATTTGGGCTTACGCCTTACCTTCAACACAACGTTTCATCCTCAGACGGACGGGCAGTCTGAGAGGACCATCAAAACTTTGGAATATTTGTTAAGATTGTGTGTGTTGGATAGAGGAGAGCCATGGGAAAGGCTCTTGCCTCTGGTAGAATTCTCATATAATAACAATCATCAAGCCAGTATCAGGATGGAACCCCATGAAGCCCTTTATGGAAGAAGGTGTAGAACCCCCTTGTCATGATTGCAAGATGAGGATCCGAAGGTGTTGGGAATTGAGTATATTGACAACACAGATACTAATGTTAGGTTAATACGAGACCGCATGATTGAGGCTCAAAGTCGGCATGCTAAGTATTATATTGCGAAGCACCGAATGGTGGAATTTCAAGTGGTTGATAAGGTGTTCCTGAAGATCCGGCCGATGCATGGATTATCACTGGTACGTGGTGTGAAGAAACTAAACCTAAGATACGTTGGGCCTTATGCTATATCAGAGAAGATTGTCCCTTTGTCCTATCGATTAGAGCTACCACTAGAGCTAGAGAATCTACATGGCGTATTCTATGTGTCATCACTTTGGAAGGCGCTGTTGCGACCCGAGCAACATGTCCTCACCAGAGATGGAGTAGTGGAAAATGATAGATCTGTTCAACTAGAGCCGGTGCAGATTGTGGACTCTGAAACAAGGAGCTTGCGGCGGAAAAGTGTCCAGTTGGTAAAGGTTTTGTGGTATAATCATGGGAAGGAGGAGTATACTTGGGAGCCAATGGACTTGATGCAAAAGCACTACCTGGACCTGGAGTTATTTCCCCAAGGTAATCTTAAAAGCATATTTTAATTTAATTTCATGGTTTACCTCCTCATCGCCTTAGCCTGATTTCGGGGATGAAATCTTTTATTTTGTTTATAGGATTTGTAACATCCCGTTTCGCGCAAGGCACCTGGCGCGCGTTCTGAGTCAAGAAACTTGACTCAGGCTCGGGGTGCACTGACAAAAGTGTCGAGTGTGTTGCATGAAGGGATGGGTAGAGTGTTACCCAACGAATTGAAGGGAATGGTCTAGAGAGAATGACTAAGGGAAATTTGTTAGATATCATCAAGGATATCCGACTAGTTCATCGAATATAGTGGAGAATTTGACGGGATTGAAGTTGGAAATTTGGCCAAGGAGAATTCGTCGATTATCACCAGATAATTCATCTAAATGAGGTAAATTTGTCGAACGCTAAATTCGTCGAACGCTAAATTTGTCGAGCACTAATTCGTCGAACTGATGTAAATTCGTCGAATGTTAAATTCGTCGAATGCTACATTTGTCGCATGTTAATTCATTGATCTGAGGTTAATTTGTCGAACTGAGAATTAGTCGAGCTAACTCGATGCCATTCGACGATATAGTTTGTGGCACTGAGTGGACTCGACACCACTCAACACCATTTGACTTGGAAAATATTTGGGAGGATTTGCGTCGATTGCATTGAGTGCACTCGACGCCATTTGCCGGAAGGCGTCGAGTGCGCTGAGTGCACTCAACTCCACTCAACACTTTTTACTTTGATTATTCAGAGAATGGTGGCATCGACTGTGTTGAGTGCACTCGACACCACTCGATGATTAGTCGAGTAAAGGAGTAAACCCGACATTTTTAACATGAGTGTTGTGCTTGTAAAGGCATTTAGTTGTGTCGACGAATCTCGATGATTCGTCGAGTTTGAATATTATACTTAATGATTTGAACTTGGGAAGTGCTGGACTATGTATGTCTTTGAGTGGACTCGACGAATCACGATGATTCGTCGAGTAAGAGCTACTTAATCGATGAATTTGGACTTAGCAGATTTTTGGCCTACGTTTCGTGATTCTTGTACGCGGTCTAAACCGAATTTTCGGGAATTGCACCAAATGGTAATATTGAATGCATCTTTTCATTATGACATATTTAAAGTTATAAATGGGTGGTCCACTAATATGGCGACACATGACAATTGAGTTAAACCTAATACATTGATTATAAAAGGAAGAAGCCGAAACCCTAGCCGTCTCTAATCATTCCTGCCAAGCCGTTGTTGTACGAAACCATCAGAGAGGAAGAGATCGCCAGAGTCGCCCGTTTCCGTGGAAAATGCAGCCAACGAAGAGAAGAACCATGCCACTGAGGAGGATGACAAGATCCATGGCCAGAAACCTCGGAACCGCCAGAAATGAGGTGAGCTTCCTACCCACTCCCTTGGTGCTAGATCGATAGTTATTCCTAGGATATATATCGACTCAAAGGAGTCTTGATTCATGTAAATGTTTACTTTAGGATTGAAAATGACCTAGAGGGGGGTGAATAGGTCCAATATAATTATGTCTCCCCTTTTCTTTAATCAGAATACTGCTTTATATAAAGTGATTTACTCAATCAGATAATTAACATAAACAAAACAACAATTAACATAAATAACACAACACAACAAATCAGCACACACATCATAATGCACACAAATTTATATTGGTTCACCGATTTATGGGTACATCAACTTTCCCACTTCACCTATCTAGCAATGAACTAGATTCGACCAAACTCCTCCTCTTTACTTTACTCAGATCTTTAGATCTTACAGCTCAGAGCCCACCGACTCCTACAACTCAGACTTCAGAAGTCTTACCACTCAGATCACCAAGATCCTACACCTCAAGTTCTTTCCAAGAACTCTATCTCAAAATGAATCCTCACTCCTACTTCTCAGGCAACCAATTCCCTACAACTCAGAGAAATTTCAAATTCTCCTACCTCAGCCTTTATAACACAGGATTACAACAACAAGAGAATAAATCTCCTCCACTCAGATCTACAGATAGATCTTACAAATTGAATATATCATAGAAATGAATCAGAAAATGTCACCCAGTATGAGATTTGAGTAACTGCTTCTTGATCTGATCTTGATGATTGTGTTTCCTTTGATTTTAACAAGATAGATCTAATCAAACCCTTCTTAGCTTTTCAAAGCTTCTTGAAGCAGAAATTAGGGTTGATCTAGGCTGGAGAGATGTTGTAGATGATTCTAGATCAGACCTCTCTCCACATTCGAAATTGTAGCTGAAGCTTCAAAGTTGGCTTCTTCTTATTTATTTTTGGTTCTTCCTTTTTTCTCTATATCTCTATTCTTCTGAAGACTGCATACCTTTAAATAGGCTCTGATAGGAGTAACCGGCTGATACAATTAATAACTGATAGTTCTGACAGTTGTCTGTACCTCCGTCTTGATATCTGTACTTAGGAAATAATTCTACTAAAGTGTTGAGACTTGGCTGTGAAATGTGTTGACACAAGTCCTGGGTGTCGACACATCTCCTGTAGTGGTGTCAACACACTTCTGAATGTATCGACAAAGCTCTTCAACTTGTCTCGATGCAACTTCTATGGAATGTGTCGACACAAGTCCTGTGTGTCGACAAAGTTATCTTCAGTCTTGTTACAGCTTGATTATAGTGTGTCGACACTAGTCCCGAGTGTCGACACAGTTGTCTTTAGTCTCGACACAACTTGAATAGAGTGTGTCGACACTAGTCCTAAGTGTCGACATAGTTGTCTTTAGTCTCGACATAGTTTGAATAGAGTGTGTCGACACTAGTCCTGAGTGTCGACACAGTTGTCTTTAGTCTCGACACAGTGTGTCGACATAATTGTCCTTAGTGTCGACATAACTTTTCCTTTTCTTGACACAATTTGTTCTGTGTGTCGACACTAGTCTCGAGTGTCTACACAACTTTCATCTTGACACTAGGCCCAAGCACTGATATCTATTCAAAGGAGTCTTGATTTATGTAAATATTTACTTTAGGATTGAAAATGACCTAGAGGCGGTGAATATATCTAATTTAATTATGTCTTCCCTTTTGTTTAATCAGAATACTGCTTTATATAAAGTGAATTACTCAATCAGATAATTAACATAAACTAAACAACAATTAACAGAAATAACATAGCACAACAAATCAGCACACGCAGCACAATGCACATAGATTTATAGTGGTTCCCCAATTTATGGGTACATCCACTTCCCCCCTTCGCCTATCTAGCAATGAACTAGATTCGGCCAAACTCCTCCTCTTTCATTTACTCAGATTTTTAGATCTTACAGCTCAGAGCCTACCCGGTTCCTACAACTCAGACTTCACAAGTCTTATCACTCAGATCACCAAGATCCTACACCTCAAGTTTTTTCCAAGAACTCTACCTCAGAATGAATCCTCACTCCTACATCTCAGGAAACCAATGCCCTATAACTCAGAGAATTTTCAACTTCTCCTACCTCAGGTAATCCTAGCCCTACCTCAGCCTTTATAATACAGGCTTACAACAACAAGAGAATAAATCTCCTCCGCTCAGATCTACAAATAGATCTTTTTAATTGAATATAACAGAGAAATGAATCAGAAAATATCACATAGTATGAGATTTAAGTAACTGCTTCTTGATCTGATCTTGATGATTGTGTTTCCTTTGATTTTGACAAGATAGATCTGATCAAACTCTTCTTAGCTTTTCAAAGCTTCTTGAAGTAGAAATTAGAGTTGATTTAGGCTGGAGAGATGTTGTAGATGATTCTTGATCAGACCTCTCTCCACCTTCTAAATTGTAGCTGAAGATTCAAAGTTATGCTGCTTCTTCTTTATTTTTGGTTCTTCCTTTTTTCTCTATATCTCTATTCTTCTGAAGACTGCATCCCTTTAAATAGGCTCTGACAGGGGTAACAGGTTGATCCGGTTAATAACTGACAGTTCTGACAGCTATCTGTACCTCCGTCTTGATATCTGTACTTAGGAAATAATTTTGCTGAAGTGTTGAGATTTGGCTGTGAAATGTGTTGACACAAGTCCTGGGGGTTGACATAGCTCATGGAGTGGTGTCGACACACTTCTGAATGTGTCGACAAAGCTCTTCAACTTGTCTCGACACAAATTCTATGGAATGTGTCGACACAAGTCCTGTGTGTCGACATAGTTGTCTTCAGTCTCGTTACAGCTTGATTATAGTGTGTGGACACTAGTCCTGTGTGTCGACACAGTTGTCTTTAGTCTCGACACATCTTGAATAGAGTGTGTCGATAGTAGCCATGAGTGTCAACACAATTGTCTTTAGTCTCGACACAGTTTGAATAGAGTATGTCGACGCTAGTCCTGAGTGTTGACACAGTTGTCTTTAGTCTCGACATAGTGTATCGATACAGTTATCCTTAGTGTCGACATAACTTTTACTTGTTACGACACAACTTGTTTAGTGTGTGTCGACACTAGTCCTGAGTGTCGACATAACTTTCATCTTGACTCAAAACTTCTACCTTAAGTGTGTCGACACTAGTCCTAAGTGTCTCGACACTTTGTACTTAGCTTTATTAACCTGCACACATAAACTTAACATCCATCAATGACAACAATGTGTATATTATTGAGCTGAGAAGACTTCTTCAAATCAAGTACATTGAGACCAATGTACTAAACAATCTCCCTCTATTTGGAGAAGTCATAACCCCAATACAATGATATACAACAGGATACCAAAAAATAAAGATAAAGACATTTAAACATACATTGCAGTTCAGTAAGTGAATTATCACAGATAAACACACAAACTTAATAATAATGCTGAGTAGAAAATAAGGCAAACAATTTCAGTCCTACTTAATCAACACATGAAGCGTAGAATAAGCAATAATTTACATTAATTGTTCATCACATAATTTACTGATACAAGTTTTATTTACAGAATAGTTACAGATCAAAATGTTCATAAGAAATATAAAACGTAGAAAGTCCTAAGGCAGCTCAGGTTCCTTAATAACTATGCCTTTGCCTGATTGTATTTTGGCTTTCATTTCAGGCTCCTTGTCCTCAGCAACTTCCTTACCTTTGGCTTCCTTAGCTTTAGCTTTTGCTATTGCTTCATCCTTCAGACTTTGCCTCTCAAAATAATGATATGGCTTTGGGAAATACTTGCTGGGCTCTATGGATTTAGCAGGAAGCTTTCCTCTCTTCAAATCTTGCCTGAAATTCTGAATCACATCTTGTTGTTTCAAGTGTTTAGCCCATTACTGTTCAGAATACCATTTCCCTCTGTCAGTAATATTAGCATTCAAAGCTTTCCATGCAGTAAGAATGATTGATCTAGAGGTTGGACTCCATTGCTCAAAATCAGGTTAGTCTCAGTCTATTCTCTAAACCTTTTCTTTGATAACTGAGCCTCAGTCTCTGGAGCAGTAGCAGGCCTATCCACTTTATGAAATATTACATTCTTATCTAAGCCTTGGGGAGGGATATACATGTGGTGAATAGCTGCTTGAGCAGACTCAAAATTGGCTGGGGCTGCAGGAGGAAGTAATTCAGTAGGAGGTGCATGAAGTAGAGGTGGTTGTTGACAACCAGATTCAGCTGTTTGATTACCCTCATACCATAAGGGAGGAAATCCTAAAGTATCTCTGATATTGTTTGCAATCCAGGTAGCTTGTTCAGCACTTGCCTGAATCATGACTCTCTCCCCCTTTATGACTTCTCTCTCAATATGATCTCTTAGAACATTCTTTTGAAATCTGACCTGTCCATCAATATAGTTAATACATGTAATCACTGTATTCTTAACCCTCAGTAAATTATTATCCAAAGTTTTGTAAGAATTTTTGATATCCTTAAGGAGAGATTCAGAATGACTGTGCAGTTTGGAATTAATATCTATGCCAGTAGAATCAATTTTGCTTTCCAAAGCAGTAGTTTGGGTCTTAATTTCTCCCAAGGTAGTTTCATGCATCACTATCAGATTCTCATTCAGTCTGTTTTGATTTTCAAGGACATAACCTTGCTTGATTGCCACATCATCTTGGAGTCGCTTGGCATCATGTTGTTGCTTTGCCAGATAAACTACTGCATGAGCCCCTTTCTCAAAGAATGAAGTCATTTCAGTTTTCAAAAGATTGACTTCAAATCTTATGGACTTGATCTCTTGGGCTAGCTGAAATTGCAACTCCTTGTTGCTTTCATCCACATATTTCTCTAAGCCTTGCCTTTGCTTATCAAGTATTAGCTATAGTCACACAAGCAAAGAGTTGTGATCTATTGTAGGAGTAGAGGGTGGTCCAGACTGAAGGTATTGCTTGTAGCTCTTGCTCTTCTTCTTTATTACAGAAAGTTTTCTTTTCTTCTGTTGAGAAGCATCTGCATCCTCAGATTCAGAAGAACTAACCTCTTCAACTTGAGGTGTCTCTATAGATTTCTCAGTAACGGGGGCCAACTCACCCTCAATCCATGTACCTTCTTGATTAATAGGGATATTATCCACAATAATATTTGCATGCTGAATTTCAGCATCAGGTATCTCAATATGAGAATCTACAATTCTTTCTTCCTGAATTTTTGTATCCTTTATCATTGGAACTTCTTCTTCAGTCTCTTGTAGAGTTGCTTCTTCCATCACTTGATCAGATATTTCATGTGCAGGAGCTTGTGACCTTTCTATGTCTTGTACCACATCCATTATAATGGTTGTTGCTATATCTATTGGCATTTCTGTGAGGTTCTCCCCCTTAGATAAATCTCTTTCTGGGTTGATCTCCCCATGCACTTGTGCACTGGTATCAGGTAATTGCCTAGGAGACCTGCCTTGTACTTCCTCTGGATTTTCATCTGAACTGAAGTTTACCTCTTCTTCAGAATCACTAGAGGATACTACTTCCTCTATCTCTGATTTCTTGCCTTTTATCTCCTTTTTCTATTTAGGTGGAGGAGTTTCCTTAATCAAGACACTGTCCCACCTACACAGGATTCTTAGGTCCATCCTCCTCATATGATTGACCTTAGTTCCATGTTTCTGATTGATGCAATCTGGAATGACCTTTACCAAATAAAAACTAATTATTCTGCCCATATTGGGATTCTGAATTCCTTCTACACTCTTATCAAACAACACTCTATTCCTGTCAGTATTGATTTTGAAGAAAATTCTAGTCATTAGATTAAACATGACATTAGAAATTCTGTCATGTGCTCCAGTCTTATAGAGGAGCCCCTTTCCTACTATTTCTGACATAATTTACCTTGGGAATTCATTCCCTTTCTATTGAAAGAATGTCCAAAACTAGTGGTTGGAGGTAGTCCACAAAAAATTAGTGCCTCAGCTGTCTTGGTTGAATCAAGTTCATTATCCTGTGAAATTCTTGGAATCTTAAAAACTTTAGATAGTCTTTTGGCAGTTACCTTTATCCTTTCTCCATTAACAGTGGATTTTATCTTGTCAGAGTTAGAGTTTAAGGAGGCATTAGAGAAAAATTCAGATACCTCTCTCTTCCAGATCTTGCTTGGTTCTGAAAGAAGATACTCCAACCCTGCCTCATTCACAAGGTCAATCACTTGCCTTATATCTTCAGAAGCAGTGTCGAATGCATTGCACACTAGTTAATATCCCTCGTTGATGTGATCGTCCATCTTTGGTGCCATTCTAGTTGAAAGATCTTGAGATTGAAGGAGTGTCGACTATGGATTTCTAGGTCTTGACACAAAACAATTAGTCTCTTAAGATTACTGGCGAGTGAAGTCGACAAAACCTAACACCTACTATTTATAGATCAGTTTTCTGAAGGTGAAAAGGCGTGCTGCATTTAGTGATTTTCTCAATATTGGGAAATTTCTGGAGTCGACAAAGAAAACCTAAGCTGTCGAGATGTGTCGACATGTGTCGACACAAGGTTTATATTTCTCGATACAGACCTAAAGGTCTCGACACAAACTTGTAATATCTCGACACACAACCTCTTATCAGTGTCGACACACATCCATTAATCAGTGTCGACACATAGTCACGTGTCTCGACACACCTTCTCTACTAGTGTCGACACACGCTGTGGTGTCTTGACACACCTGTACTAATAATATCGACACACACCCTGGTGTCTCAACATATTTCTTTGACTTAGACAAATTTTGAGTTCTGACTTATATTTCCTGACTAATTAAAGAATGTTTTTTAAAATATTTGTATTCATAATTAATCATCCTTTTAAGTGTAATTATTTATTCAATATTCAACATGCCTTGTTCAAATTTAAAATAATTGAACTTACTTTCATCTAGGAGCTTTGTAAAAATATCAGCAACTTGTCTTTCAGTTGGAATATGTTGTAAGCTAATATTTTCTTTTTCTACATTCTCTCTGAGAAAGTGATATCTAATTTCTATATATTTAGTTCTACAATAAGAGACAAGATTATTGGCAATAGAAATTGCACTAGTAGAATCATAGAACATAATATATTTAATTAGCTGAATACTGTAGTCCAGTAGTTAATGTTGAATCCACAACAGCTGTGCACAACAACTTCCAGCAGATATGTACTCTGATTTTGGTGTAGAGATAACAACACTTGTTTGCTTCTTGCTACTCCAGCTGATAAGTCTTTTCCCTAGAAACTGATAAGTTCTAGAAGTGCTTTTTCTGTCTTCTTTACATCCTGCAAAATCTGTATCTGTGTACCCAGTAAGTTCAAAATCACTATCCCTAGAATACCAAAACCCAAGATTGGGTGTGCCCTTAAGATACCTCAGTATTCTCTTAAAAACATTATAATGAGACTCTTTGGGGCATGCTTGGTACCTAGCACAGACACATGTTGAGAACATAATATGTGGCATACTAGCAGTTAAATACAAGAGTGATCCAATTATGCCTCTATACAAGGTTTCATCAACTGGTTTTCCAGATTCATCCTTGTGTAGTAACATTGTAGAACCCATTGGAGTTCTCATTGTAGAAGAATTCTTTATACCATATCTCTTAATCAACTCCTGAGTAAACTTAAATTGAGAGATGGATATTCCATCCTCAGATTATTTAACTTGGAATCCCAAGAAGAACTTTGTCTCACCCATGATGCTCATCTCAAACTTGCCTTGCATAAGCCTTGTAAATGTGCTCCACAATATCCTATTGGTAAACCCAAAAATTATGTCATCTACATAAATCTGGACTAAGATGCTTGAACATTTGGTGTTCTTAAGGAATAGTGTCTTGTCTATCTTTCCTCTAGAGGACTTGTTCTCTATAAGAAAGGTAGAGAGGGTCTCATACCAGGATCTAGGTGCCTGTTTTAACCCATACAAAGCATGTGTAATCTGAAAACATAGTTTTTGTGTTTAGGGTTAATAAAACCTGATGGCTGCTCTACATACACTTCTTTCTTCAGTGTACCATTTAGGAATGCTGACTTTACATCCATTTGGTAGACTTTGTATCCTTTGAATGCTGCATGGGCTAAAAACAATCTAATGGCTTGTAGCCTAGCTACAGGTGCAAAGGTTTGGTCATAATCTAATCCTTCATCTTGTCTATATCCTTTAGCCACTAATCTAGCTTTGTTCTTGACTATAACCCCATACTTATCTAATTTATTTCTATAGATCCACTTAGTACCTATGATATTGTGATCACTAGGTCTAGGAACTAGACACCAAACTTTGCATCTCACAAGTTGATTTAACTCTTCTTGCATAACCATAATCCAGTTGGGATCTGAATTGGCATCTTCAAACCTTTTAGGTTCTACCTGCGAGAGAAAACTAGAGTATAGAATCTCATTGTGATGTCTACTTCTAGTTGTCACACCTAATCTGGCATCAACTATTATTTGATCTATAGGATGATCTCTAAGGTGTCTAACAGCTACAGGAAGATGTCTATTATCACCTAGTGCTGTAGGAGGATTAGGGTGATTCTCTTTCTTCCCCTGAGCAGATGCAGTATCTTCTATAAGAACTTTTATATTGTCCCTAATGTCCATTCTATACTTTACAACACCTAGACTAGAGCTGTTAGAGATATCATTACATAAAACAGATGATTCATCAAATACTACATTAATAGATTCTTCTACAACTTGATGTTTCAAGTTGTAGATCCTATATGCTTTGCTATGAAGACTATACCCAACAAAGATTCCTTCAAAGGATTTCTCTGAGAACTTGGTTAGATAAGTTTTCTCATTGTCCAAGACATAACACTTACTTCCAAAAATTCGAAAGTAGGACAAATTTGGTTTTCTGCCATTCATTAGTTCATAGGGAGTCTTGTTGTGATACTTATTGATCAATACTTTATTTTGAACATAACAAGCTGTGTTTAAAGCCTCAGCCCAAAAATATTCTGGTAGAGATGTATCACTCAGTATAGTTCTAGCTGCCTCAATAAGAGTTCTATTTTTCCTCTCAGCAACTCCATTTTGCTGTGGTGTTTTTGGAGAGGAAAACTCCTGAAGGATCCCTAGCACCTTACAGAAATTTGTCATCCTTTCAGATTGAAATTCTGTACCATGGTCACTTCTAAGTTTGACCACAGTACATCCCATCTCATTCTGAATTTGTTTGAAAAAATCAGTAAGGATGCCTAGAGTTTCACACTTTTTCCTTAAGAAGAACACCCAAGCAAACCAGGAGTGATCATCCAAAATCACATAACTATAAGACTTACTTCCCGAACTAAGAACTTGTATAGGACCAAATAGATCGATATGAAGCAAGTACAGATACCTCTTAGTGTCATTGGATAGAATACTCTTAAAGGAGACTTTTGTTTGTTTGCACTTCTGACTTGCAGGACATATGCCTTCTTTGGAGCAGTTTAGTTATGAGCTATTTCTAACTAAGTCCAAAGAAAATAGTTTTCTCATAGCTTTGTAGTTTAAGTGAGGCAGCCTCTTGTGCCACTTTACACACAAAAGTGTCTTTCTCACTAGCTACAAGACATACTGGTGATTGTTCATTTATACCAAGGAAATTTAGAAAATAAATGTTTCCACTCCTAGTGCCTGACAAGATGATCTCTTGATCACTTGAATTCCTTATCAGACACTTGTCATTGTGGAAGACAGTTTCATATCTTTTATCACAAAGCTGACTTATGCTTATCAGAATGTGGTTCAATCCTTCCACATAAGCAACTTTAGTGATGGTAACTAGGCCATTAGAAATGTTACCATATACCTTGGTGAGTCCTTTCTCTGACCCTTCAAAGATGAATTTTGGTCCATTCTTAACTAGAGTGTAGTCTCTTAGTAAACTCCTTGATCCAGTCATATGCCTGGAACATCCACTATCCAAGCAACATATTGGCCTGTTAGTGGTACTTGGCTCCACCTTCAAACACAAATTTAGTTCACCTTAGGAACCCAACAAGTTTTGGGGACTTGATTCCTGTTAGGCTTTGCTGTGTGAAACACAACAAACTTTCTAAATAAAGGTGGTTGAAATTTATATGAAGGACCTGTTGGATTATACCAACAATCTAGGGCAAAATGCCCAACCTTCCCACAACACCAACACTCAAATCCGTTGTATCTTTTCTTTGGTTGCATATTTGAAGTTGTTCTCTTATGCAACATAGAATTCTCATCCAATTTCCAAGGTAGAGGTGCATAATTCACACCCTTACCTTTCAGATTTGAGTGAGCTACACTGGGATCAGCCCCAAGAATTCCTTGGCTTCTTGGTTTGATCACTTTCTGTGGTGGTTCTTGACCTATATTACCTTTTAACATCTGATCCTTCTAGCAAGGCTCTTTATTGACCTTGCTGGAAGAGCACTCAGACATCATATGTCCAAGAATACATGATCTCAAGCATATGCTAGAAGGCAGATACTTGACTGGGTGCCTATCTGGACCACTTGGAATTTTATCCTTGGTTACAGACTTCTTTTTAAAATTTTTTTTCTTACCAAACCCTACACCACTTCTAAATGGTGCAGAAAAGGTATCTATGATAGGTAGCACTGACTTAGGCTTTGAGAACTGAGTCAGGAGATGTCTTTCTTGAGCAAGCCTTGCTTCTAGGTCTTTGACAGTCTTGACCTGTTCAATTATCACCTCTTCCTGGATATCTATCTTGTTTGTTAATTCAATTAGTTTCAGTTTTTTTTAAATCCAACTTTGTGTTGGCACTTATCAACTGAGAAGACACTCCTCTCAAGGAATCTAACTCTTTGTCCTGATCCTTAGCAAGCTGTTTACTTGAAATTAAGGCCTTTAGTACCTTCTGATACCTTTTGATAAGGGAGTTAAAATCTGCTTCAATGCCTGAGTCATGTTCTTTACTATGTGAACATGATTCATTTTCTGATGCAGAAATAGAATCCGAGGAAAAACTATTAGAGATTGTTTTTACCTTAGTAGGATCTAAACAATCCTGATCTTCTTCTCCTGGTTGAATTTCCTTAATGGCCATCAGGCCGATAAGAGCCTCCTCCTATTCTGATTCAGATGAATTAGACTCACTGTCAAACAATGTCAACTGTCTTTTTGCTAATAGGTTTTTATCAGCCTTCTTATGTTGTCCATCCTTCAAGTTCTCAGACTTTTTCTCCTTCTTTTTTGCTGGGCAATCAGCTATGACATGCCCTTTTCTGTTGCAACAATAACACACTATATTAGTTTTAATATATTTATTCTGAGAAGAGCCATACCTGTCTCCAGAATTCTTCTTCCTGGGTTTCTTTGGATGATTGATCTTTTTGTGAGAAGAGTCTCCTGCTGAACCCTTCCATTTTTCTTATTTTATTCTCCTTAACATCTTCTTGAACTGTCTGGAGAAGAGTGACAGTTCCTCCTCAGTTATTTCTCCTTCTATTGAGGATGATTTTGAGCACTCAGAGGCAGTTTTTAGTTTTTCTGTGAGTATTGACTTCTCTCTGACTTTTCTGGATAACTCAGCCTTTAGAGCCAAGGTCTTTTCTCTATTGAGTGCTCTGGCTGATTCTTCTTCAGACTTTCTGAGATTAAGCTGTAACTCATGAGACAACAACTTTCGAAATAGAGCCTGGGGGTCTATGTTGGCTAAGTTTCCCATTTCTCTTATGAAACAGATCTTGATGTCCCATTCCTTGTTCAGGGATCTCAAGAACTTATCATTAAGTCCATAATTAGTAAAACTTCTTCCGTAAGTCCTCAGGTTGTTAACAATTCTAAAGAACTTTTCAAAACACTCAGCCACTGAATCCTTTTTATCTTGTCTGAAGCCTTCATACTAATGATTTAGCAGAGATTTTATTTCATCTCTGACTTCTTCAGTACCTTCCATGTAAACTATCAAAGACTCCCATATTTCTTGGCTGTTCTGCAATGAATCAAATTCTGAAAAGTGAAATCATCTATTGCACTTACTATTATATTCTAAGCCCTCTTGTCCATAGAGGCCAGAATGATTTCATCCTTATCCATTTCCATGTAAGTCTTTTGTGTCTTGATGTTTATATCAAGAACTGATAGTTTCATGGGAATGAAAGGTCCTTCAACCACAGTTATGTATATTCTTTGATCTGCTGCCTCCACAAATAATCTGACTTTTTCTTTCCAAATTCCAAAGTTTTTTTTGGAGCAGACAGGGAGCTTTATGGAATTGTTTTCCCCCTGGGCCATGATATTTCTATGTTTACAATCCTTTGGATTCTCACTAGGTTGTTATGCCTTTTTCAGTGAACCTCCTTTTGATACCAATTGTAAATGTTTACTTTAGAATTGAAAATGACCTATAGGGGGGTGAATAGGTCAAATTTAATTATGTCTCCCCTTTTCTTTAATCAGAATACTGCTTTATATAAAGTGATTTACTCAATTAGATAATTAACATAAACTAAACAACAATTAACAAAAATAACACAACACAACAAATCAGCACACACAACACAATACACACAGATTTATATTGATTCCCCAATTTATGGGTACATCCATTTTCCCCTTTCGCATATCTAACAATGAACTAGATTCGACCAAACTCCTCCTCTTTCTTTTACTCAAATCTTTAGATATTACAGCTCAGAGCCAACCCGGCTCCTACAACTCAGACTTCACAAGTCTTACCACTCAGACCACTAAGATCCTACACCTGAAGTCCTATCCAGGAACTCTACCTCAGAATGAATCATCACTCCTACTTCTCAGGCAACTAATGCCCTACAACTCAGAGAATTTTCAACTTCTCCTACCTCAGGCAATCTTAGCCATACCTCAGCCTTTATAACACATGATTACAACAACAAGAGAATAAATCTCCTTGACTCAGATCTACAGATAGATCTTACAAATTGAATATAACAGAGAAATGAATCAGAAAATGTCACCCAGTATGAGATTTGAGTAATTGCTTCTTGATCTGATCTTGATGATTGTGTTTCCTTTGATTTTGATAAAATGGATCTGATCAAACCCTTCTTAGATTTTCAAAGCTTCTTGAAGTAGAAATTAGGGTTGATCTAGACTGGAGAGATGTTTTTGATGATTCTTGATCAAACCACTCTCCACCTTCTAAATTGTAGCTGAAGCTTCAAAGTTGTGCTTCTTCTTCTTTATTTTTAGTTCTTACTTTTTTCTCTATATCTCTATTCTTCTAAAGACCGCATCCCATTAAATAGGTTCTGATAGGTGTAACCGGCTGATCTGGTTAATAACTGATAATTCTGACAGCTGTTTGTACCTCCGTCTTGATATCTGTACTTAGGAAATAATTTTGCTGAAGTTTTGAGACTTGGCTGTGAAATGTGTTGACACAAGTCATAGGTGTTGACACAGCTCCTATAGTGGTGTCGACACACTTTTGAATTTGTCAACAAAGCTCTTCAACTTGTCTCGACACAACTTCTGTGGAATGTGTCGACACAAGTCCTGTGTGTCGACACAGTTGTCTTCAGTCTCGTTACATCTTGATTATAGTGTGTCGACACTAGTCTTGAGTGTCGACACAGTTGTCTTTAGTATCGAGATAGCCTGAATAAAGTGTGTTGACACTAGTCCTGAGTGTCTACACAGTTGTCTTTAGTCTCGACACAGTTTGAATAGAGTGTGTCGACACTAATACTGAGTATCGACACAATTATCTTTAGTCTCGACACAGTGTGTCGACATAGTTGTCCTCAGTGTCCACACAACTTTTCCTTGTCTTGACATAACTTGTTTAGTGTGTTGGAACCCTAGTTCTGATTTGGGCAAGGATCACTATTAGGTTTGTTTAGATTGACCCACAATGTATAGTCATGGGTCATAGGTTTATTTCCAGGACTTGCCTCAAAAGGACTCTCCAGAATTGCTAAAAGAATTCTGAGAAATACAGTTATGTCAAAGTCAGAAAATCAGTTCGACGATAGTCGAAATCAGGTCGACGAACGACGATCTAAGGTCAACGAACTCTGAGTTCCTTCCCTGAACTCAGGTCGACGAACTTTGATCTCAAGAAAGAAGCTCTGCTCGACAAAATCCAGCTGAGCTCGACGAACTCCAAGTTCAGGTCGACGATTGCTGAAAAAAGTTTAAGTCAGATTCCCAGCTCGACAAAAATAGAAGCTGAGCTCGACGATCTGTGAGCTCCGATCGACGAATTCTGTGCAGTTATTCCCGGCCTATTTATTTACAGTTGGTAGATTGAATTAAGGATTAATTACTGTCAGAACATTTAGTGCTAAACATTCCCGATGAAAATAGCCGTTCAAAGTGGGCAGTTTTAGAAGTTATTTGTGGATTAATTCCCAAGGCGTCTTCTACTCTCGGGAATGCCTCAGCCGTTATTAAGATAAATGAATCCAAATAGATAAAAAGGAGATCTACAGAAAGAGAGAAGCAAACAACAAGATAGAGGCATAGTAAAGGCTTCTTCTTTTACAGAGAAGGAGGAACTCTGCATCAATCAACATATTCACAGAGTTCTCCATCTGCTCCAGGATTTTCAAGAGACAAACATTCATATCAGTCTAAGAAGCTTGCTGGAGACATCATCAATCTAAAGGCCTACACCCTGAAGTAAAGCTTGCCTCTTTCCTGAACCATTCAATATCTCAGGGGGAGCTTTGACATCATCAACTAGTCTTCTCTCAGTTGTATTTGAGAAAGAGAAGACAACATCACGTCTTTTCCATCTCCTGTGTACATGGTTATAACTCCCTTCAAAAGATATTCTTGGTTGCAAGTCTCCTGATCAAAAGGCTTGAGTTGGTTTTTGAGCACCTGATCAAAAGCTCATTGGTGGCAGTCACCTGATCAAAACCTGTTAGTGGATTCATACCAGGGTGGTAGAAGAGTGGATGTACCCAGTTGGGGGGAACCACTATAATCCTTGTGTCTTCTGGATTGCTTGCTTTGCCTTCTTTATTTTTTGTGCTGTGATTTTCTTTTCTTAGTATAGATATATAACTCTAACTAGTGCAAGTTAAGTTCTATCCCTATCTTTTAATTGGTATCTGAATAAGGTTTTCTTGGTTATACAGGCTAACACCTAAACCAAAACGATCTGATAGATCTTATACATCTTTAAAGTTTATTATGCCACAAAATGAAGAGTTTTCAATCACCAGACCACCTATGTGCAATCTAGATAAGCTTGCACTATGAAAGACAAGGATTGGGTTTTATATGAACTCCATTGATGAAAATATTTTTAATTCCATTTTGTCAGGACCAACTCAACCTCAGGAAACAACAAGTACCAATGTTGTTCCATCATCTCAATGGACAGATGCCCAGAAAAGGCTGAAGTTTGCTGATGCACAAACAATAAAAATTCTTGCACTATCAATGTCTGATGACATTTTTCAGGAAGTTGCTGAATGTTCATCTGCAAAAGACATGTGGGACTCCCTCACATCAATGGTTGCTGGATCAGCTAAAGAAAGAATCCATGAAGCTAAAACCTGGAGTGACTCTGAAGTTTCATCTTGTACAACTGAAGATGAAGAAGCGTCAAGAGCAAGAGAATTTTGCCTAATGGCAATAAATGCTTCCTGCAGCAATCCTGATGAAGAATCAGACTCTAAAGAAGAATCAGAATGTGAATCAGAAGAAGATCAGGTAATCTCTACCCTTGTTCTTTCATCAGAAAAATTTAAAACTGATTTCAAATTATTATGTAAAGACTTAATTCAATCTGAGAAGAAAATAAAACTTCTCAGAGAGAAATTAAATAAGGTATCTTCTGAAAATATAAAACTCAAAGAAGATTTAAAAAATGCTCTTGAACGAATAAGTTATTTAGAATCAATTAAAGGAAAAGATAAATTAAAGGACACAGACAAAATTACTGAAAAATTGAAACAAAATAAATCAAATCAACTTAAAAATCTTTAGTAAATTTTTGTTCAAAATAATTCATCGAATCAAGCTCAACGAAAACAACACCATTCGTCGAACAAAGCTCGACGAACTATGAAGAGAGATTTTGATTTTAACTGTTCAGGAATCTATGCTCGACGAAATAAATACACTTCGTCGAACCGAGATCGACGAAAATGGAATACTGAAAACAACTACTATCATTCTGTGAACAGAGCTCGACGAACTCAATACTATTCGTCGAACTCAAATTTTTTGAACAGAAATTTTTATTCTATTCAGAATTATAATCAAACGCAAAATTTTACAAATCCTTTTACTGAGTGGATAATCCCTCTTAGGAAATATCATCCACTTGGTTATAAAAATCAACCTGGATATTCTTTTATTTCTAATTATTATAAAAGAGAACGAGGACCCAAGGTAATCTGGGTCCAGAATTTCTAACCTATATTTTCAGGAAAAAACCTATCTTACCACAGAGGAATAGTGGTATTTGATAGTAATCAAAAGTATAGTCTCAGCCAACACAGAGGATACATCAGTGGCTGCATAGTGAGAGATTGTTTGAAAGGCTACAACAATAGAGAGATTGTTTAGTCTACTAAGCTAGAAATTCTACACAGATTTTGGGCAAGAAATGTGTGCAAGGAAAAGTATATAGGTGGAGATTGTTTGTTTTTTAAAGAGGACATTGCTTAAGAGGTTGCAGCAATAGATCTGTCTTATTTATTTCATTTCTCAAAGCATCCTTGTACATCTGCTGAAAATTTTTATAAATCAGGCAGATTATTTTTGCTTTGTATCATATTTGTTTTTGTGTAAATAGTGTCCTCACCCAAATAGGGGGAGATTGTTGGAACCCTAGTTCTGATTTGGGCAAGGATCACTATTAGATTTGTTTAGATTGACCCACAATGTATAGTAATGGGTCATAGGTTTATTTCCAGGACTTGCCTCAGAAGGACTCTCCAAAATTGCTAAAAGAATTCTGAGAAATGCAGTTAAGTCAAAGTCAGAAAATCAGTTCGACGATAGTCGAACTCAGGTCGATGAACGACGATCTAAGGTCGATGAACTCTGAGTTCCTTCCCTGAACTCAGGTCGACGAACTCTGATCTCAAGCAAGAAGCTCTGCTCGATGAAATCGAGCTGAGCTCGACGAACTCCAAGTTCAGGTCGACGATCGCTGAGAAAAGTTCAAGTCAGATTCCTCACTCGACGAAAATAAAAGTTGAGCTCGACGATCTGCGAGCTCCGGTCGATGAATTCTGTGTAGTTATTCCAGGCCTATTTATTTACAGTTGGCAGATTGAATTAAGGATTAATTACTATCAGAACATTTAGTGCTAAACATTCTCGATGGAAATATCCGTTCAAAGTGGACAGTTTCAAAAGTTAATTATGGATTAATTCCCAAGGCATCTTCTACTTTTGGAAATGCCTCAGCCATTATCAAGATAGATGAATCCAAATAGATAAAAGGAGATCTACAAAGAGAGAAGCATACAACAAGATAGAGACATAGTAAAGGCTTTTTCTTTTACAGAGAAGAAGGAACTCTACATCAATCAACATATTCACAGAGTTCTCCATCTGCTCCAGGCTTTTCAAGAGACACACATTCGTATCAGTCTAAGAAGCTTGCTGGAGACATCATCAATCTGAAGGCCTACACCCTGAAGCAAAGCTTCCCACTTTCCTGAACCATTCAACATCTCAGGGGCAGCTTTGACATCATCAACATCCACTAGTCTTCTCTCAGTTGTATTTGAGAAAGAGAAGACAACATCACTTCTTTTCCCTCTCTTGTGTATAGGGTTATAAATCCCTTCAAAAGTTATTCTTGGTTGCAAGTCTCCTGATCAAAAGACTTGGGTTGGTTTTTGAGCACCTGATCAAAAGCTCATTGCTGGCAGTCACCTGATTAAAACCTGCTAGTGGATTCCTACCAGGGTGGTAGAAGAGTGGATGTACCCAATTGGGGGTAACCACTATAATCCTTGTGTCTTCTGGATTGCTTGCTTGGCTTCTTCATTTTTTGTGCTGTTATTTTCTTTTCTTAGGGTAGATATATAACTCTAACTAGTGCTAGTTAAGATCTATCCTTATCTTTCACAGTGTGTGTCGACACTAGTCCTGAGTGTCGACACAACTTTCACCTTGACTCAACACTTCTACCTTAAGTGTGTCGACACTAGTCCTGAGTGTCTCCACACTTTGTACTTAGCTTTATTAACCTGCATATATAAACTTAACATCCATCAAATACAACAATATGTATATCATTGAGCTGAGGAGACTTTTTCAAATTAAGTACATTGAGACCAATGTACTCAACAACTTCAGGTCAAAGGACCACAAACACCATTGCCACTTGATCTATACTTGTGACACGTTCATATAATAATCCACAAAGTATTCTCATGGTGGGTATGTCTAGTACAACTTGTCCACTAACAAGTACCCATGTGATGACTTGATATCATAATATCATGACCTGTGAGAAGTGGTCATCGGTCAATACACATGCTAGTCTTAATGTGTCATCATATCCCTTAGCTTCTAAGATGACACGCCGACAAGAGACCATTTAAGAATGAAGCTTCTGAGAACATAGACTCTCATATTCAAGTCACCACTTAACTCATATGGAAGCAAACATTCAAAGAAAATTTATTACTTTAAATTAATCTATCACAATAGAAATAAATTTACACAATAAAAGAACTTGACATAAATATAAAATTGAAATGTATAGCACTTTATTCATCAAATGAATTATTATAACTAACAAACATACCACCCGCAAGACTGATACTATAACATCCCTCAAACAACTAGACCACTAAGATGGTTTTGTCATGACTAGGTCATGACAAAATCCTAGGAAGCTCAAGAAGACCAAGTGAACCTAGGAATGAAGGTGAGATCACCATGGTTTGCAAATAACACTTTCCGATTATCTAACCGAGGGTTTGACTTTAGGGCCTCACCTTGACTATTTGTCCCCACCATAACATCCTTACTCCTTTAAAAGGTTCATTGGGTCACCAAGGACCCAATGAGGTCAACTAAAAAGGTCAAGTTGAACAAAGTCAAACATAACCTTTAAAATGGTCAATGCGCCCTATCTAGGGCCAGAGGACCTTCCATTAGCCAAAATGACCCCACCCAAGTCTTCCTAACCCTTAGGGGAGTCCAATGGGTCACTAACCACCCATTGAGGTCATCCAAAAAGGTCAAATTGACCAAAGTCAACTCAACCCTAAAATAGACCAACTAGCCTAAATGACCTAACCAAGCCCAAGCCACTTGGGCTAAGCCCAATTTGAGTGTTTCATTAACTTTAGGAGGCTGATATTTACATGAAATGTCATCTAAATTTCGGGGGGGGGGGGGTTGACTAGGAGAGAGAAAAATGTGAGTTTTTTTCTTTAATGGAGGGGAGAGAAAGAAGAAAGAGAGAGAGAAGAGTTATGGAGGGAGGCCTTGGGTCACTCCATTCATCTCCCCTTTGCCCCCATTCATCTCCCTTGCCTCTTAGGATGAGGATGCTATCAATTTCAATCAGACAACACTAGTGGGGGGGGGGGGGGGGGGGTAGCCCAACCACCATGGTCAACCACCCCTTCACCTCCCCTCTCATGAAAAATATAAATCACAAAATACAGCCCTCTATTCCCACTTTTGATCATCCCATCACCTTCAAAATGCCCTTGGAAGTGAAAATAATGTATTGGATCAATGATTTTGGTGGAGGATCGAGGAATCGGGCAAGCTCGCCGGAGAGGAAAAACGCCATGGCCGATCGCCGCCGCTGTCGTCGTCGAACCCCAAACAAAGTTCACTTCTCCTCCTCTCTCCCCATGTGTTAGTATCCTAGATCAAATTAGGCTGATAAATCGGTCTCAAACGAGCCGATCCAAGTGAGAAAAAAATGGAGGTTTTCCGATTTTTCATGGTGGCTGTTCGCCGGAAACCACCACCTCCGGCGACCAAACCACCGCCCGACGATAGCCACCATCTCGAAGGAGGTGGTGGCTGGCTGGCCAGGGAAGTGGATGAGTAGCTGGCGGTTAGCTTAGGAAAAAGCTACAGGAAATGGGAGTTTTGTTCGCCTGTTCGGGTTAATGAAAAAGATGAACAGTGCCAACATTATTTTATTATATTTATATATATTATATATTTATTTATTACTTCTTAAGATATAGTATATTGATTTAATTATTAAGGATATTTAGAAGGATTTCATGGAACAATGGCCAACATAAAAATTGTAGTTCATGAAGTCTACTTTGTTTTAAAATTGATTTCGACCCATTTGGGTAAGTGGTTTTACCACAACACTCAAAATGGTGCAACCTATATATAGACTTGATTAGAGACTAAATTCAGTGCCCCCATCAATCCATCCATCCAAATGAGCTGAAATTTTGTCTGGGTGTCACTCTTACATATTCCTATATTATATATAAATAGGGGAACTTTTTGAAAAAAATTTCCTAAAGTTTTTGTATAAATTTAATAAACCATGCATGAATTATTTAGGTAGTCTAATGACCTTTAAAGCCACCAAAATTTTGTTGTCTGTCGCTTAGGGTTATGTCATGACTTTGGTAAAAATTTTAGCCCAATTGGGTTTGATTTGGACAGGATTTGGTGAGACCAAAGTATGGCCCTTAAGGGGTTAATTTAGGGCAAAGAGTGTTTGGGGCATAGAAGGGCCAATTCTCACCCAAAGGGGTTGGGACTTGAGCCAAAGCTCCATGGTCAGATAAAACACCCTCTCATGGAGTTGGAGATGATTTGGGGTGGATTTTACCTAGGATCCTAGTTCAAACCCTAAGGTTGAACTTTGAGGGTTTGTGAAAGACATAGAGTGATATATCTTGTATGGACTTGGAGTTTTGTCCATGAGGTAATAGGGTGGTGAATAGATCTAGGAAGGATTTTTGTGACAATTAGACTTAGGCACACAACTTAAACCAATTAGGGATAGTTTAGGCCTATACCTTTTATGAAAATATTGAAGGGTCATGTGACCTTGGATCCTTATGAATTTTTTGTGGAAGAGTTTTTATAAGAATATAAGTCTTTGCAATTTATTGTAGTATGTTTGGAAGATATTAAATCATACTTGTAGTTGTAACCTTTATGTTGCCCCTATGAGTGATTTTGATGAAGTCATTGTTAAACTAACTTAGAATGTTATGAAACTTAGTCGATGATGATTTATGATCATATTAAAGCCCTGGTAAGTTTTATGTAATTTTTGGATAATATTTTGAGGTACTTCTCTCTTTAATTCTTTTTATTATATTTATATTAAATTAATTATTTAGGGGATGATACCTTTATAAACATTTGTGAAACTTAGTATTCCTTGTTAGTTTGGCATTATATAGTGATCATAATTTTGGGTGTCCATAACTTAAGGAAATCTAGTACTTCATGTTCAAAATTACCCCTCACCAAAATTTTGGAAATTTTAATAAATGCCAAATTAATTAGTAAAATTATAAATTTTTGTATTTGGGCTAAATGTGTCATGATGGACCCACAATAAGTATCTTAGGACCTTGGATGAAAATTTGGAGTACCTCCTGTCATATACATCATATAACTTAGGTTGGTCTGCACATAGTAAAACTGCAAATTTGTGTTAGTATGAAGGATGGACATAGGGAGTTGGGTTCATTGTATACTGATCTGGTAAGGTTAAAAAAGAGTTTCATTAGGAGTCATGATGAGGAGGGTGTTGGATTGACTAGTGTTAAGAGGTGCTCGGGATCGACGAAAGATCGTCTTTCCTGTGGAGAGAGCGAGAGAGAGTCAAAATACACTAAGGTTAGATCCAGAAAAATTTTAAAAGGGTCCGGGAATTGGGTAATAACCAATAATAGTAAGTGCCTTGCGAAAGGGAGATTTGGGATTCAGCCCATCATAGTTCCTAGTGCCCTCGAGAGCCTTTCACAGGGAATGCCTTGGGCAGTCCAAGGTTAATGTAAGCCATAGGAATAAATGGAATGGAAGAGTAATTAGAAATACTCTAGGGTTACACTTACACTCCCTAGTGTTGTGGGAGTCAGGTTAGGTCTCACGAGCAGTAGGCTCGGTGGTTTTGGTGATGGGCAGGTTAGCCCGGCGAGCCGGTTGACTCGGTGGTTTTGGTGATGGGCAGGTTAGCTCGGCAAGCTGATGGCTCAGATGGTTTTGTGACACACGGGTTAGTCTAGGGAGTTTTGGCTCGATAGATATTTGTGATGGACGGGATTGTCCGGAGAGCTTTGGATCGATGGGAAATACATTAATGTTGCATGTGCATAAGATATAAGGTGATGGGTCTTCAGTATTGGAGATTCATTGCACCGACACCAATACATTGACTTGGCAAGTGTGGTTTAGCACTTGGCAAAATAAGGCCCGGTGAGGCAACTGACAAGAGTACACAGGAGCTCCGCTTAGTGCACCAGTGTTGAGGCGTATGATAGGTCTGACTGGTGTGCTGATACCGGTTTAGAGGTGGGCGAGGCCCAACCCACCGCTTCCGTTTGACACTACAGAGGTATCCTGGGAGGTTAGGCTCCAGAAAGGGGGAACTAAAGGTCTGTGTGCACAGAGTCGGGTGTGTGAGTTGCACTTACATGTTTATACCATAGCATACTTGCATGACATAACATCATCATTGCATATAACCCTCGACAGCTATTGTATAAATTGGTATGTGACTCTTTATATAATAGGCTTTGCAAAATGACCCCTTGGTATATAGGTTTCTATGAGCATTCCTATAGGTCATGATTACTTACGTATTTTACCTTCTTGTACTTTTACTTATTCCTTAGTTTACTTTACATGTTCTTACGGTTTTACTTTACTTGTTTACATTACTGCTTTCTTATTATAGTTTTTTATACATACACCTACTAGGGTAGTTGTCACCTACTTGTTCCACTCTAGTTTGTTGTCCTCCACTTTCATCCTCCCCGCACGATGCCTAGGAGTCGTAGGGGTAAGGCGAGGATGATAGTGGCTTAGTCGTTTTTTGATTAACGGTCGGTGGAACACATCATTTTAGGGGACCGAGTTGTAGGATAATCAGCACCGGAAGGACAAAGAGGAAGGACATGAGGAGCAGTTGATACGCACTACCACTACTACATGATGACGGGTCAAGGATGGATTTCAGTTTGCTTCCACTTAGATGTTGAAAGTTGCGAGAGTGTTATAGTGAGGACTTGATGTACTTGGCTTAAGCCCGTTTATATTTCTATTTGTCTTTCGGCTTCAGTACTTCTTTATCGTGTGGACATTACTGTGATTTATTTTCATATTATATATGATACGTGGACTTGAACTTATCTGTATACTTCTCTTTCTTTGGTGATCGTTAAGGCCAGCAGGATCGGCATTTTGTAGTGATGACCTTCCCGAGCGTGTTGGTGTCACTACAAAGCGGTGGTTCAGGGCATAAGACCAGGTAGCGGTTTCATAAAAAAGGGTCTTACACATACTAGAGTTGATCATTCAGGTATCTAATTCCAATTGATCTAACATGACCATCATGCTTTCTCTATACAAGAGACTTTATCATTGGATCCACAATATTTTCTTCAGTCGGCACTTTGCAAATATTCACATCTCCTCGGTCGATGATCTCATGAATAAGTTGGAATAGCCGAAGTATGTGCTTGGAGCGCTGATGAGATCTAAGTTCCGAAGCAAGTGCAATGCAGAATTGTTGTCACAGTAGAGAACTATGAGACCAATAATGCTAGGAACTACATCTAACTGACCGATGAATTTCCTAATCCATAAAGCCTCCTTTGTCGCATTTGGAGCAGCGATATACTCGACCTTAATTATAGAATCAACAACTGTCTCCTACTTGGAACTCTTCCAGCTAATAACTCCTCTATTTAGAAAAATACAAACCCTGTCTGAGACTTTGAGTCATCCCTATCAGTTTGTAAGCTAGCATCAGTGTAACCCTTTATAACGAGCTCTTCCTCTCTGCCAAATACCAAGAACGTATCCTTATTACTTCTTAAGTACTTTATGATATTCTTGATGGCTATCTAGTGACTATCACCGGGATCAGACTGATACCTGCTAGTCATGCTCAAAGCATAAAAGACATCGGGTCGAGTACATATCATTGCATATATGATTTTTTCAATTGCCGAAGAATATAAAATCAACTTCATGCAGTCCTTATCTTCACAAGATTTAGGATACTGGTCCTTAGAGAGACTCACACCATGAGATATGGGTAAGAATCTTTTCTTGGACTCAAGCATGTTGAACTATTTCAACACCTTCTCAATATATATACTTTGGGCCAAACCCAACAACCTCTTTGATCTATCTCTATTGATCTTAATATCAAGTATGTAAGACCTTTATAGAAAAGCAGTTACCTAGGTTGTTATTAATAATTTGTAGGGTCACTTTGTCATTCCCGATCAGCAGTGTGTCATCTACATACAATATCAGGAAGACAACAATGCTCCACTAATCCTTTTGTAAACATACGGTTCATCCTCATTCTTGATAAAACTGAACTCTTTGATCTTTTCATCAAAACAAAGATTTCAACTTCGAGAAGCATATTTTAATCCATAAATGGAACTCTATAGCTTGCATATTTTAGGGGCTTCACCTGGAGATACAAAACCATCGGATTATGTCATATACACTTCCTCAAGAATGTTTCCATTTATGAAAACCATTTTGACATCCATCTGTGAGATCTCATAGTCGTAATATGCAGTAATAGCAAGCATAATTCTGATGGACTTAACCATAATAATAGGGGAAAGGTCTCATCATAGTCAATACTGTAAATTTTCTTGAATACCCACTAATCGACCTTTGAATGACTGTATATTCCCATCCATGTTGGTCTTCTTCTTGAATACCCACATGCACCCGATGGGTCTTACACCTTCAGGTGGTTCCACTAAGGTCCAAACTTGGTTTGTATACATGGAGTCCATTTCAGATTTCATGGCCTCAAGCCATTGCTCAGAGTTCTGTTCACTTATAGCCTCTTAGTAGGTTTCATGCTCATCATCATGATCCAAAAGCAACACATTACCTATTTGAGACATGAGAAATCTATATCTCTCAGGTTCAAACCTTGGTCTACCAGATCTATGTGAAACTTGTGTTTCTTACACAAGTTCTCCAGCTACAACAACTTGTAGTCCTTGCTCAGGTTTTAATTCCAGTTCATTCACTGTTTTTGCTTCTTGAACTTTTTGAAGTTCTACCCTGATAGTCTTTCTACTTAAGAACTTTTTCTCAAGAAAGACACCAATCCTCACGACAGTCACTTTGTCCTCAGACGGTAGGTAGAAATAGTGCCCTTTAGTTTCCTTAGGATACCCCATAAGATAACATTTATCTGACTTGAGTTCTAGCTTGTTAGGGATTTGACATCTCACGTATGCCTCACAACCCCAAATCTTAATGAAAGACATACTAGGACTGATGCAGTGGCCTGGCTCTTTTACGGTGGCCCACTGCCGGGCTCCAGCCCAAGCACCCCACCCATGACCACACCTATTCTCAGCACGGCGGGATTTTAAGGCGGGGTCTCGAACCCACAACCCCCTTGATAAAGAGCTTTCCTAACAGCTCTCATCACTAATGGAGCTGCAGCTCAGTTGGTGATGAGAGCTGTTAGGAAAGCTCTTTATCAAGGGGGTTGTGGGTTCGAAACCCCGCCTCAACATCCCGCCACACTGAGAATATGTGCGGTCATGGGTGGGGTGCTTGGGATGCAGCCCGACAGTGGGCCACCGTAAAAGAGCCAGGCCACTGAATCAAAAAAGTGCACTTTTTTGATGCAGTGGCCTGGCTCTTTTACGGTGGCCCACTGCCGGGCTGCATCCCAAGCACCCCACCCATGATTGCACCTATTCTCAGCGTGGCGAGATGTTGAGGCGGGGTCTCGAACCCACAACCCCCTTGATAAAGAGCTTTCCTAACAGCTCTCATCACCAACTGAGCTGCAGCTCAGTTGGTGATGAGAGCTGTTAGGAAAGCTCTTTATCAAGGGGGTTGTGGGTTCGAGACCTCGCCCCAACATCCCGCCATGCTGAGAATAGGTGCGGTCATGTGTGGGGTGCTTGGGCTGCAGCCCGACAGTGGGCCACCGTAAAAGAGCCCGGCCACTACATCAAGGACACTTCCCAGTCCATATCTCATATGGTGTCTTCAGAGCCATTTTTGTTAGAGTACGATTTGGTGTAAAAGCAGCAGTATCTAGAGCAAAACCACAAAAGGAAACTAACAAATTAGCATGACTTATCATCGACCTTACCATGCCTAACAGAGTATAATTCCTCCTCTAAGACACACCATTATACTGCGGTGTTCTGGGTGGAGCGAGCTGTGATACAATACCACACTCTTTAAGATGATCATGAAACTCATGACTTAGGAATTCGCCACCTCGATTAGATCAGAGTGCTTTAAACCCTCTTACCCAGCTACTTCTCTACTTCTTTCTTAAACTCTTTGAACTTTTCAATGGTTTTGGATTTGCACTTCATAAGATACACATATCCGTATCTAATAAAATCATTAGTAAATGTAACAAAGTAGAAGTACCCACCTTTAGCCATAGAACTCATTGGTCCACATACATCACTATGTAATATACCCAAGAGATCATCAGCCCTCTCATTAAAGAAAGTGAAAGGGACTTTAGTCATCTTGCCTAACAAACATGATTCACATCTCTCAAAGGATTCATAATAAAATGAGTCAAGTAGTCCATCTTTATGGAGCTTGGATATGTGTTTCTCATTTATATGACCCAAACGAAAATGCCAAAGATACATAGGGTTTGAGTCATTTATTTTTAATCTTTTAGTATTTTATATATTATAGAACTAATGGTCTGAGTTCAAAATATATAAACCATTAAACATTTGGTCTACACCATAACAAACATCATTCATAAAAATTGAACAATAATTGTTCTTAATTTTAAACAAAAATCCTTTCATGTCAAGACATGGTATGGATATAATGTTTCTAGTTATGGAAGGAACATAATAACAATTATCTTGTTCTTTTACACTCATGTCCATCTCCACTTTACTCAAAAATCTTCTACTTCATAGTTCCTGCACATTTATATAAATGTGAGAACCACATCTAGTAACCAATACCTAAGATGAAGAAGCAAAAAAGTTTATTTCTATAACATACATACTTGATGCGGAAGTCATACCTCCCTTCATTTTCTTCAAACCCTCAACATAAGAAGGACAATTCCTCCTCCAAAGACCAGCCTTGCCAAAGTGGTGGAACTTTCCTTCCTTTGCAAAGCCTTTCTTCTTCAATCTAAAGACTTGGGCTCAAGAGATGACTTAGGTCCAACGTTAGTCTTATTGAAACCCTTGGCCTTGCCCTTACCTTTATGCACAATCATTATGGGGCTAGCATGCTTGACCTTCTTCATATTGATCTAGGCAGTTCTCAACATGCCAAAGAGATCCGGTAGTGTCTTTTCAATTTCATTCATATTTTAATTTAAGACAAACTGCTCATAACTGTCCGACCACGATTACATAATCAGGTATGTAGCCCACTCTTTGCCAAGATTAAAACCTAGTCTTTCAAGGTTCTCTATATACCCAATCATCCTAGTATGTGAGTCCCACTAGGTCTTGAGCTCCCATTTTACACTGAAACAATGCCTTGGTGACATCAAACCTCTCTTGTCGAGCTTGCCCTTGATATGTTTTCTTAAGGTGCTCGTCAATCTCCTTACAATCCATGTTCTCGTGTTGCTCATAAAGATCTGAGTTCATGGTGGCGAGCATGAGGCATTCAACATCCAATGAGTCGTCATAATATATATTACAAGCATCTTTATCAACTGGGGACACATTCCTGGTTGTCTCTTTAGGGGAATCCTCTTCCATGACATAAAGATTACTCTCTTGCTTGAGAACAATTCTCAGGTTCCTGTACCAGTCCAAATAATTTGTCTCGCTTAATTTCTCCTTCCGAAGGATAGCTCTGAGCGATAGGGTGGAGTGAGATCCACTTGCCATGTAAATTCTATAAGGATTTATGCAAAAAAATTCACTACTATATTTCAAAATACATTTTTATTTAAATTAGGACTTTAATTAAAATTACTCCCACTATTTTAATCAAACCGATAACCCTCAATATAAATTTAGAGAGTTTATGAGAGCTACTCTCTTCGTTGACAAGATCCGTATTTCACCAACACAATGAGTTAGATTTGGATTTTCTCTCACAATGCAGTTATTTGGATAGGCAACGCTTGTTGATTGCATCATTATGCAACTCTTGTATGGATGGTGAATAACTCTTTATTCACATACATCATATGGTGCATGCTAACCCTATGCCTATGGGCACTTAACTTTTGTGGTCACCCAGTTAAGTTAGACTTGATGTCTACAATGGGATATCAAATTATCCGCTCACACCCTTACCAAGATAGATTAATGCACCTTGCTTTGGCAAGCCTGCACTTTATCAATCGAGGCAGGAAGAGTGTCATCCATCAGAAGGCATCCAAATACTTAATATTGTATAAGGGATTTTTAAGATAATTGATTAACACTTAATCATGGTTAACAATTAACCAATGTGCATATTCACAAAATAAAACTTACAACACTCACAAACCAAATACATCCCAGACATCCATGAGGGAAAAATCATCAACAATTGATGAACTGGGTTAAATCTGAATATCTATAACCCTTCTAGATCTTCAAATTAACATGCATTGTACATGCGCGACACCAACTTCACTTAAACATTTGACAAGCTCGCATCTCACTGTGAGATTCAAAATCTAACACACTTAGTTTCACAAACCAAAATGAGGGACAATTACTGTTAAGGAGAAACAAAGACATCACAACAAAATAACATGCATTCTTGGCGGGGTTCTAAGGGGCTGCGCCCCTGGCGGGGTCTTAGCAACTTCTAAGTTTCTAGATCTACACGCAATAGATTTTGCAACTTCTGAAACAATAATCATCGCTCAACCTAGCTATGATAATGTTGGAACCCTAGTTCTGGTTTGGGCAAGGATCACTATTAGGATGTTTATATTGACCCAAAATGTATAGTCAAGGGTCATAGGTTTATTTCCAGATCTGCCTCAGAAGGACTCTCCAGAATTGCTGAAAGAATTCCAAGAAATGCAGTTGTGACAAAGACAGGAACTCAGTTCGACGAACGTCAAACTCAGGTCGACGAACTCAAAGTTCCTTCTCTGTGTCCAGGTCGACAAACTCTATTCTCAAGCAAAAAGTTTAGCTCGACGAAATCCAGCTAAGCTCGACGAACTCCGAGCTCAGGTCGACGATCACTGAACTAAAGACAGATTCTTAGCTTGACGAAATGGAAACTGAGCTCGACGATCTGCGAGCCCAGATCGATGAATTCTGTGCAATTTTCAGGTAGATGTTTTACCGTTGGCAGAATTAATTAAGGCGATTATAACTCTCATATTTAATGGAAATAGCCGTTCAAAGGTAACATTAAATTTGGGTTGTTTCAGAAGTTAATTCTGAATTAATTCCCAAGGCATCTTCTACTCTCTCGGGAATGCTTCAGCCATTGTCAAGATAAATGAATTCAAATGATTGAATTCGACTGGATAGATGATAGAAGATAACAACAGAAAGACAAAAAGAAGAACGAAGAAATAAAGAAGGCTTTCCTTTTACAGAGAAGAAGAAACTCTGCATCAATCAAGATATTCACAGAGTTCTTCATCTGCTCCAGGCTTTCAAGAGACATAAATTAATATCAGTCTAAAAAGCTTGCTGGATATCATCATCAATCTAAAGGCCTACACCCTGAAGCAAAGCTTCCTTCTTTCCTGAACCATTCAACATCTCAGGGGGAGCTTTGACATCATCAACATCCACTAGTCTTCTCTCAGTGATTTGAGACAGAGAAGACAACATCATTTCTTTTCCCTTTCCTATGTACAGGGTTTTAACACCCATCAAAAGTTAGTCCTTGGTTGTTAAGTCTCCTGATCAAAAGACTTAGTTTGGTTTTTGGGCACCTGATCAAAAGCTCAAAGGGTTGTGAGATCTCCCTGGAAATAAATCTTGTGGTAACAGAGCACCTGATCAAAAACCTGTTGGTGGCAGGGCACCTGATTGAAAACTTGTAGTGGATTTCTACCAGTGTGGTAGAAGAGTGGATGTACCCAAGATTAGGGGAACCACTATAAATCGTTGTGTTGTCTGGTTGTGCTTCTCTTTATTTTATGTGTTGTGATTTCTTTTCTCCTTATATATTTATCTCTAGTGTAAATTTAAGATCTATTCCCTAACTTTCAGTTGGTATCAGAGCAAGGTTTTTTTGGTTGTACAGGCTAACACCTAAACCAAAATGATCTGATAGATCTTATATTTCTTAAGAGTTTATCATGACACAAAATGAAAAGTTTTCAAGCACCAGGCCTCCTATGTGCAATCTATATAAGCTTGCACTATGGAAGACAAGGATTAGGTTTTCTATGAATTCTATTGATGAAGCCATTTATAACTCCATCTTGACAGATCCTTATCAACCAATGGAAACAACAAGCATCAATACTGTTCCATCATCTCAATGGATAGAAGCCTAGAAAAGGCTAAATATTGATGATGCATAAGCAATGAACATTCTTGCATAATCAATGTTTGATGACATTTTTCAGGAAATTGCTGAATGTTCATCAGCAAAAGATATTTGGGACTCCCTCACAACAATGGTTGCTGGATCATCTAAAGAAAGAAACTTTGAAGCTGAAACTTGAAGTGACTTTGAAGCTTCATCCTGTACAACTGAAGATGAAGAAGAGTCAAGAGCAAGAGAATTTTGCCTAATGACAATAAATGCATCTTGCAGCAAGCCTGATGAAGAATCAGACTCTGATGAAGAATCAGAATGTGACTCAGAAGAGGATTAGGTAATCTCTTCCTTTGATTTCTCTTCAGAACATTTTAAAGAAGATTTTAAAATCCTATGTAAAGATTTAATTCAATCTGAGAAGGAAATAAAATTTCTCAGAGAGAAAGTAAATAATTTATCTTCTGAAAACATAAAACTCAAAGAAGATTTTAAAAATACTTTTGAATAAATAGCCACATTAAAATCAGGTAAAGGCAAAGAAAAGTTAATAGATTTAGACAAAATAACTGAATTTTACCAAATCAAACTAAAAATCTTCAGAAAAGTTTTGTTCAATAGAATTCGTCGAACCAAGCTCGACGAAAACAACACCATTCGTCAAACAAAGCTCAACGAACTATGAACATTGATTTTGATTTTAACTGTTCAGGAATTTATGCTCGACGAAATAAATATGATTCGTTGAATAGAGGTCGACTAAAGTGGAACAAAGAAAATAATTTCTATTATTCTCTAAGCAGAGATCGACGAAACCACTACCATTCGTCGAACTTAGTTCAACGAAATTACCTTAATTCGTCGAACTTAAAATTTCAGAACAGAAATTTTTGTTCTCTACAGAATTATAATCAAACTCAAAATTTTACAAATCCTTTTACCCAGTGGTTCATCCCCTCTAGGAAATTTCATCCACTAGGTTATGAAAATCAACCTGAATGTTCTTTTATTTCTAATTATTATAAAAAAGTACCAGGACCCAAGGTAATCTGAGTCCAGAACTCCTAACATCTCTTTTCAGGAAAAGACTTATCTTACCAGAGAGGAACAATGGTATTTGATAGTAACCAAAAGCTATAGTCTCAGCCAATATAAAGGATACAATAGTAGCTGTATAGGGAAAGATTGTTTAGAAGGCTGCAATAGTAAGGGGAGATTATTTATTCTATTTATAAGGGGAAATTGCTTGGAAGGATGCATCAATGGCTTTATTTTATTTATTTTATTCATTTTATTTCTCAAAGCACTTTTGTACATCTGCTGAAAAATTTATAATTCAGGCAGATTATTTTGCTTTGTATTTTATTTGTTTTTGTGTAAATAGTGTTCTCACCCAAATAGGGAGAGATTGTTGGAACCCTAGTTATAATTTGGGCAAGGATCACTATTAGGATATTTTGATTGACCCAAAATGTATAGTCAAGGGTCATAGGTTTATTTCCAGATCTGCCTCAGAAGGACTCTCCAGAATTGCTGAAAGAATTCCAAGAAATGCAGTTGTGATAAAGTCAGGAACTTAGTTCGACGAACGTCGAACTAAGGTTGATGAACTCGAAGTTCCTTCTCTGAGTTCAGGTCGACAAACTCTGTTCTCAACAAGAAGTTTAGCTTGACGAAATCCAGCTGAGCTCGACGAACTCCGAGCTCAGGTCGACGATCACTGAACTCAAGACCGATTCTCAGCTCGACGAAATGGAAACTGAGCTCGACGATCTGTGAGCCCAGATCGACGAATTTTGTGCAGTTTTCAGGTAGATGTTTTACCATTGGCAGAATTAATTAAGGCGATTATAACTCTCATATTTAATGGAAATAGCCGTTCAAAGGCAACACTAAATGCGGGTTATTTCAGAAGTTAATTCTGAATTAATTCCCAAGGCATCTTCTACTCTCTCGGGAATGCTTCAGCCATTGTCAAGATAAATGAATTCAAATGTTTGAATTTGACTGGAGAGATGATAGAAGAGAAGAACAAAAAGATATAAAGTAGAACGAAGAAATAAAGAAGGCTTTCCTTTTATAGAGAAGAAGAAACTGCATCAATCAAGATATTCACAGAGTTCTTCATCTGCTCCAGGCTTTCAAGAGACACAAATCAATATCAGTCTAAAAAGCTTGTTGGATATCATCATCAATCTGAAGGCCTACACCGTGAAGCAAAACTTCCTTCTTTACTGAACCATTCAACATCTCAGGGGGAGCTTTGACATCATCAACATCCACTAGTATTCTCCCAGTGATTTGAGACAGAGAAGACAACATCATTTCTTTTCCCATTCCTGTGTACAGGGTTTTAACTCCCTTCAAAAGTTAGTCCTTGGTTGTTAAGTCTCCGTATCAAAAGACTTAGTTTGGTTTTTGGTCACCTGATCAAAAGCTCAAAGGGTTGTGAGATCTCCCTGAAAATAGATCTTGTGGTGATAGATCACCTGATCAAAACCTATTGGTGGCGGGGCATCTGATCAAAAACCTGTAGTGGATTTCTACCACGGTGGTAGAAGAGTGGATGTACCCAAGATTAGGGGAACCACTATAAATCCTTGTGTTATCTGGTTGTGCTTCTCTTTATTTTATGTGTTGTGATTTCTTTTCTCCTTATATATTTATCTCTAGTGTAAATTTAAGATCTATCCCCTAACCTTCAGATACCATTGCGAGGTTTTTTTATACATCACAACACTTGTGCGCAATGGAATAAGGAACAAGAAAACCCTAAAAGAAAATGATCTTGCGATGAACATTGATCAAGAAGTAAAGTGCTGTAAATAAAATTTACCTTTGCAGGATTGAGTCAACCAAGATGCACCAAGAAATATAATAAGTACCAATAGTTGGAGTTTTGAGCGTAGAATAGTGTCCACGTCTCTATAAGTGATCCACACAAATGGGAGAACCCTTATACCCTTGTCACACAAGATCTAGGTTGGAGGAAAGCACTCTTCATCTACACAGACTGCTAAATATACTCCAAAAGAGGCGGCGGCGATGGTCACCGGAATTGGGCTGATAGACGACAACGAGATCCAGACTTTTGGAAATGATTTCCACCGGCCTTTTCCTATTAGGTTTCACATGTTTTTGCTTCTCAGTTTCGGCACTTGCACTTTTTTGCACTGTAAAAACCTAAGACATCTTCTATTTATACCCAGTGGAATAAAAAGCCAAAAGTCATTGCTATCAGCAAACTCGTAACATATGGAAGTTATTTCGACGAATAAACACTTGACTCAACAAATCGTCAAGTGGCAAAATGCACTGAACGCCTGGTAGTGGCCTCATCACTTAACTCGAGGAATCAACATTTGAATCAATGAATCATCGAGTGGACTCAATGCACTCAACGCCTAACTCGACGAATCAACATTTGACTCGATTAAGCGCCGAGTGGTCTCATCGTACTCAACGCCCGCACTCGACGAATCAACACTTGACTCAACAAATTGTCTAGTCGTTTCGAAGCATTCAACGCCTAACTCGACGAATAAACACTTGACTCGATGAAGCGTCAAGTGGTCTTTACGCACTCAATGCCTGCATTGTTAAGTCCTTCACTCATCATATATGAGTTAGACTAACATAATCCATTCCTCTAATTTCTCCAAACGCTCTCACGTGTGACCTTGTATGCTCATATTTCATTGGCAATGAGACTACATGTTTGATCACTTACAGATCACAATGGTACCACCAACACAAATTTCCACTAAGCCCTCATAAGAACCTAGTCTCCAACAGCCATGACAAATTCTTCTTAAGCCGCACACAAACCTATTCGCCAACACGAGAAAAATTCCCCTAAACCTCACATGGACCTAGTTGTCAACTTGGGAAAATTTTCTCCTAAGCCTCACGTGGAACTAGTCACCAACATGTGTGAATTCTCCCGAAGCTATATGTATACCTAGTCACCAACACGGGCGAATCATTATTGGGTAAACAAAATAAAATACAAGATGAAAATAATAATATAAAAACTCCCTATGAGAAGACTTTGAAGGTGATGATGAAGGCACGCCAGATTTCAAAGTTATCATTGAGTTCCTCCTTCGTATATAATAAGAGTTGTTGAAATCCCCCTTCGATTTTCTCTTTAGATCTTGAAAGTTTGCTGTCAAGAGTGCTCTGCATATATTGTATGAATGCTCTCATAAAAATATCAGAGTTGTAGCTGTAAGACCCCATTTTTTATCTGGTCTTATGCCCAGAAGCGCTGCTTTGCAGTGACTCCAACTCCCAAGGAGGTTGCCACCATAAATCGTTGATTCTGCCAACAAATTCTCAATCATGTACCGCAAAAGAAATAAAAGTATTCAAATTAATGAAACCAGTCCACAATCATAATGCAATATATAGAAAGTCCACATGAAATCAAAGCTAAATAACATGAAATAATAAGTTTGATTGGAAAGAAAAGAGGGCTCTTGCCCAGTACATATAATCCTCACTAAATAACACTCGCGAAAATAAAGCTACTAATCACTCACTGATCACACAACTGCTGGTGCTACTACCACACCTAGGCTAGGCTGGTTCACCTCCTCCTGGATGTGCTGGTTCCCTTGGTGCTGGAGTCGTTGGTGTTATGCCCATCAGGCCGATAGATTAAACTTAGTCTTGATCCCCCTCCCCTGCCCGAGGCACCTTGGCACCGTGTGAGAGAGGGGGAAGGGGAAGTACCAAAAGTGGAGAGTAATCAAGGGCAGGTGATAGTGGCCCTATCT
Source organism: Platanthera guangdongensis (assembly GCA_039583875.1). NCBI lineage: Eukaryota > Viridiplantae > Streptophyta > Magnoliopsida > Asparagales > Orchidaceae > Platanthera > Platanthera guangdongensis. The sequence continues at coordinate 11,215,762 of CM077160.1, read as the reverse complement.
ATCATATGCTAAAAGTATCTATCATGTAATGACATGTATATATATGAACATGTAGTAAAAGTAGCAGCATAATGAAAATGACAGATTAAAATAAAGGTAGAACAACTAACTATCATCACAGAGAAAGTAACCTTAACTTATAAGAATGCTCATACAGACTAAAAAGTTAAAGGGTTGTTTTGCAGGGCCTAACATATAAAAGATCCCATAATAATTTATATGTTAGGGATATAGGTTTATGCAAGTTATGTATGACATGAAATGCTATGCATGCTTGATGATATGTTTCACGCAAGTGCAACGTACCCACTCGACTCTATGCGCACAGACCTTTAGTTCCCCTATTTGGAGTTAGCTAAACTCTCGGGTACCTCTCGTAGTGGCAAACAAAGGCAGTGGGTTGGGCCTCCCCTCTCCTAGGGAGGTATTCACACTACCCAACCTAGACCTTGCGTACAACTCGGTACACCCACAATTAGCTACTATAGAGTCTTTTCTACTAGTGCTGGCTAATCCACTACTCTTTTATGGGATAGTGAATGCTTACACTTGCCGAGTCCATGTATCGACATCGGTGTGAATGATCGTCCAATAGCGAGGACCCACCACTTAATGCACATGCGCACATACTATAAAGAGTTCCTGAGCTACAGGCTCACCAATCTAAGTCATCAATTCTACCAAAACCGAGCCCATTGCTCGTGAATCTAATCCAACTATCCTCACAAGATGACGGGGTGATTGTAGGTGATGGTGGATTATTATTGGTTACTATTTCAGTCGGCTTATTCTTATAGTTTAGGGTTAACCTTGGATTGCCCAGGGCATGCCCGGTGAAGGGATCTCGAGGGAACTAGGAACTACGATGGGCTGAATCCCAAAGCTCCCTTTCTTAAGGAACTTATTTTTATGGGTAAGTAATTTTTACCAACCCTATCTCACTTTGCTCTTTAGCTAACTCTAAGTGGATTACCATCCTCATGGTGAAGACGATACTTCATCGGTCCTGAGCACAACTCTATCTCTTTGACACTTGACTTTCTGACATTTGGCCATAAGGGGTGACCTTATCAAGACTCCACCCAACTAGGTGGACCCACTATATTTCCACCTATGTGAGGCCTACAAATTTTACCCTGAATACTTCATTTTGCTGTATGCAGACGAACTAGCTTAAGTGTATGAAAGTGAATACCCCAATTTACTTTGTCAATAACCTTAGGATTATTTCTAGGGGTCTACCATGACATGTTGAGCCCAAATCCAGAATTTGGTATTTTTCCTAGTTAAATCAGCCTTTAAATAATTTTCCATAAATCATGAATCCTAAAACACGAACATGAAGTATAAGTTTCAGACATGCAATGATCACACAATAATTTCCACAACCTCTTATTGACTAAATAATAGTAATGTCCGAGTTTCCTAATTTTCCAGAAATGATTTCTATCATAAACCAAAATATAAACTTTTTGATTAAAGTGATAATTAACAAAGGGACTGTAGGATTTTATCATCTAAAAATTATAATAAAATTTCCAAAGGTCACTAATGATCAGAAAGTGTCACTGCCCAAATTTCATCATCATCTTATTTACTTTTTCCACATAAATAAATTAATGATTAAGACATCACCTAGGGCACTTAGTGAAGGGACCTCAACTTAATTACTTCCAAAAATTACTGTAAAATTAACAAGGCATTATTGTGGTTTAAAAAGTTTACTGATAAAGTTTCATAATTTTCCAGGGCTCAGTTTTTCCTAAGGCAAATTATTTTCCCTAATCACAATTTCGAGCACTATAAAGAAAGTACTCAAATTCTTTATCCAAAAATTACAATAAAATTTGTAAATATAAATAACATCAATTTAGGCCCTTTACCTAGGTTTCATGATCATTCAATACTGCTATGAAATGTATCTCTACCTGATAGGAATGTACTTACTTTAACTAAAAAGTGATTTAAGGAGGAGAAGTACTCTTAAGATTCTAATTAAATTGTCCATGGTGTTTCTACACCCTATGAAACTACCTACAAAGTCTTGAGCCAAGACTTGAAGATTTGATCCTATTTCCTTCATTAACCCTAATAGGCAACCCTAAGGTTTGAACTAGGGTTTCATGGTATTCCAACCCTAAATACTTCTAAAATTATTCCAAGGGATGTTTCAAGTGATAATATGTCTGTGACCAAGGTTTTACCATGTTTAGTTGGAGGGTTGATGACTCAACCGCTATAAGTGCACTATTGAAGAGCTAGGCCTATTACCTTTAAATGACCAACTTTACCCACCAAGATACCTCATCAAGTCAACTTCAAATGGGCTGATTTATTTTTTATAGACATATAAAAACCCCCTGGTCTTCCACCAAAGTTTGGGGGAAATTTGTGGCCCATAGGGCCTAATTTACTCACATGTATGGATTATTAAATTTTTACAAAAACTATAGAAAAATCATCTCCAAAAATTCTAATTTTTGGATATGTTGTGAGTCATGGACATATCAGCCTATGGTCAAAATTTCAGGCCATTTTACTAAGTGGGACACTGGGGGCACTCATTTCAATTTCTGGTTAGCCTTTGGACACCTTGCACAAAAAAGGGTGCCGAGGGACATCTACACGTCCAAATGGGTGATTTAAATTTTAAATTAAACTAGACTCCAAGAGCTAAGTTTCTTGTGTTGTACACATTCACAAAAAATGCCTCTAAGTAGTTTTAATAATTAAATCAAAGTGATTGATAAGTTGTGACAAGATGATATATTATATATATACATTAAAATTGGCCTGCCCTTATCAGATCAAGCCCGACCCGATGGTCACGAGTCATCATCCCCGATGAGCCAACAACTGAGATGAAAACTACCTGGAGCTTTTCTAGCTCCAATTCCCAGCCACCCGGCCACCTCCCTGGCTGGACACCGCCACCAGCACCTTGTTTGAGGTGGTGGCTATCGCTTGACGGTGACACGGCCGCAGGAGGGGCTGTTTTCGACGAACTGAGGGTTAAGTTTTAATAAAAGATTTCCTCATTTTATCCTCACTGATCGGGCTCAATTAAACCCGATTTCTGCACCTAAAGATCTACAGATCTAGCATAGAGGAGAAGAAAGAGGATTAGCCCTGCAGGCGGGCTTGGCGGCGTGTATGGTGGCGATGTGCCATGTCCTATAATCTCAAGCTTTTTCCTTGCCGAATTCTCTATTCTCCACCTAAACCAGTGATGTAACCATTCATTTTGATTGCTTGGAAGCTTTTAAAATTGATGGAGGTGTCAAATTCGGGAGTGGGAGGGACAAACCATGAATGACCATTAATGACCATGAATCAAGTATTCAGCCACCACCAAACTCTTGCCATTCTTCCTCTAGGAGGTCGGGAAAATCCTTCCATCTCCTCCTAGTTGATCAAGGGGTATGAATGAGCCATTAAAGGGGGGAGTTGAGTGCCTCGTGGCCTTCCAAAGCTATGAATACCCCTTATCTCTCTCCTCCCTTGAATGAAACCTCCACCTTCTCTGTCCTAGTCATCCCATTCAGAATTTTAGAGGCATTCTAGGTAATTTCCACTTGTTATAGCTACCGAGCCATCATAATTTCTCATTTTGCGCTTGGATTGACCAATGTTGACTTGGGGGAGTTGACTTGGTCAAATGAGTGGGTTTATTGGTCAAATATGTGTCTTGAATCCCTTGCCACCACCCAAGCCCATTTGTACCATGGGGTAATCATCTTAGGTCAAATTAGGGCAAATTGACCAAACTAGGGTTAAGGTTGACCCTGGTTAACTTGACCCCTAGGTTAACCCCAAATGGGTTGTATGGGCTCTAAAGGGTCCCTATGATATTCAAAGGGGCATGGTGGGGTCAATAAGTCATGTTGAGACCCACAAGCTAGATCCAAGCTTAGGTGTCCAAAAATTACTATTTGCACACCAAGGTGCTTTCACCTATTTACCTAGGCACCCATGGTCCCCTTGGTCTTCTTAGAGCTTTGTCATGACCTAGTTATGATAAAACTTCCTAGTGGTCTAGTTGCTTGTGGGATGTTATAGTAGCTTTATTGGTTCTGAGAGCGATGCCAAAGAAGCAGCTTATTTGATATTTAAATAAATCTAGAGAGCTATCGTTAGTTGTAGAGCTATCGCCAGTAGTATATCTACCACACCACAGTACCCCATAAGAAAATCATGAGGCACACAAATTATGGTTGAAATGGTAAACGGGTTCCTCTATTTTAGGTATTCAATATTATCGCATGAAGATAATGGCTGCCACGTCACGTTAGCTTGTTATATATTGATCAGTAAAATTTCCTTCTCCATTTGGCTCCTTATTTCAGTGCTGATTAACGAACTTCTGATACACTATTGCCATTTGATGGAGTTAGCACATTATCGCAGAAAATTGCTAAAGATAGCCTTGCACAAGCCAATCCTTGCATTGAAATGCATCTGCCAGATGCCCTTCTATATCTAAGACCTACCATCAATGATAGATTCTACTGCTCCATGGTAGCTCACAGAGATGAGTATCATCCTCCGTATTTTATTCTCATTCAATATATGCTTGTACATGTACGACCTGCACACTATAAATAGAAAAATACTAGATCAAATATATAATAGTATTTGTTATTCTCAAACAAAGATATGCAAAATGCATGTTTCAACAAACTCTCCCTTTTGATAATAACAAATATATGTATGCGAAATTATTGAATTTAAGATTTTAATTGTGTTTATAAATATGTGTGGTAAATGATGCACATGAATAATCAATATGTTGCGTGATACATTCAAATGCAATAATACACACTCTTCCTATATGAATGCTCTCCCTACACAAGTGTTCACATATATAAGTTACTCCCTAAGATATTTATTCTGTTAAGGTATTATGTGATCTAGAAGTAATCAAGGAGTTAGTCCCACTTACAATATAATTGAAGCATATGGGGTCGCACATAATACGTATGAGAAATTGGCTAAATGATCGGGGTGGATCAACTTGTATAGGATATAAGTGAAGAGCCAAACTTAAATTTATCTGGAGAAAGTCTATGTAGGCTAGACTGTATGTTGATATAGTGTTATCGACTAGAGCTCAAATTGACATAATATATGTCGACTTGATAGTCTGTGTTGACTAGATATTATTGATTAGACTGGTTGTTAATATAATGTATATTGCCTGGACTAAATCTGTGCTGAATAGACATTTAGTTGATATAAAGTATATTGTCTTGACTGTATATCTACTTGATTTTCCGTATCGAATAGATAAATATTGACTAGACATCTATTCAATATAGTGTATGTCGACTAGACTTTGTTTGTATCGATTGAATAGTATTGGCTAGTCATAAAGTCGATATAGTGTAGATCGACTTGACTAAACACTTGGCTTCAATCAAATGGAATGTTATTGACTAGATCTTAAGTCGATCGACTTAATGGTCTTATGATTTGAACATTATCGACATTAACCTTTGGCCGATAATGTGCATGTCGACTAGAATATTTCCAGACATCTAACTGATATAGTGTATATCGCCTTGAAGCTGTCTAGACTAATAGTCGATACAATGCATATCGATTTAAAGCTATATTAATTTCTAGTTGACATAATGTATATCGACTAGACATCAAGTTGACATAGCATATGTTGACTAGACATCAAGTCAACCCAATGTATGTTGACTAGACATTAGATATGCACAGTGTATATCGACCAAACATCTAGTTGATATAGTGTATATCGGCTGGACATCAAGTTGATAAAGCATGAGATAATTTTTCTCCCATTTCTAAACCATTTACCTGACTCACATGTTCTTAGATTATTCCTGTTGAAGCTAAACCCGGTTCACTGGTAATTATATATAGATATAATTTTAGGTTCAAGGTTTAAGAGAGTTATTTTAACTATTCCCTCGCAACCTTCATAAAAAAGTTTGAGAGCGGTAGTGAGTGCAACAGTAGGCTTGACCTAGTGCCATCAATCTTCTCCAAAAGTAGATCTAACAATCTATAAAGACAAAAATCTCGATCATTCTTCAACCTCTATCATTTGATGATAGGAAGTATTTCTTGGCATTAGGGTGGATTATCCAAAAAGCCTTAATCTATTTTTGTGTGAACTCAATCTACAAAGTAGCTAATTTTAAATCAGGTGTAAAATGAAGAAGATGACTTGGATTTTGAATCCGACTCAGACACAAAAACTTCTAGAGCATTCCTATTAAGTTGAGGCTCGATTCCGACACAAGTATTTACTGTTTTATTTTCTTGAATCATGGTTATCGCAAGATCTATCTTCTTATGGGATTTCTTGAAGAAAAATTTTGTTATGTACATACTGATGTGACACCTCATAGAAAATCTAATAGTAGTATCAGAGTTAGGTTCTACAATTACAATGCTTTCATAAATATTTCCCTTTACAATGGCCATCTTCCTCTATGTAGTTTGTGAAACTATAAAGATAGAAATGCAAGCTTGTCTAATACCATAAGGAGAGGTGTTTGTGCTTGTGTCTAGTGCATGTAAATCTAAAGATTTAGAATCATTCAAAATGTTTAGATTTAACCAGAGAAAATTAATTGTTGATTGTTTTCTTTAATGCAAATCTTGAATTTATTTGTAATAAGTATGATGTAATTGTTTTCATGATTTCTTGAAAATGTATGCAAGTGATTAATTATTAATCACGATTAATTATTAATTATCTATCATGAAACACCATAAATTTTATATTAAGTATATAGATGCCTTCTGATGGATGGCATTTTTGTGCCTCAATTGATGAAATGCGAGCTTGCCAAAGCAAGATGCATTAATCTATCTTGGTAAGGGTGCGAATGGATAATTTTGATATCCTGTTGTTGACATCAGGTCTAAATTAACTAGGTAACCTCAGTGGTTAAGTTCTAAGAGACATAGAGTTGGCATACACCATAAGATTAATGTGAATAAAAGTTATTCACTATCCATGCAAGAGTTTCATGGTGATGGAATTAACAAAAGGTTACCTACCTAACTAGCCACATTATGGGTGATCAACCAAAATTGACTTATGATAGAGTGAAATATGGATCTTGTCCAATAGAGAGTAGTTCACATAAATTCTTTGAATTGATAATAAGGGTTATGAATTTGAAAAAAATACTGGAAACAATTAATAAAAGTCCTTATTAAATAAAAATGTATTTTGAAATGTAGTACTTTTTATTTCTCGCATAAATCTTGTAGAATTTCCATGGCAAGTAGTTCATACTGCATATTATCCCCGAGATCATCCTTGAGAAGGAAATGCACAATGAGATAAACTTTCTAGACTGGTATGAGAACCTGAGGATTGTCCTTGTGTAAGAGTGCAAGCACTATGTCTTGGAAGAGGATCCTCCTGAGGAGCTAATCGGATCTGCCTCTCGAGCAGATAAAGATGCTTATAAGAATGCCAAGATGACTCCCTGGATGTTGAATGACTCATGTTTTCTTTCATGTTTTCTGATCTTTAGAAGCAATATGAGGCTATGCGTGGTTATGAGATAATCAAGCACTTGAAGAAAATGTTTTAAGGGACGGCTCGAGAAGTGAGGATTGACATATCCAAGGCATTGTTTCAGTGCAAGATGGGAGCTCGAGATCAACTATGGACTCAGGTACTTAAGACAATTGAGTACATTGAGAACCATGAGATACTTGGTTTTCCCTTGGGACAATAGTTAGATACTGGCCTAATCTTGCAATCATTGCTGAACAGTTATTAACAATTTGACTTGAACTACAATATGAATAAAATTGACAAGAAAATGCCTAAGCTCCTAAGTATGTTGTGAACTATCAAAAATAATATGAAGAAGGCCAAGCCTGCTAGCCTCATATTGATGGTGCATAAAGGAAAGGGCAAGGCTGAGGAATGCAAGAAGGCATAAATAAGATCTAAGTCTTATCTTGATCCCAAGTCTTCAGTGTCAAAGAAGAAGGGACTAGCCAGGGAAGGAAATTAACCTCACCACTATGTCCCTAACCCAAAAAGAAATCTAAGTGAACCAAAAGCCCCATCATAGGGTCACCTAATGACACAATTTGACCAAAGTCAATCTTAACCCTAATTTGGTCAAAACCATACACATAGGCCCAATTAGTCCAAGTGGGGAATCACCATGACCTAACCAAGGTTGGGTGGTGCCATAGGGTCCATGACCACCAAGTGGGGCCAACCCACTAATCAAATTGACCAAGTCAACCCTAAAAGTCAACTTGGTCAACATAAGGCCTAAATAAGAGAATTAAGGGTCAAGTCCATTCCCAATGGGCTAAGCCCATGAGCCATGACCCATGAATAGCCAAAGTGCATAATTACAACCCTTACCATCTTGGTTTTGGAGGGTAGTGACATGCACTGGGGTAGTCTAGGAAATTTGCTAACTAGAGGAGAGAGAAAAGGAAGAAATGGTGGGATAAAGGCCACTTAGCCGTCCTCCTCTCTACCCAACACCTCCACCGAGCTCCCCAACTCATTTCCAGCAGAAATTGGGGGGGGGGGGGGTGGACACATGGTGGGAAGAAGAAGCAACCAAAGCTCATGATCGACCACCCCATAATGACACCTCTCTATACAGCCCATATAAGCCAAAACAAACCTCACCATCACCTTCAGAACATCCAGAGGAGTGGAAATCAAGTCCTGGAGCAAAGCTTTTGGTGGAGAAATGAGCTTTGGAGCTTGTTCGATGGAGCAAGGATTGTACATGGCACACCGCCACCAAACCCTCCGCCATGCACATTTAAGGGTCTGTTTCTCCTCCAATCCATCCGAGCTATTCTTCTAGATCTATTAGGGGAGATATCAGGCTCAATTGAGCCCGATTCCATGAGAGCAATGTGAGAAAATTCCGAGCTTTGCTCCTTGCTCAGGATCACCCAAGGAGTCGCCTCCGGTGGCCACATTGCTGGGTAACTATAGCCACCACCT